>OW121791.1:7035000-7502500 GCA_933228885.1 Leistus spinibarbis
ATGTTTGTGTCTTGAATGTTTGATGACATTTCTTCTGCATTTTACATGAAATTAATGACTTTCTGAGTTTACGCATATAACTATAAATCATCGACATTATACTCATATTGCCCATTGAACCAATCTAACCAATTATGATCCCGACATTTATTTATTCCTGTACTATAACAGTTTTAATTTCCATAACCCCACATTTAAAATAGCACACATCCACATGGGTAACGTTAATATCGTTCGTTTCGTGATTAGCCAAGGATATTGAAAATTATTTGATGAACATTTCCTAATTTTATTAATTAAAACACAGAAGCAAATTGTTTATACATTGGAAAATATAACCAAAAAAATTACTGTCACATACATAACTTCTTCATTTCACTAACAGATGGCGTTCAATGTCTGATATACTTCAAAATATATTTATATTATTTCTGTTTAAGCCTATGAGCTCACAATATGAACAAACTTTAATAACATAAATTATCTTAGAATTTTTGGTAAAAAATTCTAAAAAATTTGATAAGACGCCATAATGTAGATAGCGATTTTGTAGGTAATCCTTAGACTAAATGTCTACGATGTCCGAAATTTATTTCACCAATTCTAATTAAACCGGAACGAACTCTAACTTAATGCGTGTAATATAACATTGAACAGCAATCTACTTCTGTATGTATATATATATATATATATATATATATATATATATATATATATATATATATATATATAAATACATACAGAAGTAGATTGCTGTTCAATGTTATATTACACGCATTAAGTTAGTATATATATATATATATATATATATATATATATATATATATATATATATATATATATATATATATATACTAACTTAATGCGTGTAATATAACATTGAACAGCAATCAACTTCTGTATGTATATATATATATATATATATATATATATATATATATATATATATATATATATATATATATATATACTCGTATTTATATATATATATATATATATATATATATATATATATATATACATATATGTATATATCCCAAGCAAACTCTCAAACTAACCAATACTCTACAGGAATACCTATATTCTAATTGAGTCTATTTTGTATTCCTGTAAAAATAATGACAGACACAGATGATCCGATTTATTAAGCGACATGCGAATCCATGGCAACATCAACAAAATATTTATAATGTTTCGTAGCAGTTTTCTCGTAACCGGTAAATTTTTTTGAAGAAACTTTGAAACAAAAGTTGTGCAAAATATTAATATCTTTCATTATGAACACATCTATTTTCGCCATAAGTGCAGCCGTTTTGGTGATATTGGAGATAGAACAGAAAATGCATAGTGTAAACAAGCACTTGTTTGAATATTCTTTTCAAAAATACAAGGTGCACATTTAGGGATATACAAGTCTTAAGATTGAAGTTTCATAATTTTAGGTTCGACAGTTTTGACTCTAGAGCGTTCACACACACACACAGACAGACTGACGTCATTCCGAAAATAGTCACATTCGCTTCAGGGAAGATCCAAACATGTATATCCGTTGAAATCTCTAGTTCGAAATTTTTCATGATTACAAGACTTACTTATTACTTCAGGTCGTTTTGAACGTCGTCCGGTTAGTACGACGTAAAGTTGCCGGTCTGTTTTATCCGGATTCTATTGTGTTAAAATATAAAAATAAATTCTGCAACCATCCGAACATTCAACTCAATCAATTAACAACGTTATACATTGCATTATTATTATTTATAATAATTTTTATCTTGCTCGCACATCTGTGTTCACCATCTGAAAATTCGTTTTAAATATAAAATATATTATTATTCTATGATATGAGCAAAATTAATTATTTATTTTTATAGCCCATGGGCTTTAAATTTAGTATTCATATATGGGTTGTGGTGCGAATGTAGTTATTTTGAGCGGTATAATAACGAAAATGGTAACGCTGAAATGATTAGTTTAAATATTTTATTTCTCATAAACATATAACTACCAATAATTTAGAAGTGTTATTTAATTTTAATAGAATTTGTATTTGTTACCGTCAATGCGTGAAAATGTTTCAACAGTATAAATATTTCATGAACAATGCAACCGTCGAAAGCTAAGCCTAAAATTAACCTCTCATATTCCACCCAGCTACTGTTTGACAGAAACTGATATTTAGTATAACTTGTAAACACTACAATCATGGGATTACGGCCCTTTTATACTTTGGCACATCTCAAATGTAGCTATTCAGAAAAGTGACAGTAACACTACACCACAGAAATACACTATTGTCGAAGGACAATTAACCAAACTTTAATTCGCTCTGGGCGGTCTTTTTGTAACGTAAATTCTACATCGTAACATGTCCAACATACTAGCAATAATCCTACATCGGTTTATGATACATATTGTTTGCTATTATATGAATTTCATTCATTTTTATACATTTAAATAATAACCCACGTACAACAAAATTAGGTACAGGCACCTATGCCTTCAACTCGCCTTATACGAGCAACGGTCCACTTTGCATTTGAGCATAAATTTTTAATTTAAAAAAAAATGTTTTTAACTATTATGGCATTTGAGTACACAATTTTAAAAAATGAGTAGTGGCCTGCCCTTGACTTTTTTTCCGTAGTTTTCATTAGAAATATATATTCCAAACAAACGATAAAAAAAACCAATACTCCAAGTAATACCCAGAAATTGTAGCAATTAGCTTATTATTATATTATGTTATCAAATACTTTCTTCAATATAAATAGATTGTATCTTTAATTTCACCTTAACAATATATTCAAATATAACTTTTAACTATTAATGATTGTTCACAGCAAAAGAATTAGAAATTAAGCTTAGAAATTATAAGTAATAATTTGAGTTTGTTGTATGACATACATGGTTAACGTTCACAGCAACAAAATTTATCATAAATTGTGTTAATTTTGTTGCTTGGAATGCTAGCATTGCTTGCCATAATACAAACTAGATTGTTATTTGTAATTATCTAAGTTTAATTACTAAATAATACGCTGTGAACAATCCTTTACGCTGAACAACGGTCTCAATGGAACTATTTGGGTTAACCGGTGGAAAATGACACATATATTTTGTCTATTTTGTTTCTCTGTCAAAAAATTTTCAGGCATAGTTCAAACAATTTCTTAAACATATTCTGCATATATGACAACATAAATAAGATATTTAAGATTTTCCGTAGCAGTTTTCTCGTATCTGGTACATTATTTGAAGGAATTTTTCAAACAAAAGTTGTACGAAATATTAATATCTATCATTATGAACATAACTATTTTTGCCATAAGTGCAGCCGTTCTAATGATATTGGAGATAGAACAAAATATGCATAGAGTAAACATGCACTTCCGGTTCAGCTTCATAATGAATGACAAATATAAAATACAAACAATGTGCCATCAAGAAAATCCGTGGCCACATTGATTTTTGATGAAATTGGCATATTTAAGTTAAGAAATAAGTTTTATATTAAATATATTTGAACAATGAAATTAAGCTTAATCGACGCAGTTTAAAATTCTTTTCTCTGTAAAATGTACTGGAGAGATAATATTTCCATATATGTGAAAAAAAGCATGTTATCGATTTCGGTTCACCATTCTGTATAATACTGATAGTGAAAGTACAAGAAAGTCGACTGCAGGCAACTCCAGATTATTTTATTTACATTACGTATTATTACGTATAATTTAAATATTATACTAATGACATTTTAGATATATAGAACCACAATTGGCAACCATATATACATAAAAGTATTTGATAAGGTAAAATATCAACCTCGCGTAAGCATCGTAATCCTGAGTTAAAAACATGTCCTCGATGCCAATTTGCATAAAGGATGCCAGGTAAAATATCAATGTTTTTCTAGTTTTCATATTCGGAGATAAAAATAAATACGTAATATAGATACGACGAGTCAAGCAAATAAACATATATGTATGTATATTTTTTTATTTTTCGTAAAATGAGTTAAAAATCCTTTAGAATAAGGAAATAATACGTTAATAGAGGTGTTGATTTAATCCAATTGTCTTTACTTAATTATAAATGGATCATATCCACATGCAAGCAGAATTCATTATAAACGGCCATACTGAATAGAATTTTCAATACTTGACTTTTTCTCTTTTCTTTTCATTTTTATTATTATTTTCATATAGTGTTGGTACTAGTACTGGTGGTACACTTAATTGTTCCGAGTGTGAAAAAGTTTATAGACAGTCTGGGGTGAGAAATCAATCTATATGAACGCTGCATTTTTATTTCGTTGCGACCTGAATAATGAGTTCAATTAAGAATTCATTGAAACTACGGCCGGAACACGTTAGCAAAATGCATATACAACCCTTGCAATTACATATACACAAATCAAGTATGTTTTGCTATGCTTTTGAATATTCAATTTGATTGCATATACATTCTCCAATATTTTTCCTAAAGACATATTTAAAATTTAATAAACATATCGTATTTTATGTTGGATATAGTTGGTATATCTTGAATAACATTTTTAGTTGGATTTTAATAATTTGAAATTTGTATTATTTATTTGATCCATACAAAGATGTAAATATTACGAATAATAATGTTAAATATTTGTGCCTTAGAACACAATGGTGACATGTCCCACCATAGATTCATCTACAAATATTCATGTTGGATGATTTCAAGATATTATAGAGAAGATTTAATTTACTTTTATTAATTTTAAACATTATAATGATAAATACACAATTTTCTTGGTTTGATAAATAATTTGTGCATTCTGACTATTTTCGCAATTACATTGGATATATATATATATATATATATATATATATATATATATATATATATATATATATATATATATATATATATATATATATATATATATCCAATGTAATAGTCAAAATGCACAAATTATTTATCAAACCAAGAAAATTTTGTACATATATATATATATATATATATATATATATATATATATATATATAAATTAAATATATATTATATATATTATATATATATATATATATATATATATATATATATATATAATATATATATATATATATATATATATATATATATATATATATATATATATATAAACATATATATATATATATATATATATATATATATATATATATATATATATAAACATATATATATATATATATATATATATATATATATATATATATATAAACATATATATATATATATATATATATATATATATATATATATATATATATATATATATATGATAAATACACAATTTTCTTGGTTTGATAAATAATTTGTGCATTTTGACTATTTTCGCAATTACATTGGAAAACTGTCGAACGAAAAATTATGAAACTTTAAACTTAAGACTTGTATATGCCCTAGATGTGCCCCTCCTATTTTTGAAAAGAATATTCAAACCGGTAGTGCATGCTTACTCTATACATTTTTTGTTCTATCTCCAATATCACTAGACTTACGGCAAAAATAGTTATTTTCATAATGAAAGAGATTAATATTTCGCACAATTTTTGTTTGAAATATTTCTTCAAAAAATGTACCAGTTGCGAGAAAAATGCTACAAAACTTTATAAATATCTTATTTACGTTGCCATGGATTCGCATGTAGCTTATAAAATCGGATCATCTGCTATTTTGACAGGAAAACAAAATAGGCCCAATTAGATAAATGACATTTCAGAATATTTCTGTAAGTATTGGTTAGTTTTGATAGCTAGTACTTCAAAACCACTACAAATTGGTATTAGTATCATTTTCCAGCCATTCATTTATACAAGGTAAGCTTGGTTTTCATATTGTTTCTGTTGGATTTTTATTTTCTAATTTTATATTCAGTGAAAACTGCGTAAAGGAAAGTTGAGTGCAGGCCACTCCAGATATTTTCCTCTAAATATCGTATAATGAATCACAATTGGCATATTTACAAAAAAATAAAAAATGTAATCCGACGAGGATGGGATTCGAACCCACGCGTGCAGAGCACATTGGATTAGCAGTCCAACGCCTTAACCACTCGGCCACCTCGTCTACACGCTGCAGGTAGTTGCTGTTAGTATATAAACAAAATTAAAATTACTTAGTTTAATTAATATTAAAATAATAGTTGTTTGTAGTATAAACTACTACTATATTTTGAACAATAATGCTCAAAATGTTTTGTTTTTGTTTATTATATACAAAAAATAAAATAGCATTGTATTGGAAAATAAAGGAAATTGAAATCTCTTATATTGAATGAATTGTTGTGAAAGAATGTTGAATGTCTGTGCTCTGTGCTCTGTGGTCACAATAGACTCTTCTATTATTGAAGACTTTTCTGACGTTCGTGTCTATTCATGCGCTCTTCTGCAAAAATAGTTTCGACGAACAATTCCAAGCGACCGATGCGCGATGCCGTCAGAACAGAAAATAAATTAAACGCTACGCAATATCGTGGCTCGTTAATAATTAAAGTGAAATGTAGTAGGTTTCTACAGCGACTATGAGTAAGAACACGTAGTCAATATCGATGCAAATGTGGTAAGATTAGGTAAAATTTTACACATCTCAACCACACCCGCCTATCAGGCAAGTGATTTGGGTTGCGTTTCGTTCGTGGTCCCCTTAACTTAGTGGGTGAGATTCGCGTGACTGGCGTTGCAAACCGTCACGGTCGTCACGGTTGTATTCGAATCGTCGTTCGCGCGATATTGGTGTGAATGTTCAACGTTTGGCTTTGGAATGCAAAAGGATGGCGGAGGGTGGTTTACAATTTTCAATTCAAAGATGCGAACATCTTGAGATATTACTATTATGAGGAAAGGACCGCAAGAGAATTTCAAATATTGCAACGATGTCTTCGAGCATTTCCTTTATTATATTATATATACCTATATCTAATATTTAATTATAGATTCGTATATTTTGATCAAAACGATTATAATTCTCTGTATATTAAAAATAAAACAACTTTTTACTTTCTTGAACGAGTATTGTAACCAAATTTCGATATTTTTACGGAAATACACGTATTAGCTTACTGAATTTTCAAGATACCGTCTGTGTGTGAGTGTCTGTGCGCGCTCAACCCGCAAAAATTGAAAGAGAAAATTATGAAACATTAAGTTTTAATATGATGAAAATTATTGATTATTCTTAGAAATACGATCTTGTTTTTTAAATTATTTAACTCGTTATACGAAAGTACAAGACAGCTATAGTGTTTGATCATGTGTCTGTAACATTCTCGGCTCAAAAAAATGTATTAAAAAAAGTGTTTGTCTCGTCACCTTCGACCCTGATTACGAAAATGTATATCTATCATTGGATTATGTCGCTCGCTCGCTCGTCCGTAAGAGGAATTTTGTAGACGTAGCTCCTCTGAAGGTACCGTGCCGATTTTAATGTAATTTGATATACAAACCATTTTTACGCCCGTGAAGTTCCCATCGCATTTTAAATTCAATCGTCTGTACAGGTCCGGAGTTATAGGGCCTCAAAATTCGGATCCCTCCTAAGACAAAGATATTATATGTCAATAAAGTTTTTCCAAGTTGTGAGCCCAAGGGCTATAAAAAAATAATAAAAATCATAAAAGGTTATATTATTTTTAAAGAATCTTCTAAAAAGATGTAAGACATTTTACATTTATAATGTTACTACCGGTTGTGAACTTGATGGTCAAAAAACATTATTAATAATAATAATATTGGCATTTGAAATGTTGTTGATTGATTGTTGGATGATTGCAACAATAAATGTTGTACTCTAACAATCGCTTTCATTATTGTATTTCAAGTGATTGGGATCGACGGTACGGCGAGGTGGAAGCACTGGTGCTTGCACCAATGCTTGTTTTTCCACCGTTTTGTATAATTCTTTATATAAAATAAGTTACTTTGTTGGTGACACAATATCAATATGTAAAGTAACAAGGGAAATATGTGCATGTCAAATAGATATTTACAAAAGCAATTTTCTAGTAAAATTTCGAATAAAAACATTTTTTCTCTAACTCATACCATTTCTAAGGAATGAAAAAAGTTACTCAAGTACTTCAGGTTGAAATATTGCTTTAAAAAATAGGAGGTATTCTTCTGGGCCCTATACAAGTCTTAAGGATTGTTCACAGCGAATTATTTAGTAATTAGGCTTAGAAAATTACAAATAATAATCTAGTTTGTATTATGATAAGCAATGTTAACATTCTAAGCAACAAAATTAACACAATTTATGATAAATTTTGTTGCTGTGAACGTTAACCTTGTATGTCATACAACAAACTGGCATTATTACTTATAATTTCTAAGCTTAATTTCTAATTCTTTAGCTGTGAACAATCCTTTAAGTTTAATGTTTCCTCATTTTAATTTCAACACATTTTGCTTTAGAGTGACACAGACAGACTCACAGACAAACAGCTAAACGCCAACAAACAGATATTATTTTGAAAATATTCAGAAACGATTCAGAGATAGTTAAAACGAATATTTCCAATAAAATCTCAAGTTTGAACATTTTTATGGTAACTATATTTCCTTATATACATTCGTATAAGAAATTTTTAGCTCGCCGTACGAAGTACCGAAGCAGCTAAAGCATTCAGTCATGGGTCTGTAGCATTCTCAGATCAAAAAATTTCAATAAGAAAAAGTGTTTAATTCGTCGCCCTGAATTCAAAAATATATATATATATAACTTATATACTTGGATGTTAGTCGTCGCTCGTAAGACCAAATTTGTGCCCTCTACTCCTCTAATTGTACCTGAGCGATTTGAACCAAATTTGGTACACCCTTAATACTGCTCTTATAAAAATTATTTAATAATTCAAAAATTTTACTAAAAACTCCAAGATTATTTATGTCTACAGGATATTTTCATATTGTTAACCCAAAGCCCGAAAAAAATTATTAAATATTATAATTTTTAATTTTAAAATATATACTAAAAAATTGTAAGACTTTTTATATCTATAACATTATTTCAAATTGTTAACCAAAAGGCCATAATAATTAAAAACCACTGCTGGAAACGCATATTTTACCTAAAGGCGAGTTCTACGTGTTGGTGCGTTATACGCGTACCAAATCTTGTTCTTACTTAAAATTTATAAATATTATTATAACAGTAAATGTTTCAACCTCCGTAGAACTGGTCCAACCACCAGCTACAAACCCAAAAAAAAAAAATTCTCAAATTATGAGCAAATTTATGAACTCTACACATAACTCAGACATTATTTTTGAGGTGCAACCCCTGGTTCTGCTCGGCGACGGGGATAACTGGTCGGTGAGTTATTTTACCACGTCTTAAAAATAAGATAATTATTATTTTTATTTATCCTGAAATACGAGCTATTTATGAGCTTCCTTCCATTTTTGAGCTCAAGCCCTATAGGCCCAAGATACCTATTATTATATTTTTACTTTCTTTTACAGAGTAATAAGTAAGTATTGTAATCATGAAAAATTTCGAACTCGAGATTTCAGCGGATATACATGTTTCATTGAATCGAATGTGACTATTTTCGGAATGACGTCTGTCTGTCTGTGTGTGTGTGTGTCTGTGAACGCTCTAGGGCCAAAACTGTCGAACGAAAAATTATGAAACTTCAAACTTAAGACTTGTATATACCCGAGATGTGCACCTCCAGCCAAAACTGTTGAACTTAAAATTATGTTCTCCAATATCACTAGAACGGCTACACTTACGGCAAAAATAGTTATGTTCATAATGGAAGATAATAATATTTCGCACAACTTTTGTTTGAAAAGTTTCTTCATAAATTGTACCAGTTATGAGATAACTGCTACGAAAAAACTCAAATATCTTATTTACGTTGCCATAGTTATACCTACACTTGTGACAAATTTTATTATTTTTAAAACGAATCAACCATGAGTTACATCATTTGTTTCTTGTTTATTGAAAACAAACAAGCATTACATTGACAGTTATCTGTATGTATTAATATTTAAAATATTGATTTCTTATTAGAATACATTGTATCAGGTAAATTATTATAGAATCAATTTATATTATATATTTGCTAACATAATTAATTAACAATTTCAGAGTTTTAGTGTGGAGTTTGACAGTTTAAGAGTGAATACGATAAGTACTTCAAATACAGATCTATTATAAATTGGTATAATTATCCAGTTATTATTAAGTTATTGTAATTTAATTTGAATTTTCATTTTATATTGGTCAGCAAAATATTTTGTTATCACTTATAATAATTATTATTATCTGCGCCTGTTTTTGCCAGGAAAACAAAATAATCATTTCAGAGTATTCCTGTAGAGTATTGGTTAGTTAGACCGTTTGTTTGAGATTATATATATATATATATATATATATATATATATATATATATATATATATATATATATATATATATATATATATATATATATGTAGACAGTTTGTTTGGGATATATGTATATTAATATCTATCTATTAAAAACTACGTAAAAGAAAGTTGAGTGCAGGCCACTTCAGATATTTATATTTCTCACGACAGAAATCTCTCAAAACTAAAGTAATTAAATCATTTCTCTATCAGATAATTATGAGCTATTTATGAGCTCTTTATATACGTATGTTTCAATTTTTGAGCAAAAACCCTGTAAGCCCAAGATACCTATCGTGATTAATATAAACCTGGGATCGTGTTAGAAGCATATTACGTAAATGTAAATTATGATACTTTACAATATAAATCTGAGAATTAAATAAAATCTA
The DNA here is from genome assembly GCA_933228885.1 of Leistus spinibarbis. Classification (NCBI taxonomy): domain Eukaryota; kingdom Metazoa; phylum Arthropoda; class Insecta; order Coleoptera; family Carabidae; genus Leistus; species Leistus spinibarbis. Next base: position 7,045,789 of record OW121791.1, read on the forward strand.
ACAATAATGTGATAACAATCACTGTACCTTGACATAATTTTTTACAATAATTGCTAATTATTTTTAATACCACCGCGTACCTGTTACTGTGACATACGTAACGTATACCTAGGCCAATAGAATCCATCATTTGTGTCTGACTCGAAGTTCATATCGCAAAATGTTGCTAAAGTTCAACAGATTATCATAAATTATAATTATTATCAGCCGATTCATAAATAAAACGAAAGTATGACATCAGAGGCCAATAAACCATTATCAACTGTCAAAGATCAAGTATGTGCAACACACATAACCTAACTTATTTACAATTTTCTTACTAAAAATCAACAGGTAGAGCAAATGTTTAATGCAATTCACAAATTGGAAACTAATGATAAAACCGAAGCGTTTACTTATGTTCAAAAATATCTTAACGACACCAAACCAAATAAAAACGGGGTGATAATCTCAAACAGAAGAACTCGAAAAAATAAAGCAGAAACAGTATATAAATGTTACTAAATTTAAGTATAAATAATTGTTTTTGATTATTTTCAATTGTAGCATTCAAAAACCACCATGGATCCGAACCGTGTAAAAAACAACAAACGAAAACTTAAATTTAAAACTCGAGTTCAACGAGTTAAAAAAACGGTTTTAAAATGTCGCACCTGCGGTTCTCAATTCAATACAAAAGTGTTGTTATTCAAACATTTAGAATCCCATATAGGTACACCAATATCCTGTAAACAGTGTAAAACTAGTTTTAATAGTAACGCCTCTTACCTTTGTCATATTTCGTTGAAAATGTGTAAGAAAACTACGAAAAATTGGAAAACTTACTGCTGTGATCAATGCAACAAGGTTTGTTAAATTTGAAAACTTATTTTTAGCTCGCCGTACGTAGTACAGAAGAAGCTTAAGCATTCGGTCGTGTGTCTGTAGCATTCTCGGATCAAAAAGTGTTTTTCTCGTCGTCCTGAATCCAAAAATATATATATAACTTATACAAAACTACGAGTCCGATTCGGCTGAAATTTTAACAGTAACCGTCTAAGATAATGTACTACACAGTAGGTTATGTCTCTTGCGACAGTGGCGCCATATGCCGGTGAGGCTAAGTACTTGTCGGACAGCCCTCGTACCGGCATGTTAGTCGTCGGTCGCTCGTAAGACCAAATTTGTGCCCTCTACTCTGAAGGTACCGCGGCGATTCACACCAAATTTGGTACACATATTATTTGGCATCCCATTTGAATCCGCTCGCAGTTTAAATCCAATCGCTCGTATACTTCCCGAGTTATAGGGCCCCAAAATTTGGAGCCCCCCTTAATACTGCCCTTATAAAAATAATTAAAACACTCAAAAATTCTACTAAAAATTCTAAGATATTTTATGTCTACAAGATTTTTTCATATTGTTAACCCAAAGCCCGAAAAAAATTATTAAATATAATTTTGAATTTTAAGACTTTTTTTATCAATATAATCAACAAGAAATTGTAAGACTTTTTATATCTATAACATTTTTTCAAAAGGCCATATTAATTAAAAACCGCTGTCCGCATCGCATATATTACTTATAAGGCGAGCTGGACGCATAGGTGCGTTGTACCTAAGCTTGTTTATTTATGTCGATAAGTTTTGTGTTAGATTTTTAGATATAAACGACATTTTGATCGACATGTTGAAGGACATAAAAGAAATAATTGTACTTACTGTGATGCCCGTTTAACGAGACGAAAACAATTAGTCAATCATTTAATGATTGTTCATTCTATTAAATTAGAACGGGCTGTTATGTTTAAATGTGAATATTGCGAAAAAAGGTGGGCAAATTTACTATATTTATATTTATCTTCAATTAAGGCACTTGTTTATATATCATTCTCTATCTAGCAACGGTAAATATCTATTAATTTCTGGCTTATTAAAATTATTATAAATAATATTGTAACGCAGCACCATAGAACCATGCAATATCTACAATATGGCATATATTTTTTCAACGAAATGTTATTATTGTAGCTGTAAAATAGTATATTCCAAAACCCAATTTACAGCTACAATAATATTTCATTGTAAAAAAATACACCATATTGTAGATATTTTATGGTTCTAGGGTGCTCTGTTACAAAATTATTTAAATTATTCTTAATAAACTAGGTCACCCGTGGGCACAAAGTGCCCATATGGTATACAGTACATAGGTCAGTTTTGACTGATGGCGAATTTTCATGTAATTTAATAATAATTACACGGTTTTTCTTCAGTTTGTATCGTTTGAGTATAACAGTTTCCTTAATTGTATTATTACACAAAATACAGGATTATAAATTTACTTACGATTGCTGTTTATTATTTGATTCGATTATTCAAAAAATATGTATTACAAACCCTTTTTAAACAACATTTTTAATAATTTGACATTTGATTCATTATTGTTTTTGAATTAAATAATCAGGCTAGATTCTGAATTTTGCAGTATTAAATTTCAGTGTCCCAACGGCAGTTTTAAAAGTGATAATTAGTTATATGCTAAAATACAATGGATTGTGCCATCAAAAATAAAAGAATAAAATTGCCAACCAAACATGTTTCTAAATATGTTTTAATTATCTCTTCAAGTTTTTATTTCTCTAATAATCAGAATTATAAATTCACTTACTTGCAGTTATTATAATTTGATCAACTATAGAATCTTTCCGTAACTCATATTTTCAAAAATCATTGCTTTTTGGCCATTTTGAAGTGAAGATATTAACTATGAATTAAAATAAATGGACAGAAACACGTATTTGCTAAAAATATAAAATATATGCACTTATTTCATATTAAATACTAAAAATTGAATAATAACATGTTAAACTTAAGATTTACAATTCAAACAATGTTTCCGTAACTCGTACGTCACTAATTCACATTGAAATACTGTATTTGACGCTCACGTGGTAGCACTTTTATTTATATTTGTTCTTTGGTCGGTCATTTAAACATAAATGCTTAATAGCGACTCACAAACTTCAAATTAGAATAAATAAAACTGAATTTTATTAACTAACAATTATTTATATTTCTCATTGACATACAATATTAATATAATATAGCAGATGCCACTCTGTGTAAAGTATACAACACACTAAATACTCTTCAAATCATCAAATTAATTGAAGGTTTGAAGGAATTACTTACGGTCACCCTAGTAAAAATACATGTATCTATAGTTGAAAGTTCAACCTATTACAAAATATATATATATATATTTTTTTTTTTAATTTCACTCCGTTGAACAACCCACGCTCTAGCGAATGAACGTTGAACTAATCGTTAACTCAGTCAAATTTGTTATAAACCTAATATACTTAGATGTTTAATAATTTTTAGATATGTTAAAAAACGTTCACTATACCACCATTTAAAGCAGCACTCAGATGACAAAATAGTCTGTATGGAATGTGGTAAAATGAGCGCTACACCCGAAGAGCATAATACTCATTTTAGTCAACATGACAAAGATAGGCCATGGAAATGTGACAAATGTAACGATCGCTTCTCGAGACGACAACAGTATTTAATTCATATTAAAGTAATATTTATTCATTACGATTAAATATTTATATATATAAATAAATTTGTTTTTAATTGTTTAGAGGCATGATCGATACAAGTGCATATCGTGCGACGAAACATTCGCGTCTAAGGTTCGAGTTCTTCGTCATAAACAACGAGGTCATTTGGTTCATGGTTTAGAGCCTCAATTAAAATGTCCACATTGCCCCATGGCGTTTCAGCGGCGGTTAACATTGCAAATTCACATGAAGAAACATACAGGTCAGTAAAAAATACTCCGAAAATGCATGTACAATGGAATCGCGATATAATGAGCACCGTCTCGAATGAAATATCCAGTAGAGTGAACATAAAATTTTACATTAAGATGAATCCCTACCGAGCTCACTTTTCGCTATCAGCATTATTCAGGAGCACAAATATAACAATTTATAAAATACATAAAAACCAGATATTGAAATGCTTGCGTTTCAACTGTACCGCAGTGTTTACAAATGTTACCGCTAGAGGCACTAGCTAAATTAGAATACAGTTACCTTGAAAATGCTCCTACAATATTTCAAAATATGACTATAAAATGTATTTTTTAGAGATATTTCTGATAATAAAGTTAAAAGTTCAATCTAGGTATGTACAGCCGTAAATTGTGAATATCGTTCTTCAATTCATAATAAACCTCTTATAAAAATCATCAATTTTTGGAAAATGTTTCATTTATTTTTATATGTAAAATATATTAATTTTGTAAAATTTCGTCTGTACAGTCGTGCATTAGATCAGTCTTAAGCGACATATATTATTTTGGAACGAATATATTTTAATTTAGGATCAGAAAACGTCAAGAGCGGAACGATCATTTTTGTTTTCATGCTACTGGGTAGGGATTCTTCTTAAAAGAAATCTCCATAGCCGCTGCAAACATAGCTATACAAGGTTTCGTCGTACCCTTAAAACTCCTTTATTACAACATTAAAATGAATGAAATTTATATTTAATTTAATTAAAATTTTGGCGTTTACAGCTCCCCCGTTATTTATTTAAAAATTCAATATATAGAATAGAATCAACATTTGTGACAATTAAAGAAAACAATTTTAAAATTTGTCGTGAAATGAAACATGTTTTCTATAGAAAATTTGTATGGCATGCACATAATATAAAAATATTCAATTTATCTAATGGATATATAAAAATTATTAATAAATAAAATTTCTCTTTGTATAATAATAAAAAAAGTGAAAATATTCGTAAGAAATACAAAAGATAATTTAATTCGACAATTATAATTAAACAGTATGAAAAAATAAATCACTGTCTAAAAATAAAATAAAATCGAAAGTTCAATGGCCAACAGCCAAAAATAGAATCAGAGTTTGTATTATTGGCATCCGTAATCAAAAAATGAGCGACCCCGTGACTTTGCATCATTAAACTTCTAATATTTGGTTGGGCAAAAATTTTACTCGGAAAAAATAAACGTAAAACTTTCACTGATTCCTGTAATTAAATACGTGTTTATAATCAGACGATGATGAAGAAATGAATGAAATTTTTATTTTTCAAATAGCCAATACTTCGCTCTAGCCTTCTCTAGTTTTCGATTTTCAAGTTTTTGCTTATATATATTTTTATATTGTTCTATATTTACCCTATTTTCAAATGTCCATAGTTTTTATTGAGATGACAAATTTAAAAATTCAAAACCAGACAAGCGTACATTGACTATTTTTCTACCGGAATATTCTAAGTTTTATTCAAAAAAATGTATTAGCAAGTATTTTAAGGGTCAAACGAACGCTTCAACTTAGTAGTAAATAGCATTGGCTCTTATGGCGCTACGATATTCGTGCGCTTCCCTCTTTACACCGACCTGTAAGGACGAGCAACCATGGGGATTCCTCTTAAGTAAAAAAAAAATTAAGTTTGCTAGACTTAAATTCATTTTTCATGCTCAACAATGAAATGTTTGTGTTACTTTGTTTTAAAATAGACGTTATTTTTCATAATGCATTCACAAATCTTTCTTAGCCTCGTAAAAGTGAACAACTTGGAAATAGTGAAGCCTTTTCAAAATTAGTTCACTAAATCGCGACTCCACTGTATAGTTGTTTTACCTAGTCGGCTATTATATTACGTTGATTTTCCTTTAGATGACAAACTGATGTACTGTAAATACTGTAATAAACACTTTCGCACTCCATATTTATATTTCAAACATTGTGCGACCACCGTCCATGACGTGAACTCTCCAGTACAACAACTATTAGTTTGTGAAATGTGCGGCAAATTATTCGTAAAACAATATCTACTTGACCAACACTTACAACGTGTTCACAACCTTTCAAAACAAGCATACACATGCGAGTATTGCGGCCGCAGGACAACAAATCGTAAAAATTTAGAACGGCATCTTTCGTTACATTTGGAAGACAAAAAACAGATAATTTGCGATAAATGTGGCAAAGCTTTCTACAACATAACAACACTTAAAGATCACATGTCTTACGTACATTCGCAAGAGCGCGATTTTAAATGTGATCAATGCGACAAAGCTTTCAAACGTAGTTCGGAATTGATTCGACATAAAACCAGTCATTCCGAGTTACGACCCCACGTCTGTAAAACGTGTGGCGTATCATATAAACGTAGTACACATCTACGCCGCCATGAAGAATCTCGTCATGGAACCGTAACGAAAAATCGACTTGTTCAGCGGTTAACAAAAGATGACAATGGTCAACTAATTCCAGTCCCCCAACCAAAAAAATCAAAAACTAAAAAGAAAGCTGTAGAAACAACCACAATGAATCCGAAACAAGTAATATCGTTTCTTGATCCGCAATCTCGGGAAATGGTTTCATTTACACTGCCCGATGTAATTCAAGATGGCAGCACAGTCGCAGTAAGCGTTCATAATCAAGATATTATCCAAGCAGTACCGTACCAACAGGCCAAGTTACTTTTCAATACAAATGACAGTATTATGGTGGCAAATGATTATACGGCACAGTCGTTAAATTTAGTCGGTACATTTGATCAGAATTTTACTGGATTTGCTGCACACGAATCGGATGGAAGTATTTCAAACCCGTTTGTACCCGAAACGATACGAATTGAAAATTCTACTACTTGCGATATTTTACTACCGGAAAATCGAATTTTAAATCTGCAATCGCAACAAAGTGTTTCAGATGATTTCTCACAGAATTCTTATCAATATTTATAGCGTATCATGACACTTATTAGTTAGTTAAATTATATTGTTATTACAATGAAAATATTATATATGTAGAAATAAAATAAACATTTTCTTAAGTTACGTTCAAAAATTGTTTATTTGAACATTATTTTTCGAGTAATATAAACAATATGCCATTAAGAATATCCGTGGGCACATTGATTATTGATGAATTTGGCATATTTAATATATTAAATAAATCTTATTCTAAATTTATGTATACAATGAAATTAAGCTTATTCGACTCAGTTTAAAATTCTTAACAAGTTTTGTATTTCTACTTTGTCTGTAAAATGTACAGGGGAGCAAATACTTGCATATGTTAAAAATAGCATGTAAATTCCTATGTAAAGTAGAATTTTTATAAGATGTCACTCCAAGGTCAAACATACACCATACGACTCAAGATTTTAGCTCCGCCCATTTTGATAATTGCAATGGTGTAGGTCATTAGGCACATAATAAACTTTTAATTTTGTTGAAAGCAATAATACAAAATTTAACGAATAGAACACACGAAATCGATCAAAACGAAGTAAATATTGCACAAACTAAGAACTGACAGAAGCAGAAACAATTGCACAATTATGTGGAAATACGGTAGAAATTTCGTCGAACGCCTATGTGTTCAATCTGGAGTGGCCTGCACTCGACTTTCTTTTACGCAGTTTTCACTAGATATAGATATATATATATATATATATATATATATATATATATATATATAACCAAAATCAGCTATCAAACTAACCAATACTCTACAGAAATATCCTGAAATGTCATTTATCTAATTGAGTCTATTTTGTTTTCCTGTAAAAATAGCAGATGATCCGATTTTATAAGCTACATGCGAATTCATGGCAACGTAAACAGGATATTTATAATGTTTCGTAGCATTTCTCCCGCAACTGGTAAATGTTTTGAAGAAATGTTTCAAACAAAAGTTGTGCGAAATATTAATGTCTTTCATTATGAACATAACTATATTTGCCGTAAGTGTAGCCGTTCTAGTGATATTGGAGATAGAACAAAAAATGTATAGAGTAAACATACACTTCTGGTTTGAATATTCTTCTCAAAAATAGGAGGTGCCCATCTAGGGCATATACAAGTCTTAAGTTTGAAGTTTCATAATAATTCGTTCGACAGTTTTGGCTCACAGACACAGACGTCATTCCGAAAATAGTCACATTCGATTCAGGGAAGGTCAAAACCTGTATATCCGTTGAAATCTCGAGTTCGAAATTTTTCATGATTACATTACTTACTTATTACTTCGTAAGAGAAAGTAAAAATATGATATAATGTTATACATACATTGCGTTGCTCACACCAACATGAGAAAAAACACGCTATTAGGTATTCGTTGTTCACACTGATGGCCTTGAAGTGACTTCTTTTAAAAATACAACTGTACTCCATTTCCATTCACCACCCTGTATATCACTTTTGTTTTTATTTTATTAATATAAATCGTTTCTAAACTTTTCATCGGCAATATACGTCGTATTTTCATAACAGCGTTTGATACTTTTACTTGTACTTAAACCACAATAATCACTAGGAAATGACGTAATAATATTTTTTAAATAATAATGAATATATATTATATCAAAAACTAAATACAATATGGCTACAATAAATTTTATTTTTCATTCATAACCAGATATTATAATTGGAATAAAAAAAACTTTTGTAAGTCTTAACAAGTTTGAAAATAACATAACATTCTGAATTGTTTTACAAAAATACCATAATAGAAAATAAACCCTTTACGCACTCACAACTATCATTAGTTAGATTTAAGAAAATTTGAAACGCCAGGCGACGACTCCAACAAGTCCAGCAGCTACAGATAGTGCTACAGAGGCCCACATATAAGACTAAAATTCCATAAGTATTAAACACTGATTATTAAAAACAAACAAAAAATGGTGTACCTTAGAATTTTGTGTAGGATTACCCGACTTTGATTCTGATTTCGCTGGGGATCCATTGAACATTCGTTTCGCTAGTTCTTTCTCATAATTTTGATGTTTTTTCAACAAAGTATTAATTTCTATAATTTCCTTCTGTACGACCAAGTTGTCCGGTTCTAGTTGTTTGGCTTTTTGTAAACATTTCAATGCTTCTCTAACTTCATTCTTTGCTTTTAAAACCTAATCAAAATCATTTCAAATTACACGACTAAACAAGCAGTTCCAGTTAAAATATCCTTTCCAAATATAAAATGTTTTATTTAACTGTATACTTTATTTTAAACGTCATACTTCTATATGGATTCAGGGACCCTGATTAAAATACTTTCGGATAGTAAAATAAAAAGAAAGAATATTGTACCAAAAATTCCCAAATTGCCAGAAAACTCAAATAAAAATTGATATGTACCTAAAAGATAGAATTATGTTTCTATGACACCAAATATCTTAATTAGTCTGAAATTCGTATTTTCTTGCCTGTTTCATGAAGATAAAAAGCAAATTACCTTAGCTTTCCGATAAAGAGCTTTAACGTTATTCGGTTGACAACGCAGTACAACTTGTAATGATTGTAGAGCGGCATCGTATGCGCCAAGTTTCATTTGTGCCGCTGCCATATTGTTGCTAACATTGATGCGGTCCTCCATTAAATCTTGTAACGCGGCGTCGGTTAGTTCACGTTGTTTAGGATCGTCGTCTTCCGGTATCGGATCGGTAATACCACCTTCTACTTCGTCTAGATACTCTAGAGCTCTGCGGTAGCACTGGATAGCGAATGTACATTCCCCGCGACCGTACCACCAATTGCCGCGTTTCTTTTTTAGATCGCTAATGCAAATACGAAAATGGATAGCATTACGTTGTGTTTCAATCCCAAATATAATTGGGTGGTAGAACATTTCGAATTATTTAGGTGTATTAACAACTAGTGAATGACTCATTCGTTAATTTTATTTAATTATGGACTACAAATGTATGACGTCTAAAAAGTGGCACGTGGTCGCCTTCTTTTTATTTTAATTTAAGTTTTACATGGTGGTGAAATTTCTATGCTTATCATAATTCTAATAAAAAGCTGGTGGGTATGACTTTCTTTTTTTGTAAATGTTGAAATTTCATCTATAAACTCATGTATTTAAACTAGGGCTACCATAACTAATTAGTTTGCAATTAAATATTAGCGTTTTTATGGGAAATCATTTTGGTTGTATATTTGCTTTAGATGCTTGTAACTAACAGTTCATACATTTTACAATATTTATAAAAATACGACCTAAATAATATAAAACCTAAAGACCCAAAGAGTCTTTATGAAATTTTGGCAAAATTAAAATTTTCAATAATTATTTCACTAAATTCAATAATCATAAAACAAGCTTAGGTCCAGCTCGCCTTATAAGTAATATATGCGATGCGAGCAGCGGTTTTTAATTATTATGGTCTTTTGATTAACAATTTGAAAATATCTATTTTGATAAAAAAATAATTTTAGTGCATATTTTAAAATTCATAATTATAATATTTAATAATTATTTATGGCCATTGGGTTAACAATATGAATAAATATTGTAGACATAGAATATCTTAGAATTTATAGTACAATTCTTGGGTGTTTTAATTATTTTTCTAAGGGCAGTATTAAGGGGATTCCAAATTTTGGGGCCCTATAACCCGGGAAGTATACGGGTGATTGGATTTAATCTGCGAGCGGATTCAAATGGGATACCAAATAATATGTGTACCAAAATTTGGTGTGAATCGCTCCGGTACCTTCAGAGGACTAAAGGGCACAAATTTGTTCTTAGGAGTGACCGAGTGCGACGATATATTTGGATTCAGGGCGACGAGACAAACAGTTTTTGTTAAGGAAATCTGAGAATGCTACAGACATACGACCGATTGCTTTAGCTTCTTCGGTACTTCGTACGGCGAGCTAATAAACCCCTTTGGGACTATACATTTTATATAAAATTAAAATATATGTTAAAACATGTTTATATGATAATATTGTAAAATATATGAACTGTTAGAGTATATGTTGCCAATCACAAGGCCAAATTAAGGTGCCGCGTGTGCCATGTGCCATTTAACGCAAATATACAAGGACTATTCGGCAACACCAAGATAATTTCCCATAAAACCATTAATATATAATTGTAAACTAATTAGTTATGATCGCTCTACTTTAAATACCTGAATCTATAGTTAAAAGTTCAACTTATTCCAAAAAAAAATAGTCAAATCTTTTTATTATAATTGGGACAAACATGCACCTCTAAGAAGAAAAAAATATATGAAGGTGACCACGCGTATATCAGTCAATTGTTTTGGCGTCATCACTTTTGTGGCCAATTAAAAATTCTGGCGTGACCTTCAAACGACTTTTTTATATTTTCAATATCTATTTTATAATATTGCTATATTTTGTTTTAAATTAGTTTTAAGAGATTACTATGAAATGCCAATATGTATTGTAACTAGGGAAACATAAATGTAACGAGGCTATTTACAAAAGCGATTTTTCAGTAAATGGTAAATTTGAAAAATAAATAAAAATAGTTGCTAGAAATGTTAATATTTTTAACTTTTATAATTATCACTTTCTCTAACTCATGCCGTTAACGAGATAATTCAAAAGTAAATTATTACTTTCGGTTATGATGTTGTTTTCATAAATAAGAGACTTTCTTCCGGACCATATATATAGGTCTTAAGGCGGTAGACTTGTTTATATCTCATTCTCTGTCTAGCAATGGTAAATATCTATTAATATCTGACTTATTAAAATTATTATAAATAATATTGTAACGCAGCACCTTAGAACCATATAATATCTACAATATGGCATATTTTTTTACAACGTAATTTTATTATTGTAGCTGTAAAATGGTATATTTTAAAACAATATCTTTATACCAATTTACAGATAAAATAGGGTTGTAAAAAATATGCCATATTGTAGATATTGTATTGTTGGTGCTGCGTTATAAAATTAATTATATTAATCTTAATAAGTCAGAAATCGATAGATATTTACAGTTGCTAGACAGAGAACGAGATAGAAACAAGTCTAGCGCATTAAGTTTAAAATTTTATAATTTCATCAACTGTTTTTGCTGTAGAGCGAACATAGACATCATTTCGAAAATAGTAAGTAATGATTCAGGATGGTCAAAACGTGTATTATCGTTCAAATATGAAGTTCGATTATACGTTCATATAAGTAGAAATTGCAAATATAATATATTAAAATTATTGTTTAACGTTATTTTTGACTAATTTTGTTATTGCGATTTTTTGATCGATTAAGGGGGTATTACTCTTTCGACGGCCTATTTCAGACGGTTTTCAGGTTTTTTTTTTGTGGGTAAACTAAAACACTTGGGACCTTGAGCTTTTTTGCATCTTGTTTATTAATTCTTGGAGTACAAAATGTTTTTTTTTTAATGTATGTGGTCCATGTCGATCCGTCTCAAAATGGCGACCATGTCCGGCGCCTCAGTCTGTGCGGCCGGAAAGGTTTTGGCACTTTCCGCTATTTGAAACATAAAATCGAGTAGGTATTATTAATCTGCATTAAATTCTACGGAAATTGAACCTCTGTCGTTGCAAAATATTGAAAATTGGATTTTTCAGAGCGCCTCAAAGTTGAATTGAACTTTTTGTTTAGACGGCTGCAATTTTCTCATTTTTCGATAAAATGTTTCGCCCGAGGGTCAATTTCCGTAGAATTTAATGCAGATTAATAATACCTACTCGATTTTATGTTTCAAATAGCGGAAAGTGCCAAAACCTTTCCGGCCGCACAGACTGAGGCGCCGGACATGGTCGCCATTTTGAGACGGATCGACATGGACCACATACATAAAAAAATGGGTTGTGGCCAACGCGGGACTTTCTTTTACGCAGTTTTCATCAATATTTATTGATTATAAAAATATAATATTAGGAAATAATAATCCAACAGAAACAATATGAAAACCAAGCTTACCTTATATAAATGAATGGGTTGAAAATTATACCAATACCAATTTGTAATGGTTTTGAACTAACTAACTATCAAAACTAAACAATTCTCTACAGAAATATTCTGAAATGTCATTTATCTAATTCAGACCATTTTGTTTTCTTGTCGAAATATTGACAGGCGTAGATGATCCGATTTATTAAGCTACATTCGAATCCATGACAACGTAAACAAGATTCTCATAATTTTCGGTAGCAGTTTTCTCGTAACTGGTACATTTATTGAAGAAACTTTTCAAACAAAAGTTGTGCGAAATATTAATATCTTTCATTATGAACATAACTATTTTTGCCGTAAGTGCAGCCGTTCTAGTGATATTGGAGATAGAACAAAAAATGCATAGAGTAAACATGCACTGCCGGTTTGAATATTCTTTTCAAAAATAGGAGGTGCACAACTAGACCATATACAAGTCTTAAGTTTGAAGTCTCATAATTTTACGTTGGACAGTTTTGGCTCTAGAGCGTTCACACACACGCACACACACACACAGACGTCACTCCGAAAATAGTCACATTCGATTCAGGGAAGCTCAAAACGTGTATATCCGTTGAAATCTCGAGTTCGATTTTTTTGGTGATCCCTATACTTACTTATTACTTCGTAAAAGAAAGTAAAAAATACATTTTGTACTCCAAGAATTAATAAACAAGATGCAAAAAAGCTCAAGGTCCAAAGTGTTCTAGTTTACCAACAAAAAAAAAACCTGAAAACCGTCTGAAATAGGCCGTCGAAAGAGTAATACCCCCTTAAGTCAACTATTTGGAATATAATTTTTTCTCGTAAATTTCAAATAATTGACTGCATTGATCAAAAAATGACAATAATTAAAATGATTATACATACAAGAAAATATAAACTTAAATCACATGAAATAATTTATTAGATAACAATAAAGCATCACGTACCCTTTTTGCTTTCGTTGGGTGATGGTTAAATTTTCGATTTCGTCTTCTTGTTCAACATTCAATAATTCAATTTCGTAATCGACCGATGTGTCCGCTGGCACTCTAGTATCTAAACCTTGTGCGCCGTATGCAAGACGTGGTTCAATTCGTAGCAGGCATTTTTCTCCGATATTCATCAATGTTATAGCCAAGTCCAACCCTTGAATTACCTAATTTCGAATTCGAACATTCGTTAACATTAGCAAAACAACACAAATGTGTTACATACTTCTAAATCGCTTAGTTGTACTGTGAAATTGTCGGCAGATTCCACTTCTGTTCCATTTTCGAGTGAACATTTAAAGTTAACTGTACAAATATCTAATCTCTGCGGTCTGGTGTTTTCCTTCCCGTTCACCAGCGTTTTCTTTAGCAGCGCTCCGCTGCCCAACACGTCCTCCCAATCATCATTCGTCGGCTCCGATTCGGTTTTCGAATTAGTCTCATCTTCATTGTCGGATGATTCATCATTTTTATCATCCTCGTCAAAATTTGGTTCATTCTCAATGTTCACATTATTATCGTCTTCGCTTTCTTTATTATGCGATATTGCATCTTCACTATCTTCATTACTTACTACATTATTTAATTTTTCGGTTGTAATTTCCATGTTTTCAAGCTTCTTTTTTTGGTTAGAAATGTTTACTTTACGAATTTATTGTTCAATGTTTATTTATCTTGATGTATGTAATTAGAAAAAATATGATTACTGTTTCAATTTTGTTGTTTCAAATAAAATTGTCTTTAAACGTAAGATAGTTACATGTTTCGTAAAATTAGATCCAGTCGGGCTGGTTGACATTTAGATGCCAATCAGTAGCTCTAAAACTTTTTTGGTATGATTGAACGATTTATTATGTTCTTATACGAATGTATATAAGGAAGTATTATAATAATAATAAACAAGCTCGCTGCTTGGATAGAATCAACAAAAATAAAAACTGATTTTAATGACAAAAACATATTTACAAACATTAATTTTTGAAAAATATTTTGATTCTTTCATAAGCATAAACATGAATAAAACAAAGTCATCTAAAGGATTGTTCACAGCAAAAGAATTAGAAACTATAAGTAATAATTTGAGTTTGTTGTATGACATACAAGGTTAACGTTCACAGCAACAAAATTTATCATAAATTGTGTTAATTTTGTTGCTTGGAATGCTAGCATTGCTTGCCATAATACAAACTAGATTGTTATTTGTAATTATCTAAGTTTAATTACTAAATAATTCGCTGTGAACAATCCTTAATACGTCATGATTCCTTCCAAAATGTTCATATTTATGCAACTAGCATAACCGAATAGTTATACAAGTAGCGAACAACAATATCGATGATTGTAATGCCATCTATTACAAACTACATCAACTTTATGTAGACGAAAAAATGACGTCACATCCGCCCGCGAAATACGAAAATGGATCTGCTCAACACTCACGCGTCCGCGTACGTAGTATAAAGGATTGTTCACAACGAAACAATTAGTAATTAAGCTTAGAAATTATAAATAATAATTTCAGTTTGTTGTATGACATACAAGAGGCATCTTTTTTTGGGCCAACCCGGGTAGGATTTGGTTGGAGATGTGGTTGGCACGGGTTACAATATGGCGGTAACCCGTCAGTAACCCCAGGGAAATGGACAGGTTATTGAAAGATTCAATTTAAATTTAAGCGCTAAATGTTTTCAAAAAGTAGGCTTATGTTTTTATTTTCTATACTTTTAAATACATTTGATCTTGAATTATTATTACAACATATCATATTATTACAATATATCTGATGCTGAGGACTCTTGGCTTTAATTTTTGCGGCCAAATTAAGAAAGAACTTGCTTCAACATCATTTTCAACTACAAAATAAATATATAATTTTTTTTTTGCAACTGAATAATTACATACCATTACTATTGATTTGAATGTTTACAGCATTCGTTTGATTCTCATCAGCTCCTATAATAAATAACAAACAAAACATAACCTCCAATATCTATATATATAAGCTATAAATATACTTAGCTATATATAAGCTTACCCTCAAAGATTTGAAATGTTTGAATATGCCTCTCAATAAAACCAAGATCTCCTTGCACTCCACATTTTTCACAAATATATTCACTATTTACTGATGCCATTTCAAATAGAACTTAGTCAAATGGCGGCAAATGCAGCAACCCGTAACCCAGCATGCGTAACCCTACTGCAGAGCAGGGTTAGACTTATCAGTAACCCAGCGCTAACCTCTTTGGAGTAACCCGCCACTCGAAGGCACAAGTTACTGAAAGCACCAACCGAGTTAGCTGTGGTTAGGCCAAAAAAAGATGCCTAAGGTTAACGTTCACAGCAACAAAATTTATCATAAATTGTGTTAATTTTGTTGCTTGGAATGTTAGCATTGCTTGCCATAATACAAACTAGATTGTTATTTGTAATTATCTAAGTTTAATTACTAAATAATTCGCTGTGAACAATCCTTAAAGGATTGTTCACAGCGAAACAATTAGTAATTAAGCTTAGAAAATTACAAATAATAATCTAGTTTGTATTATGACAAGCAATGTAAGCATTCCAAGCAACACAATTTATGATAAATTTTGTTGCTGTGAACGTTAACCTTGTATGTCATACAACAAAATGAAATTATTATTTATAATTTCTAAGCTTAATTACTGATTGTTTCGCTGTGAACAATCCTTAACCGATACTATATAGGCAGACATTCTCTTATGTGTTAATTTATTGAAAATTTGAGAAATCTGATAGTGACAAATTTAAACAGCTTCAATATATTGTCGGGAACATTGGGGAACATGTTTAATAAGTATGCATTTCTAAATTAAAGATAAATGCAAATTCTTTCTTTCATTACTTGCATCGACAATGCCATGCGCAATTGTATTACCGAACGTGGCTCTCTGATTCGTCCATTCAAAATTTCTGACTTGCCGAACATGCAGATTTCAGGTTTCGGCTGATTTCGGCTCGTTTCGGTTCGATCTGTCATGGCTGACTCAGTTACATTCTGTTCTGTCGTGTTTGTTTGTTGTTAGAAATGAACACTTATTAAACATGTTCCCCAATGTTCCCGACATTATATTGAAGCTGTTTAAATTTGTCACTATCAGATTTCTCAAATTTTCAATAACTTAAAGGATTGTTCACAGCTAAAGAATTAGTAATCAAGCTTAGAAATTATAAGTAATAATTCCAGTTTGTCTTATGACATACAAAGTTAACGTTCACAGCAACAAAATTTATCATAAATTGTGTTGCTTGGAATGTTAACATTGTTTGTCATAATACAAACTAGATTATTATTTGTAATTTTCTAAGTTTAACTACTAAATAATTCGCTGTGAACACATAACAGAAATTCGGCCTAAAGTAGTAGTCCCATAAGAATAACCTAGGATCACGCGTTGAGCGGACAAATTTTCGTATTTCGCGGGCTGATATAAACGGATGTGACGTGACCACGTTTTCAGTCTATAGAGAACAAAAGTATCTCTATATCCGGCCGCGAAATTTGAATAATTGTTCCGAAAACATTGCCCCCATGCAAATCGTGATGAACTTTTTCCCCAGTATTTATTATGCACTTACAAGGGATCTCTTTTATAAATCCTCTTAAAATAAACGCAATCAATTCTAAAACTGCAACTTGAATCACCCAAAAATTTAATCAAACGTGAAATTCAAAATGTAAAATTCTTATTTATTATAATTAAATATAGTTTATACATAATTTGTAAATATAAAAAATTAATCTGAATCGCTTAGTTCTTCGACTTCATCCGCGTCATCTTCCTCCGTCTCTTTGTCCCAGTCTTTTAGTTTGGCGCCCATCATAAAATCGTCTCTTAAAACATTCCACGTTGATTCGTTTTTCGTTTCGACCTTTGTTTCTACCTTAACATCGCCATCAACAGGCTGTGATTTTTTATTCATTAAAACGTCTAAAAATGCTCGTTTGTCAATATTTTTCATGACGTTTTCTCGTTTCCGTTCTAAAGGTCCGGCATCTTGTAACTGTTTATCAATATCTTTTTGCTGCATTCGGACGGCATTGAAAAGTTGTACAACACCTTTTGTTGCAATCTTTGAGAATGTGCGTTCACGATCTTTATCTAATATATTCGGTTTTACACGGATATTAGATAATTCTTTACGCTAATTATTTAAAAACAAAACATTACTTTGAATTTTTTGTTACTTGAACATAGTAATGCCGACTTTATAGGGAAAATTTTTTAATATAATTTAATTTTAATTTAAGAAGTTAAAATGCGTGTTATCTGTAATGTAATGTCGACTATACAAATAACAAATTTAATTAAATTAAAATATCTGGAGTGGCCTGCACTCGACTTTCTTTTACGCATTTTTCACTAGATATAGATATATATATATATATATATATATATATACATATATCTACATCTAGTGAAAACTGCGTAAAAGAAAGTCGAGTGCAGGCCACATATATATATATATATATATATATATATATATATATATATATATATATATATATATATATATATCTATATCTAGTATATACATATATATATATATATATATATATATATATATATATATATATATATACCCAAAACCTGCTGTCAAACTAACCAATACTCCACAGAAATATCCTGAAATGTCATTTATCTAATTGAGTCAATTTTGTTTTCCTGTCAAAATAGCAGATGATCCGATTTTATAAGCTACATGCGAATCCATGGCAACGTAAACAACATATTTATAATGTTTCGTACCATTTTTCTCGCAACTGGTAAATTTTTTGAAGAAACTTTTCAAACAAAAGTTGTGCGAAATATTAATATCGTTCATTATGAACATAACTATTTTTGCCGTAAGTATAGCCGTTCTAGTGATATTGGAGATAGAACAAAAAATGGATAGAGTAAACATGCACTTCCGGTTTGAATATTCTTTTCAAAAATAGGAGGTGCACATCTAGAGCATATACAAGTCTTAAGTTTGAAGTTTCATAATTTTACGTTCGACAGTTTTGGCCCTAGAGCGTTCACAGACACACACACAGACGTCATTTCGAAAATAGTCACATTCGATTCAGGGAAGGTCAAAACATGTATATCCGTTGAAATCTCGACTTCGAAATTTTTCATGATTACAAGACTTACTTATTACCTCGTAAAAGAAAGTAAAAATATCAACGAGGCCGCAATTGAATTATGGCGCCATTTCTGCGTCATCACTTTTGTGTCCATTACCTAACCAGACGCACTGCGCTTGCGCAAAAAATGTTGTATAAATTCGTAGTTAAAATAAATTAAATTAGACTTGTTCCCTATAAAATCGACATAAGAATATGCATTATTTTTAAGTAAACACCTTTTTCTTTGCTGGTTCCTCATTTTCTTCTTTGAGTTTGTCTAAAATATCGGGATCAACTTTTTCATCTTTAACTTCCCCTTCGATTTGAAATCCTGGATCCGCTTTCTTCTGAACAATTTTCACATCTGACAATTTCTTAGCCTTCGATAGCACTAAAGTTTTTTTGCCTTTCGGTTTCTTCGATTTTAATATTTTCGCTACCGAATCGGCCCATCCGGCATTCATAGCTTCTGTAGAATCTGAAACATCATCTTCAGATTCTTTATTTGACTCGTCGGATTCGTTTTCGTCACTTGCCACATCTGAATTTGACATTTCATCTGTAATTTTTATTTTACAATATTGTAGTTTGCTTAATGTTTATTCATTCGATTTACCTGCCATTATATGCAACTTAGATTCGGTTTCAAATAAAGTCATTATTTTCTGTGATTATTGTCGACTAGTTTAAGGTTAGAATTCAAAAAAACAACGAAACCATGTGCTTTTGATGTTAGTACAGTTATCCACGATAATCCAGCCACGAATTCTGTTGCAAACCTAAGAAAAAATCATAATTTTTATTTCGGTCCGACGCAGCGGCAAGTTGAAAAATGGCTAAAATATGCCGCTAAATATTTTTGGCAATCACGCCGAGGCGGCAAATATGTATTGCGTATGTCTAGATTCTAGATATAATATTTGATATAGATGTCAAAAAATAAAAGAGAGGTCCGAGGATTGTCGTTGTCGCGAAATGTCAAAGTTGAACCAACATTTCCACAAAATTATTTTTTAAATTAGCGGCGGAAGTAGCTTTACAATTTCCAGCAAACTGATTGGTTCGGGCATTTAATTTATTTGCCGCTGCCACGATGCAACGTTGTCCCAAACGCGGCATAAAAATCTATGGGGTTTTCATTTAGGTTGGCAATATATATCGTGGCTGGAGATTTTCGTGGATAACTTTACTGACATATCGAACTGACATCATTTTTATGACCCTAAACTGAAGTTCATAGGCATGCTCGTCAAGCGCTAGTATCGCTCACGTTCGAGCTTGCCTTCGTTTCAATCAACGAAGATGTTCGTGATCATTCGTAGTCGAAAGGGAAGCTTCATTCTTGTTGGGATCATGGCATATTCAGTTTGAAAGTTATGTTAAAATAAAATACTAAAATGCGGCAGCCATTGTGCGCCTGGCCGTTCTCCTATGGACACGGCCAACATTGCCCGCCATTACGAAACATAATTGTGGTGGAGGTCATTACAGTTGACACTCCCTGAATACGATAGATCCGTAGATCAGTTGCAATAGGCATCTTTTTTTGGCCTAACCACAGCTAACTCGGTTGGTGCTTTCAGTAACTTGTGCCTTCGAGTGGCGGGTTACTCCAAAGAGGTTAGCGCTGGGTTACTGATAAGTCTAACCCTGCTCTGTAGTAGGGTTACGCATGCTGGGTTACTGGTTGCTGCATTTGCCGCCATTTGACAGTTCTATTTGAAATGGCATCAGTAAATAGTGAATATATTTGTGAAAAATGTGGAGTGCAAGGAGATCTTGGTTTTATTGAGAGGCATATTCAAACATTTCAAATCTTTGAGGGTAAGCTTATATATAGCTAAGTATATTTATAGCTTATATATAGATATTGGAGGTTATATTTTGTTTGTTATTTATTATAGGAGCTGATGAGAATCAAACGAATGCTGTAAACATTCAAATCAATAGTAATGGTATGTAATTATTCAGAAACAAAAAAATAAATTATATATTTTTTTATTTATTTTATAGTTGAAAATGATGTTGAAGCAAGTTCTTTCTTAATTTGGCCGCAAAAATTAAAGCCAAGAGTCCTCATCATCAGATATATTGTAATAATATGATATGTTGTAATCATAATTCAAGATCAAATGTATTTAAAAGTATAGAAAATAAAAACATAAGCCTACTTTTTGAAAACATTTAGCGCTTAAATTTAAATTGAATCTTTCAATAACCTGTCCATTTCACTGGGGTTACTGACGGGTTACCGCCATATTGTAACCCGTGCCAACCACTTCTCCAACCAAATCCTACCCGGGTTGGCCCAAAAAAAGATGCCTAATGTGTAAATTATTTAGTTTTTGCGAATAAACCGGCAACCGCGTAATAGGCACAAAAATTAGTATGATTAAACTTGTTTATTACTTATTTTGGATTTTGATACAAAAAGATTTTCTTCATGCTAGTTGAAGTGAGTTTGTTTTACTTGCATTATAAAATGATATACATTAATCGGCACAGAAATATGTATTTGGATTGCGCAGCAATAAGGCCGTGGTCACACTACATACAGCGCGATCGTGCAACATATAGTACAATCAAGCAAAACAATATACACCGGTCACACTACATGAAGTGTTATCAAGTAGTGTGAACTATGTTTATAGTTTATTATGTCGACCATAAAAGATATCATAAATATTTTTGTTAGATCTCGCTATTTGAATTAAAAATTCAATTTCTTTCACCGTCCAATTTTCATTAATTTAAAAAAATTCAATGTAAAATTTATTGTCATTTATAAATTCAAAATGATGATACTACAATCGCTATCGTGTTTTGTTTTGAACATGTTCGAATTTCAAACTGCATGATCGAACACGATTGATGCGGTGTGACCATATGCATACATTTCTATTTTGCATGAACTTGTTCGATTGATAGCACTTGATAAGTGTGACCACAGCCTAATACGCGCTATTAGTGTGACATCACTTATCTAGTAGGTCTTGGTGTACTGCAAACTGCAATGTGCAATATCTAATCAAACTAATGCATGTGTATTTCTATATGAGAAGATTGCAATACTAGTTTATTTTATAGATCGCTGTATTTAAGCCAGATAATTATAAATAATTCATCAATAAATATCACGTAGTTAATTTGCACTTTACTTAATTCAGCTATAGCATCCTAAACGATATGCTATTTTTGTATTTAACCAAATTGTATTGCATTATGTATCCAAACGTCTACAGTATTACTACTCCAATATATTTTCATACCGACACTTCTTCAGAATATGTATATTCATTTACAAAACAAAAATAATGTTGGCTATCAGAGCTGGGAAGTACTGGAAGTAGTACTTTAAGTATATCATGCACTTAAAATACTTTTGTAAATTAGTATTCAATACTGTACTTAAAGTACTTTTTTTCATGCAAAAATACTTTAAATACTTTCATGTACTTGGTCTTACTGTGTGTCAGTTAACCCGTCAGAACTCACGTGAACTTTTTGGTGATCTTTACTCGCGTGATGAGAGATTTGCTCACGCTCTGTGCGCATGCGTCAAATATCTCGCGCGCTTAGTTTTTATTTAAATTTATAAATCATAACCTCAACAATGTATGATTAACAAATTCAAAATATTATACTTATATGAATATTATGTATTCTTCAAAAGGTAAAATATTGTAGAAGGCAATAATTAAAATTTCTTTTAATCATAACCCAGATTATTAATTAATGTCAGTTTATTTGTATTTAAAATTTTGTTTATTCATTTTAAATATTAAAATTAAATGTAATTTTTATAAAATAATTTAACACATAAAGCTAGTTGAATTGACAATCCTCGTCGTGTTTTTACTTTCTTTTACAGAGTAATAAGTAAGTATTGTAATCATGAAAAATTTCGAACTCGAGATTTCAACGGATATATATGTTTTGACCTTCCCTGAATCGAATGTGACTATTTTCGGCATGACGTCTGTGTGTGTGTCTGTGAACGCTCTAGGGCCAAAACTGTCGAACGAAAAATTATGAAACTTCAAACTTAAGACTTGTATATACCCTAGATGTGCACCTCCTATTTTTGAAAAGAATATTCAAACCGGTAGTGCATGTTTACTCTATACATTTTTTGTTCAATCTCCAGTAACACTAGAACGGCTGCACTTACGGCAAAAATAGTTATGTTCATAATGAAAGATAATGATATTTCGAACAACTTTTGTTTGAAAAGTTTCTTCATAAATTGTACCAGTTATGAGATAACTGCTACGAAAAAACTCAAATATCTTATTTACGTTGCCATGGTGATACCTACACTTGTGACAAATTTTATTATTTTTAAAACGAATCAACCATGAGTTACATCATTTGTTTCTTGTTTATTGAAAACAAATGAGCATTACTTTGACAGTTATCTGTATGAATTAATATTTAAAATATTGATTTCTTATTAGAATAAATTGTATCAGGTAAATTATTGTAGAATTAATTTATATTATATATTTGCTGACATAATTAATTAACAATTTCAGAGTTTTACTGTGAAATTTGACTGTTTAAGAGTGAATACGATCAGTACTTCAAATTCAGATCCATTATAAATTGGTATAATTATCCAGTTATTTTCATTATATTATATTATATATATATATATTAATATCTATCTATTGAAAACTACGTAAAAGAAAGTTGAGTGCAGGCCACTCCAGATATTTTTAGTTTAGTTTCACAGTCCATACAATGTATATTGCACTTGTAACGGATGAGTTTTAAAACTAATGCGAATGAAGCCAAACATCCGGAGGCGAAGATGCGAAGATGCACGATCAAGCCCGACCACTACCGAAAGTAAATTTTTCATGCATACACGTTTACTCTCGTGATGAGAGAAATGCTCACAATTTCCGAAATGCATGAAAATAATAAAAAAAAATCAGCTTTACTTGGAATTGTCGGATTTGGGAAATTTATAATTTCAAAATAGATAGTATTATTTGAAGATAGCAAGAGTTTCAACTACCCATTCCATTTAAAATAAAAAGTTATTAACATTTTAAATCGAGCGTGAGCAAAATGCTCATAACGTGAGTGCTGACGGGTTAAGAAAAATACTTTTTTTTTCGTAAATTGCTTCTTTATAAAATATGTAGAATATTTATGGCATGTTCAGTACATCTATAGTTCTCTTCTGAACTAGAATAATTGTGATATCTGTAATAGTTTTTGTTTTTGAAGCTGCAAAAGTGGAAAATAATTACAATAATCGGAACTTAATTTTCAAAACCGTACAAAAAATCTAATTTTCAATATTTTTACTTAATTCTACTACTGACTATAGCCCCAAATTAACAGATTAAAACGCCATATAAGATTTCAGAACAGCTGAAATCATCGTTACCGTAAACCAACTATTTTTTCACGCATGCGCTTTTCGGACGCTGTAGAGTCTATTTTTATAGTTATTTTGGCTCCAAAAAAAATTGAATGTATGTTTAAATATCAATTAACAAGTTATAAATATTTCAAGAAAATATATTTCTATGGTTAGTCAATAAAAAACCAAAAAAGCGAACAAAAACTATCACAGAGCATGTAAAAGATGGTATTTAAAGTAATTTAAATAATAAATATTTCTCGCATGCGCATAAGTGCGTAGTTTGAATCATCAAGGGAATTTAGCTTGTGCAGGTCTATACAAGTCCGCTCTAACGCTGTCGTGATTTTATATTTTTGGTGTTTTGTGATTATTATTGTCAGCTACATATTGTCTTTACTGTTTTACTGTTACAGTTAGTATTATACAGATTAATGTGCAAAGTGTTCAAAAAAAAAAGCCAAGATTATATATATATATATATATATATATATATATATATATATATATATATATAATATATATAATATATGTATATATATATATTATATATATATATATATATATATATATATATATATATATATATATATATATATATATATATATATAAGTATATGTATGTGTAATGTATGTTTGTATGAAAAAATAACTAACAATATATCTGTACCTTGGAACAAAAACAACAAATGACTAAAATGAGATTATATGAAACTTTGGTATTTATTGCAAGAACAGCAATATCAAAATCCTTGTAAGTATTTAATATTTACAAGGATTTTGAAATTGACTGTTTCAGCAACAAATGAAGTGCAAATAAAAATACCAAAGTTTCATATAATCTCATTTTAGATAAATTTTAACCATTGGTTGTTTTGGTTTCAAGGTACAGATATAAAACCCCCTATATGTTTGTGGTAGTTGCTGAATTCTATACTTTTATTTAATTTTTTAAGTGTTAAATTATCTTTCATAATATTATCAATTTTGTTTTTAAATTGAATTCGGTATTAAAATAACCTAATTGTTAATTTTACTTAGTATTTAGTACTGTACGTACATTTTAATGATAAAAAGTATGTTAACAAATATACTGTTACTTAGTATTTCAAATACTATTTTAGAAGTATTTAATTTTTAAATATTGGTCCCAGCTCTGCTACCTATGTATTTCATACGGATAAAATTTCTATTTAGATATTACCAACCAATGCCACCTGCATTGCGTACATCATTAATAGATCGTTTTCAATTCAAACAACTCATCAAATATGCAGACGGATATATTTCCTTCCACATCACGTCTAGAGGTACGTTTATTTTGCATTTAAAATAATTATTACATTTGTGATTACTTTATTTATTATTTTATTTCTTATACGAATGTATACAGTAGTGCTGCAGATATTCGAATATTCGTGAACTGTTATATTGGAACTGTTAGAAATATTCGAACTATTTGAATATTCAAATATTGGAATAATCTATTATTTACATTTTTCGCATATATAAATGATTCGTGACGTTTATTTCATTTTCCTTGTTATTTTAGAGGGAAAAGACAGGTTTTAAAAGGATATTTCGTACTTGTACTTTCTTATTAAATAACTGCGGTATCGTGTGTTAATAAAATACTCATATTGTGAAATATTCTGTATTTGTGTGACGCATATATTGTGTATGGTTTACATATATACATATATATATATATATATATATATATATATATATATATATATATATATATATATATATATATAAACAGAAATATATATATATATATATATATATATATATATATATATATATATATATATATATATATATTTATATATCTAGAGAAAACTATATAAAGAAAGTCCAGAGCAGGCCACTTATTTTTACTTTCTTTTACAGAGTAATAAGTAAGTATTGTAATCATGAAAAATTTCGAACTCGAGATTTCAACGGATATACACGTTTTGACCTTTTCTGAATCGAATGTGACTATTTTCGGAATGACGTCTGTCTGTCTGTGTGTGTGTGTGAACGCTCTAGAGCCAAAACTGTCGAACGAAAAATTATGAAACTTCAAACTTAAGCCTTGCATATGCCCTAGATGTGCACCTCCTATTTTTGGAAAGAATATTCAAACCGGAAGTGCATGTTTACTTTGTGCATTTTTTGTTCTATCTCCAATATCACTAGAACGGCTACACTTACAACAAATATAGTTATATTCATAATGAAAGATATTAATATTTTGCACAACTTTTGTTTGAAACATTTCTTCAAAAAATGTACCAGTTGCGAGAAAAATGCTACGAATCATTATAAATATCTTGTTTACATTGCCATGGATTCGCATGTAGCTTATAAAATCGGATCATCTGCTTTTTTGTCAGGAAAACAAAAAACTCTATTAGATAAATGACATTTCAGAATATTTCTGTAGAGTATTGGTTAGTATGACAGCAGGTTTTGGATATATATATATATATATATATATATATATATATATATATATATATGTATATATATATATATATATATATATATATATATATATATATATATATATATATATACATATATCTACTGAAAACTGCGTAAAAGAAAGTTGAGTGCAGACCACTCCAGATATTTTACTATTGACTGCAATCCTGCTTTTATTGTACCAATAATTACATTTAATTTCAGGATATTATAGATGAAAGTGAAGATGACTATTATTGTAAATTTGAGATATTAAAAATTCTAAACTTCCCGGTAGTAATTGTGTATTTTGTAGTGAAAATATAATTTTCTCTATAATTGTGTTTCTCTGTTAAGTATTTATGTTAAAATGACCAGTCAAAAAACAAATATAAACACATTTTGTACTATTTACTGCAATTCCGCTTTTTATTTTACCAATAATTAGATTTAATTTCAGGATATTAAAGATGAGACTGAAGATGACGCAAATGTGTTTCGGTTAGTGTTATGAAATGATTTTTTATTGTTAAATTAATAATACACTTCTTATGGCAGCAAAGAAGATAATGAAAAATGTGGAGAGTCTTATCAACGTCTAATTTGCCAGAAAATTTCTGAGAAAATTTTGTTATTGAAAATCGCAGGTTAGTTTTATGTTTTAGTTTATTTTATTTTTTTAAAAGAAAATAATCAGAAATAAGATTTTGTCTAAATAAATTTTCAAATCTAAATCAACATTATGATATCAACGTAACATGGTTAAGAGCAGTGTTTAATCTAAATCAGCACTGATCTGGATTAAATCTTACGATATAAATGTATATCTTTCGATGGTTATAGCCCTAGATAATTTTTTGGAATTAAATATATAAACAAAGAACTTTATTTTAGGTATAAAAATTCCTAAGGAATTATTAGAAAAAGAACAATACAACTTACAACAAAGAATTGCCAACAAAAATCAGGTCCAAACAAGACACGTAACCACCAAAGCACACCAGTTGACACCGGTTGTGCCAGAGAATGTCCTTGTAACAAATTCAGATACAATTAAATTAATGAGAACATTTAAAGAAATAAAGAGAATTTGTTTTAAAAAAATGAAACTAAAGGATATATCACCATATACAACACAAATAAAAGAACTTTTAAAGGACATTAGAAATAGTTATCCGGAATCTAATAAAACGGAAAATATAAAATTTCTGGCAAAACAATCGATACAATCCAAGAAATATGAAAGTACACAAAAACCTAATAAATATATGCAAATGAATAGATTTCCTTGCAAATCACGTCAAGAGGTACGTTTATTTTACATTTAAAATAATTATTACAGTTGTGAATGCTTTATATATGTATTATATTATTGCATTATACGTATGTATATAGTACTATAAACATGAATATTTTCAAACTCGATATTTTAGCGGAAATATACGTTTTGACCATCCCTGATTCATATCTGATTATTTTCGGGATGATGAGCTATATAAATTCGATGCATTTTTAAACGCTGAAAAATTCTCCAGATCAGAAATTACCTGTTTTTACTCGAAAATAAAGAAATTCTGCTGAATAATGACTGTTTATTGTATATGAAGGAATTACGGACACATTGTTACACTTTTGGTCAAAGTCTTAATTACATAAAACTACTCAAAACCTATCATGATTAAACAAAACTCGATTACGCAAAAAAAAAACCGACTCACCCTTATAAAAAAAAAATATTAGTGAATTTGTAATTGCATAAATAAGGCCTGGTAAAAATGTTTATTTTTTTGATCGTACAGTTTCGAAGATAAAAAATAAAAATCTCAAGAATAGGTCATTTTTTATAGTTTTTATTTTTTATCTTCGAAACTGTACGATCAAAAAAATAAACATTTTTACCAGGCATTATTTATGCAATTACGAATTCACTGATATTTTTTAGCCGTACGTATTACCGAAGAAGCTAAAGCATTCGGTCGTGTGTCTGTAGCATTCTCGGATCAAAAAATTTCATAAAGAAATATATAACTTATATACTTGGATGTTAGTCGTCGCTCGTAAGACCAAATTTGTGCCCTCTACTCCTCTGAAGGTACCGGAGCGATTCACTCCAAATTTGGTACACATATTATTTGGCATCCCATTTGAATCCGCTCGCAGTTTAAATCCAATCGCCCGTATACTTCCCGAGTTATAGGGCCCCAAAATTTGGAGCCCCCCTTAATACTGTCCTTATAAAAATAATTAATACACTTAAAGATTCTACTAAAAATTCTAAGATATTTTATATCTACAAGATTTTTCATTTTGTGAATCCAAAGCCCGAAAAAAAATTATTAAATATTATAATTTTGAATTTTAAAGTATGAACTAAAATTTTTTTTATCAATATAATCTAAAATTAAATGTAAGACTTTTTACACCTATAACATATTTTCAAATTGTTAACCAAAAGGCCATAATAATTAAGAACCACTGCTCGCAACGCATATTTTACCTAAGGGCGAGCTCTACGCGTTGGTGCGTTTTACGCGTACCAAATCTTGTTTTTATAAATGTTAATCGGTTTTTCTTTTTTTTTTTTGAGCTTGATGTTTGACCTTAAAACTTGTACATGTTCCGGAAGAAAACCTCCTATTTTTGAAGTAATCGTTTACTCCTGTTATTTTTTGCATATTTCGAAATGGACACAAATTAGAGAAATTTCTAGCAACTTCGGCTTGTAAAGTTTTTTTTAATGTGTCATTTACTGAAAATTTGTTTTGAAAATAGCTATGTTACATTTACATTATTTCGGTAACTATATATAATTACATATTGAAATTGTGTAATAGCAAACGTTGCATGAATTTAATACAAAATAAATATATAGTAAGTTTTGTATACGAATGTATTATGCTGGCCACATATTTTACGAAAAATTAACTAATTAATCTGATGAATGCGTACATGATATTTGGTGATGATAATTGGTTAAATATTAATTTTTTTACTGCAAGTCCGCTTATTATTTTGCCAATCTTTATATTTATTTTCAGGATATTATAGATGACGCAAATATGTTCAGGTTAATGTTATGAAATTTTACATATTATAAAATTAATGATAATCTTATAGTAACAGCAAAGAAGATGAAAAATATTCAGAGTATTTTAGACAAGATGTTTGCCCGGTAATGTTATCCGATTATAGTATAGGTATAATCGATAAAGTTTGCATGTTGAAAATCGCAGGTTAGTTTTATTTTTTGGTTTTTTTATTCTTTGATAAGAAAATAATCAGAAATAAGCATATGTTATACTATATTCAGGGCTTCCACGCATTCTCTATTTCACTTTTTCCGTAATCGATCACTTATAGTCACTATTTTAAAATTTTATTCACTATATTCATGTAATAAGTGTATGAAACGTTTTAAAGACGCTAAAAATTCGTCAATGTTCTAACTTCGTTGACTCAAAACCCATTTTTAACATTTTTTTTTCGGCAAAAGTTTATAGAAAAGTTCCCCATAGGTAGGAAGGTGTGCTTTTTATTTTTTCAATTGTCAATTAGCAAATATGTGTTTCTACTTTATTTTACAAAGTAATAAGTAAGTCTTGTAATCATGACAAATTTCGAACTCGAATTGAAACGGATATACACGATGTGACTATTTTCGGAATGTCGTCTGTGTGTGTGTCTGTCTGTGAACGCTCTTGAGCAAATACTGTCAAACGTTAAATAATGAAACTGGAAGTGCATGTTTACTATATGCATTTTATGTTCTATTTCCAATATCATTAGAACGGCTGCACTTATAGCAAAATTAGTTATATTCACAATGATAGATATTAATATTTCACACAATTTTTGTTATAAATGTTTCTTCAAAAAATGTAACAGTTTCGAGAATAATGCTACGGAAAATCTTAAATATCTTATTTATGTGGCCATGTAAGTGCATATAGTTTAATCAATCGTATTATGATTTGTGCCTGTAAATATTTTGATTTTTTCTAGTAAAAACTACGTTAAAGAAAGTCGAGTGCAGGCCACTCTAGCTTTTTTTAATACAAATTAATTAAAATATGTAGAACTCTTTTATTTATTTAATCAATTTCCTGAAATTTGATAACACAAGGTTTTTGGGGTCGTAGATTACGAATCTGGCCTCAAAATCGGTCTAAAAACAAAATGGCGTCAACAAAATGAATATTTTATTCGCTATTATTCACTTTTTTATTTTTTTCCGGTCACTTATTTCACTTTTATCCTTTAAAAACGACACTATTTCACTTTTTGTATACAAAATTGCTGTGGAAGCCTTGTATATTTGGTAAGTTACCGACATATAGCAGTATTATTAATCTTTTATTCTTACCTTTCGGTATTAAGGCGCGATACTTGTAGTGACAAAAGAAGGAAAAACAGTGGTTGGCGAATTCGTTCTGAAGCTAAAATACATAACTTTATTGTACTTGAAAAAATATAATTATGATCACAATAGATGTGACTACATGGACCTGACCAAATCTAATATATGTTTAATTATACTAATTTAAATAAATACTAAATATTAACAAATTGATACTTTTTTTAAGGCGTCTTTCTTGTTTTTTGGGATCAAAAAATAGATTTTTCAATTTTTATATAATATTGATCCCACATCTCTTTAGAATATACTGGTGAAGGTTATTTTGAGGAATATTATTTCCAGCCCGAGATATATATATATATATATATATATATATATATATATATATATATATATACATATATGTATACTTCTACTTATAGTAACGCGAAACTTTTTCTCCGTTTTTCTCAAAATGTGATTTCTTCGGGCGGTGCCCAAGATTTCAGAAAAAGTATATGATTTTTTTTTTAAGGATTGTTTTCCAATTGAATAGCAATTTCGTCTTCTAGAATCACTTCTTGAAACGGCATAGATTTCCTTACTTCCAATTTGGAAGTTTGAGAAAAGTAGCGATTTTTTAAACATATTTTTCGAACTGTAATTTTTTTTAATTTTTGCTTTCAAAACTTTTTCGTACAAGTCGAACAAGATACAAGTATATATGTTCAAATGCCCTTTGGTTTTTTGTTTTATGTGAACGACGAGCAATCGTGGGCAGCGCAGAGCGCTTTTTTTTTATCATTTTTGAGCACGCGCTTAGGGGCGAATATCAAAGGGAATAATGCAGATTTTTCTATATATTCCTAAAAGTATATATTAATGTATAGAAAAACTGCTATTTAATTAATGGTTTTCATTTAAATATAAAAAATAATTTCCCCCAAAAAACCAGAAAGACCCCTTAAGGCATTGTTAGGTCTACATAAGCATTATTTTCACGGAGCTGTGTAGTTTATAAACTAAACCTTGCATACGTTTTTAAAAAATGCATTATGGTTTATAACTATTACTTTATTTCGAATTTACGATCAGATGTTTTCCTCATAACCGACGTGAATTACACAATCTAATTTATTATGGAGTATACAAAATACGTTGTATAACGTATGTCGGAGAGTTTATCGGCTGCACATAAGTATCGCCCCTTAAATTTACATTTCTAATTACATCATTTTATATTTAATGTTTACAAAGTTTGTATTTATATCTAACACATTGCAGTAATGCAGATTCAAATGATTTTTAAAATAAGATCAACATTGTGATATCAATGCAACACGATTTTTTGTTTAATCTAGATATAAACGTATATCTTTCTATGGCTATAGTCTAGATACATTTTTGGAATTAAAAATATAAACAAAGTACATTATTTCAGGTTTAGATATTCCTGAGAAATTGATAAAGAAAGAACAAATATTGATTAAGAAAACAAACCGCTTTGAAATTATACTAGCGAAAAGAAAATCAAAGAAACAACAAAAATTACAAGAAAGAATTACCAAAAACAATCGGGTTCAAACAAGAAACGTAGACACCAAAGAACACAAGTTGACACCGGTTGTGCCAGATAATGTCCTAGTAACAAATTCAGATAAAATTAATTTAATGAATAGATTCAAAGAAACAAAGAGAAAATTATTTAAAAAAATTAAAACGTCCGTTTCTAAAAATGAAATGAACTTAGAGGAGATAACACCATATATAACGCAAATGACCGAACTTTTAATTGACATTAGAAATAAATATCCGGAATCTAATAAAACGGCATGTATAAAATTTCTGGTACAACAATTGATAAGAAGTTCTTACATAGAACCCAAGAAAAATGAAACTGCACAAGAACCTAATCAATATACGAAAATTCGTGTCGCTGGAGTGTTCAATTCAGATATATTTCCTTCCACATCACGTCAAGAGGTACGTTTATTTTACATTTAAAATAATTATTACAGTTGTGATTGCTTTATTTATTTATTATTTTATTTTCTTATATGAATGTATATAGTATTGTAATCATGAATATTTTCGAACTACAAGTTTTGACCATGCCTGATTAAAATCTGTTTACTCTATGCATTTTTTGTTCTCTCTCTAATATCACTAGATGGCAAAAATAGTTATATTCATAATGAAAGATATTAATAATTTGCACATATTTTCTTTGAAAAGTTTCTACAAAAAATTTACCAGTTACGAGATAAATGCTACGAAAAATATATGTACCTTTTTTACGTTGCCATGGATTCGCATGTAGCTTAATAAATCGGATCATCTGCGCCTATCAATATTTCGATAAGAAAACAAAATAGACTCAATTAGATAAATGACATTTCAGAATATTTCTGTGCAGTATTGGTTAGGTTTGGCAGCTTGTTTTGTTATATATATATATATATATATATATATATATATATATATATATATATATAACCTAACCTAACCAATACACTACAGAAATATATATATATATCTAGTGAAAACTGCGTAAAAGAAAGTTGAGTGCAGGCCATTCCAGATATTTCGTAGTAGTTTTCTCGGAACTGGTGCATTTTATGAAGAAACTTTTCAAACAAAAGTTGTGAGAAATATGAATATCTTTCATTATGAACATAACTATTTTTGCTGTAAATGTAGCCGTTCTAGTGATATTGGAGATTGAACAAAAAAATGCATAGAGTAAACATACACTTCCGGTTTGAATATTGTTTTCAAAAATAGGAGGTGCACATCTAGGGCATATACAAGTCTTAAGTTTGACAGTTTTGGCACTAGAGTGTTCCAAGACACACACACAGATAGACAGACGTCATTCCAAAAATAGTCACATTCGACTCAGGGAAGGTCAAATCATATATTCGAAAATTTTCATGATTACAAGACTTACTTATTACTTCTTAAAAGAAAGTAATAATTGTATTAAGAAATAATTTAAATTATATTTATTTTTAGGATATTATAGCTGAGAGTGAAGATGACACAAAAGTGTCCAGGTAAATGTTACGAAATTTTACAAATTATAAATTTATTAATACTCTTATTATGACAGCAAAGTAGATGAGAAATGAAAAGTATTTTCGACAAGAAATTTTCCCGAAAATGTTATCCGATGTTAGTATATTTATTACCGGTGTCTTTATTGAAAATCGCAGGTTAGTTTTATTTTTTGGTTTATTTAATTCTTTGAAAAGAAAATTATCAGAAATAAACTTTTGTTATACCATATTTTACCGACATATGGCAGTAATGAGGAACTAAATAATTTTTAAAATCCAGATCCATATAATATCAATGCAACACGATTCTTCGGTAGAACCCAAGAAAAATGAAACTACATAAGAACCTAATCAATATACGGAAGTTTGTAAAATGGATCATATATCAAAATCTGAGAAATAATCACCATCTAAAATAAAATGCAACTTTACCACAACTGTTATACATTTAACTTTGCCAAATTCTCAAAAATTAGATTCATCTGTAGTAATTTTGCAGTCAGATCTGCGCCAGATCAAACATTAATCTCTTCACCAAAAGTAAAAAGTTAATAATTCCCAAAGATATAAAATATAAATTCGCCTAAATTTATATAGGCTACAAATCCCTCAACACTGAATGATTTACGTGAAAGTATAAAACTAAATACACAAGATTCAGTTAATATAAAAAAATAAGTAATTTTGAACGAATTCATCTGCAATTGCAAGTGATTGTATTTTAATTTAAATAATATTTATTGTTTTATTTGTTTGTTTTTTTATGTGCTAGAGCAGTGGTTTTTAAATTGTGGGTCACGAGCGTGCATATTTTTTGCGGATTCGCAAGAACATAAAAATGGATAAGGTCATTTAATAAATGTTAATAAAATTTAAGAATCACTGTGTTATAGTATATTCTAAATATAATTTTTATATGTTACTAAGTTCTAAAAATGTCAGTATTAATTTATGGGATAAATAAATAGTAACACAATCCAAGTGACTTATTCTTACTATACTAGGGTCACCCGTGGGCACCATGTGCCCATATGGTACACAGAACATAGGTCAGTTTTGACTGATGGCGAATTTTCATGTAATTTAATAATAATAACACGGTTTTTCTTCATTTTGTATCGTTTGACTATAATAGTAATACAAATTTCCACATCGCAAATAATAATAAAGAAAAAATCGAGTTCTTTCTTTGAACGCTATTTTGTTCTTAGATGCTGAGATTAACTAATCGATCGCTTATCATGCACTGTGTAACATCCGATAAATTTAAACAAAATTTTGTTTAACTTTGATTTTAACCTTGTATGGTGCATATGTGTTGTATCATTTAGACAGTTTCTATGATTGTATATAAAAAACAGGATTATAAATTTACTTACGATTGCTGTTTATTATTTGAATCGATTATTCTAATAATA
This sequence comes from Leistus spinibarbis, assembly GCA_933228885.1. Classification (NCBI taxonomy): domain Eukaryota; kingdom Metazoa; phylum Arthropoda; class Insecta; order Coleoptera; family Carabidae; genus Leistus; species Leistus spinibarbis. The sequence goes on from OW121791.1 coordinate 7,081,318, forward strand.
TGTATTACAAATCCTTTTTACACAACATTTTTAATGATTTGACATTTGATTCATTATTGTTTTTGAATTAAATAATCAGGCTAGATTCTGAATTTTGCAGTATTAAACTGATGCAGTGTCACAACGGCAGTTTTAAAAGTGATGATAATTAATTATATGCTAAAATACAATGGATTGTGCCATCAAAAATAAAAGAATAAAATTGCCAACCAAACATGTTTCTAAATATGTTTGAATTATCTCTTTAACATTTTATTTCTCTAATAATCAGAATTATAAATTTACTTACTTGCAGTTATTATAATTTGACGAACTATAAAATCTTACCGCAACTCATATTTTCAAAAATCACTGCTTCTTGGCCATTTTGAAGTGAAAAATATTAACTATGAATTAAAATAAATGTACAGAAACACGTATTTGCTAAAAATATATGCTAATTAGGCAATAATATGCACTTATTTCATATTATATACTTAAAAATTGAAATTATAACATGCTACTCCCCTTAAACTTAAGATTAAACTTTGAATTGAAGATTTATCACAAAAACTTTTTTGACATTTCATTCTGACGTTTGATTTGTTTTTGTCTATTTCAAAGCAGACTGAACTTCAGAATCGTAGTGATTGTTTTATTTCAGTATAAAGTATTTAATTATTTTTTATACAATTAATAACGGTCGCCATGGTGCATTGGCTAAGTGTCATACCTTTCACCCTGGAGGTCGTGAGTTCGATCCTCGTCTATGCCAATCTGCATTTTTACAAGAAAAAAAAGCGTTCTACACATACACACTCACATACACACTCACATACTCACTCACATACAAACATTTCTGGGTTATTATATTAATGATTTATTATGAACAACTTACATTTAATCAATTATAAAAAAATATATATATATATAAGTATTTGACAATAGAAAAATGATGTAGTGATCTGTGAAAACCATAACTATTACAACATGCTCAAGATTATTGTATGAAGATCATCGAAGTTTGAATACAAAATAAATAACATTTACCAGCAATTTTTAAACAAAATACTCAAAATAGATTATTCATTTGAAGGCGCTTGTGATATTTTCATAGTATTTTTACCGTATAGAATTCTCTGCATATACTGGGGTAAGGGGAATACTACTAAATTGCGTTTGATTAATTCTTTAATCGTTTCAATCGTATTATCGGACCGAAATGTTACCATCACATCGACCAACGATTCACCATTCATCTCTTCGAAACCATCTGTTGGTGCCCAAACAGCTTCTTTTATAGAAATAGCAAAACTCTCGAGCTGTGGAGGTGTTTTACCAAATAATTGCTGCGCATAATCAGCCCGATTAGCTTGTTGGCTGAAGTCTAATCCGTTGGGGGTTTCACGATAAGTAGACAATAATGTAGCGGGTCCGAGAATTGCTTGGCCGCTGAACGCTTGTCCTTCGCGGTTTCGTAATATTTCCAATAAGGATAACACATTTTTACCCTTTAAATTGTACGGTTGTGCGCTGGTGTAACCTAAACTTTCAGATACACTACCAATAATCACTTTATCTACCGATGGCCGCGAACTAAATAAATACGGATAATCCAAGAATATTTTAAAATAAATTAATGATTGTACTCGTATTCCACCCGTGCGTTTTACTCGTATCTTTTTCTTCACACTTAGAACATGTTGACTGGCGAACCGTATACACTTAATGTCGGATAGTATGCTATTTCGGCTTAAGACATTTTTGAGTGTTTCTTCGATTTCTTCGGTGCTATCAGGTTGTTCAATTTCGTCTTTTAATAAATAAGTCCACCATGTTTTTGTATTTCCTTTCGCAACAGCTAAAATTAAACAAAACATTAAGATCTTATCGGTGACTCCGTATTATTTTCCTATACGAAATGTAAGAAAGGAAGTATTTTGACTTAAAAAAAAAACAGTTCTAAATTTTAATGAAAAAAAAAGTGTTTGTGAACGCTCTACAGCCAATACAATTGAACATAGAAATATTGCAACAGAATTCTATAGAACAATCTGGTTGGTGCCGTGAATTGTTCTCGAATCTTGTAGAATTCCAGATGAAGTATTGTGTCCTCTATATAAAAGCATCACTCGCGGACAGGGAAACAGTAAGATATAAATATTGGTCGCGTGCAGCCAGATATTAACATAAGAATACACATAGTTAATATGTTTGTGAAAAATCAATCGAGGATTAGCTCGTGTTCTGGGCGGGGGGTGCACTAGGCGAGGTACGAGAGTATATATATATATATATATATATATATATATATATATATATATATATATATATATATATATACTCCGGTTGAAATATCCTATTATATATATATATATATATATATATATATATATATATATATATATATATATATATATATATACTCCGGTTGAAATATCCTATTATATATATATATATATATATATATATATATAAAAGCAGGGTTGCAGTCAATAGTAAAATATCTGGAGTGGTCTGCACTCAACTTTCTTTTACGCAGTTTTCAGTAGATATATGTATATGTATATATATATATATATATATATATATATATATATATATTTCAAACAAACTGTCAAACCAACCAATACTCCACGGGAATACTCAGAAATTGTACCATTTAGCTTATTACTTTATTACGGTATCATATACTGTGTCTTCAATATAAAATAAAGATTTAATATTCACCTTATCAATATATTAAAATATTTTATTTACCATGAATTGTTTCTCAGTATTTATTTGAATATGTATTTGCAATAACCATTTCGCTCGAAACATGTTCTGTCGATTTGTTTGTGACAATTATTAATTTTATTGTTTTATTTGTTTCTGTTAAAATTTTAGGCATAGATTTAATAAAATATCTCAAATGCGTATTTATGGCAACACAAATAAGAATTTTAAGGGGGCATTCACCTTTTGCGGATTCAAAAAATCGATATATATTTTTTTTGCAGAATAGGACACTTTGAAGTGTTGACTATAGGTCTCTGAAGCCGTTTTTTGAAATTCGAGTTGGAAATATGTGAAATTGCGATTTAAACAAAACAATGTTTTTGCTCAAGCACGGCGTTTTCGCGCGCGTCAGTCTGAAGGTGAAACTTTAAACGCGTTTTTCTCGAAACCATATTTTTTAAATCGCGCGGTAGAATATCTCGACAACAAATTAACCGATTTAACTCTCGATAAGTGCATCTTAAAGGTAATAAAATTTTGATCCTCGACGAAGTGTGTCCGACAATTGTTAATATTTTTTAAGGCCCGCCAAAGGAGAAAAAAAGTGGCAAAACATAACTTTTTTCGTACGATGGTCGCCATTTTGCTAATTATAGTCCAAATGGACCACCCGAGGATCAATTCCTAGACAATTTAATATACTTTAAAACCCTTATTTCTTATTTTTTTTTCAAATAACTGGGACCAGAGTTATGCTACCGCGCGCCTAAATTGAGCTGCCCACTTTGGACCTAAACATCTTCGCCGGGGCTGAACGTACCCGACTTTAAAAAATACCTTATGAAAGAGAAAAGTTGAATAAATACGATATAAAAAACCGCATGCGAATATCTCGAACGTACCCTGAGAAAAAAAATGTTAAAAAATAGCTTTTTTTTACTATGCCCCCTTTAGACTCAGTAACTTTTACGAACTAATAAGTAACTAATTTCGAACTCGAGATTTCAACGGATATACACGGGTTGACCTTCCCTGAATCGAATGTGACTATTTTCGGAATGACGTCTGTGTGTGTATCTGTGAACGCTCTAGAGTCGAAACTGACGAACGTAAAATTAAGAAACTTCAAACTGAAGATTTGTATATAGTCTATATGTGCACCTTCTATTTTTGAAAAGAATATTCAAACCGGAAATGCATGTTTACTCTATGCATTTTTGTTCTATCTTCAATAACACTAAATCGGCTTCACTTATGGCAAAAGTAGTTAAGTTAAATGAAAGATATTAATATTTTGCACAACTTCTGTTTGAAATTTTCTTCAAAAAATGTACCAGTTACGAGAAAACTGCTACGGAAAATCTTAAATATCTTATTTATGTTGCTATAGTTGTGCATTTGGGAGATATATTATATATACCACCGGTTTTTTTAAATTTTGGAATTATAGTTTATTTATAATGAATGAATTGTGTACAAACCTATAAGTGCTAAAATGGAACATCGCCTTTCAATTTCAGTGTCATGTAATCCTGCTTCTACCACAATATTTCCAATCACTTCTATAACACTTTTTTTCGAAATCGATATATTATCATCTATTAAACGGTTTTGTAGTTCAGTCCATGTAAATTCTGGGAATTCATGGCTTGCTAAATCGCATAGATCTTGTAATTTAAAATACTTTAAGGTACTTCTTAATTTGGATAGCTGTTCTGATAATATTATTTTTAGGTTAACTCTGGTATCTCGGTTTATTTTAACACAATATTTTATTACCTGCAGACATTATTGAAACCCTTCTAGTGAAGTTTATAATATGTTATTATTTGTGAAACTAAATTAAAACTATTAACGGTTAAAACGCGGCCGCATTTGAAATGACATGACATGACACGGGAAACGCTTTAACGGTCCATACAATGTTGAACTGTCAGAATTTCAAATGTACGAATCGAAAATTATTAAACAAAAATTATATTTTAATCATTTTATTATTGTCTTGCATAAACAATAGTTTTGAAAATTCAGAATTTTGTGATGAAGTGCAAAATAAGTGTGCTGATGATGATACGAAGTTGCTGCAAAACAGGTTAGAATTTTAGTTTTTAATCCGATAATGTATTAGGTTTGTTCGAGCCACCAATTTGGGTTTGGGATGGTATATATTTCTGTATTGCACATGCGCTGAACTATGATTACTTTGAATGCTTTGTTTCAAACTATATATTCTAGATGGCGACCTAGTAATCTTTTCGATGGTAATCATTAATATAATTATCCAGAAATGTATGTATGTATGTGTAGAACGCACGACCTCCAGAGTGAAAGGCAAGACTCTTAACCACTGCGCCATGACGACTGCTAATAATGTTATCATTAATATAATAACCCAGAAATGTTTGTATGTGAGTGAGTGTGTATGTGTAGAACGCTTTTTTTTGTAAACATGCAGATTGGCATAGACGGGGTTCGAACTCACCACCTCCCAGGGAGAAAGGCATGACACTTAGCCACTGCACCATGGCGACTGTTAATAATGTTATAAAAAATAATCAAATAGTTTATACTGAAATAAAACAATCACTACGATTCTGAAGTTAAGTCTGCTTTGAAATAGACAAAAACGAATCAAACGTCAGAATGAAAGGTCAAAATAGGTTTTTGTGTGATAAATCTTCAATTCAAAGTTTAATCTTAAGTTTAAGGGGAGTAGCATGCTATAATTTCAATTTTTAAGTATATAATATGAAATAAGTGCATATTTTTGCCTAATTAGCAAATATTTTTAGCAAATACGTGTTTCTGTACATTTATTTTAATTCATAGTTAATATTTTTCACTTCAAAATGTCCAAGAAGCAGTGATTTTTGAAAATATGAGTTGCGGTAAGATTTTATAGTTCGTCAAATTATAATAACTGCAAGTAAGTAATTTATAATTCTGATTATTAGAAAAATAAAATCTTGAAGAGATAATTCAAACATATTTAGAAACATGTTTGGTTGGCAATTTTATTCTTTTATTTTTGATGGCACAATCCATTGTATTTTAGTATACAACTAATTATCACTTTTAAAAATGCCGTTACACTGTATCAGTTTAATACTGCAAAATTCAGAATCTAGCCTGATTATTTAAATCAAAAACAATAATGAATCAAATGTCAAATCATTAAAAATGTTGTGTAAAAAGGATTTGTAATACATATTATTTGAATAATCGATTCAAATAATAAACAGCAATCGTAAGTAAATTTATAATCCTGTTTTTTATATACAATCATGGAAACTGTCTAAATGATAACACATATGCACCATACAAGGTTTAAATCAAAGTTAAACAAAATTTTGTTTAAATTTATTGGATGTTACACAGTGCATGATAAGCGATCAATTAGTTAATCTCAGCATAGTGATCTAAGAACAAAATAGCGTTCAAAGAAAGAACTCGATTTTTTCTATATTATTATTTGCGATGTAGAAATTTGAATTACTATTATAGTCAAACGATACAAAATGAAGAAAAACCGTGTTATTATTATTAAATTACATGAAAATTCGCCATCAGTCAAAACTGACCTATGTTCTGTATACCATATGGGCACATGGTGCCCACGGGTGACCCTAGTAAAAAATAATCAAATAGTCTATACTGAAATAAAACAATCATTACTCTTCAGTCTGCTTTGAAATAGACAAAATCGAATCAAACGTCAGAATGAAATGTCAATATTGGTTTTTGTGATAAATCTTCAATTAATTTGATGATTTGAAGTGTATTCAGTGTGTTGTGTACTTTACACAGAGTGGCATCTACTATATTATATTGATATTGTATGTCAATGAGAAATATAAATAATTGTTAGTTAATAAAATTCAGTTTTATTTATTCTAATTTGAAGTTTGTGAATGTCGCTATTAAGCATTTATGTTAAAATGACCGACCAAAGAACAAATATAAATAAAAGTGCTACCACACGTGAGCGTCAAAAACAGTATTTCAATGTGAATTAGTGACGTACGAGTTACGGAAACATTGTTTGAATTGTAAATCTTAAGTTTAAGAGGAGTTACATGTTATTATTCAATTTTTAAGTATTTAATATGAAATAAGTGTACATATTATTGCCTAATTTGCATATATTTTTAGCAAATACGTGTTTCCGTTCATTTATTTTAATTCATAGTTAATATTTTCACTTAAAAATGGTCAAAAGGCAGTGATTTTTGAAAATATGAGTTGCGGTAAGATTTTATAGTTGGTCAATTTATAATGACTGCAAGTAAGTAAATTTATAATACTGATTATTAGAGAAATAAAATCTTGAAAAGATAATTCAAACATATTTATAAACATGATTGGTTGGCAATTTTATTCTTTTATTTTTGATGGCACAATCCATTGTATTTTAGCATATAACTAATTATCACTTTTAAAACTGCCGTCACACTGCAGCAGTTTAATACTGCAAAATTCAAAATCTAGCCTGATTATTAAATTCAAAAACAATAATGAATCAAATGTCAAATTATTAAAAATGTTGTGTAAAAATGATTTGTAATACATATTTTTTGAATAATCTATTCAAATAATAAACAGTAATCGTAAGTAAATTTATAATCCTGCTTTTTGTGTAATAATACAATCATGGAAACTGTCTTAATTATACTTATGGCCAGTTGCACCATACAAGGTTAAAATCAAAGTTTAACAAAACTTAGTTTAAATAAATCTTAGCTTAAATTTATCGGATGTTACACAGTGCATGATAAGCGATCGATTAGTTAATCTCAGCATAGTGATCTAAATACAAAATAGCGTTCAAAAAAAGGACCCGATTTTTTCTTTATAATTATTTGCGATGTGGAAATTTGTATTACTATTATAGTCAAACGATACAAAATGAAGAAAAACCGTGTTATTATTATTAAATTACATGAAAATTCGCCATCAGTCAAAACTGACCTATGTTCTGTATACCATATGGGCACATGGTGCCCACGGGTCACCCTAGTATTAATATATTATTCTCTCTTTGAGCATTAGGAAATGTTATTTAAAACTTTAAAAATATAACAATTCTTATTAAATGGTTATAGGTATTGTATTTGGTATGTCAAACTGTTTAGCCAAATTAGTTAAAAATATACTAAATGTGTAGTGCGCATGTCTCTGACAGTTTGCATACTGTTTGAAACTAATACGAAGCGCTGCGTGAACTCCTGACTAACAATCAGAATCCCAAATTCATTACCGTGCGTGATAGTTTACTGCTCGAACAAACTAACTTTTTTTCCCGCCAATTTTTCATATACAATTTTTTACCAATTTAACTTTATCTGCATGTTCGAAGAAATAATTTTATTGTATTGTAATATAATTCAAATGAAACATATAAACAATACATTATTTACAGATATATTTTATATGATGTAAACCCCCCAGAAGGATTCAATCTTCGGCGCGATGTATTTATGCGGCTGGCAGTATTTGTTCATAATTTAAAGAATTCTAAAAATCCAAATGTAACCAAATTTAAACTAGTTTTACCTCCATGGTCGAATCTTTATCATTGGAGAAGTGAGGAGAATAATATGCACCTGCCATGGTCTACATTTTTCGATTTAAATAGTTTGCAACAATTTGCGCCTGTTATAGAAATGTATCAATATTTCAATGGTAGAGTATACTTAGAGAATTATTCTTATTCAATTCGTTTTTAAAATAATGAAATACTTGTAGAAGTTGGATCAAATTATAAAAAGGTGAATGTTGAAGAAGTATACATACTACAGAATTACGAGGATATGTTTGATACTGGAGCTTTCGAAGAGAAAATGGCAGTAGAAACTTGTACGGGCCAGAAAAGTGTTAATTTTTTTAATTATGACAATATTACAACGAACAACTTAAAATGTTTATCATTTTATGGGCATGCTGCACAGTTGACTAAAATTTTGGAAAATTCTAATTCCAGGTATTGAAATCATATTTTTTACATTATTTTACGAAGTAATAAGCAAGTCTTGTAATCATGAAAAATTTCGAACTCGAGATTTCAACGGATATACACGTTTTGACCTTCCCTGAATCGAATGTGACTATTTTCGGAATGACGTCTGTGTCTGTGAACGCTCTAGAGCCAAAACTGTTGAACGTAAAATTATGAAACTTCAAACTTATGACTTGAATATGGTCTAGTTGCTCCTATTTTTGAAAAGAATATTCAAACCGGTAGTGCATGTTTATTCTATGCATTTTTTGTTCAATCTCCAATATCACTAAAATGGCTGCACTTATGGCAAAAATAGTTATGTTCATAATGAAAGATATTAATATTTCGCACAACTTTTGTTTGAAAAGTCTCTTCAATAAATGTACCAGTTACGAGAAAATTGCTACTAAAAATCATAAGTATCTTGTTTACGTTGTCATGGATTCGAATGTAGCTTAATTAATCGGATCATCTGCGCCTGTCAATATTTCGACAAGAAAACAAAATAGACTGAATTAGATAAATGACATTTCAGAATATTTCTGTAGAGTATTGGTTAGTTTTGATAGCTAGTACTTCAAAACCATTACAAATTGGTATTGCTATAATTTTCCACCAATTCATTTATATAAGGTAAGCTTGGTTTTCATATTGTTTCTGTTTTCTGTTATTATTTCCTAATATTATATTTTTATAATCAATAAATATTGATGAAACAATATTTGATAACATAATAAAATAATAAGATAATTGGTACAATTTCAGTGTATTACTGTGAAATATTTGTGTTTTTTAACAGTTTGTTTGGAATATATATATATATATATATTATATATATATATATATATATATATATATATATATATATATATATATATATATATATATATATATATATATAATGAATACTACGTAAAAGAAACTCGTTGGCCACAACCCATTTTTTATATTTTATATACATTAAATATGCGCCTTTATAATAATATAATAATAAGAATCGAAGCATGAGATAGTATACTTAAAGGTTATATAATTATTTTTAAAGTCGAATTTCGCAAAACTATTTTAGGAATATATTCTAGACATATTAAACTATAAAAATACGAATAATTTTTTTTTCTTTTAACTGTATGAATCCCTTATGTTAAATTTTGATTTTTAATTTTAGATCAATATTTTTTGATCATGCTGAAGTAGTTTTGCACGATCGTTACGGCGATCAACTGTACTGGCAAGCTAGAAGAAGTATGCGTTTCAATAAAGAACTACATTCTATCGCTAATTATATTCGGAAAAAGTATTTAAATTCGACGAATAATGCTGATAATATTGTGGTTCCAAATCATTGGATGGATGAAAAGGTATTCATTATTATATTTATAAATATTAATAGCATTGCTTTTATATTTAATGCCATTATTATTTTAATTTAGCCTCATCGTACTGCAAAGGGAGGTCCTTATCTATGCGTTCATTTAAGAAGACGTGACTTTTTATGGGGTCGACCAAATGAAACTCCTGAATTAGAAAATGCCGCGAAACAAATTCAGCAAATATTAAAAAATAATAAATTATCCACAGTTTTCGTTGCTACTGATGCACCTCGGCAAGGTAACGTATATTTCTCAAACTATAAATATCGAATTATCTAGTGTCGTTCCTTCGACTTTCTTATTCTTAGTTTTCACTATATATGTAATATTTTACCATTACCATAAACAATATTAAAATATGTGGTAAATAGGGAAGCGTAAATTTAACTTGGCTATTTTCAATGGCGATGTTTAAGTAAATGGATCGTTTTTTCGATAACACTTTTGAAACAATTTTTTTTAAACTCGTACTCTTTTCTTAAACAAGCAATTTCGAATGAACCGTTCTTTTTTTAAAAATTGATTTGTTTTTCGAGATATATAAATCTTACATTTAAAACATCATATTTTTTTGTTTAACGATATAGGTTGTAAAGTATTCACACACATATCCCTAGTAGTGCCTTAAGTTTTGTTACACAAGAAACCCTTGATTTGGTGATATTAAATTCATTTGATTAATAAAATTATTAAACTTTAATTTTCCAAGTGGTTTAGTTAGTATATCTACTATCATTTGATCAGTTGGACTATACTAGAGTTGAATCGTTCCAAGCTCTATTTGATTCTTCAAAACGTGCTTTGTTCTAGCACTTAGTTTCTCCATTATTGCCATTTTTATACAACCTTGGTTATCTTCAAATAATACAGTTGATTTGCTCTGCGAATGACCAAGTTCATGTAACAATTGTCGTAACCATAGCTTCTTTACATGCATGTGCAGCAGCAACTTACTCGGCTTCACTTAAAGATAATCCGATTGTAATTTGCTTCTTACTAGATATAATAGTATCACCAAGACCAATATAAATATCCACTTGTGGATTTTCTATCTTTGGTATCCCCCGCCCAGTCAGCATCTACGTAGCCAACTAAATTTATTTCTTTATTTATAGTGAGTTTCATCTTGTAATTTAGTGTTGCTTTCAAATATCTCCTAACTCTTTTGACAGCAGAACAGTCAGACCCATATAGCACAGGATGCCTAAAGACGTAATAAGGACGTCCAATAGACGACATATTTATCTATTGGACGTCTTTAGGCATTCTGTGCTATATAGGGAGTTACGTGGATTTGATGCTCTTCTACAAAGAAATCCCGTTGCAGCTGAGATATCGGGTCTTCCTTTTCTGATTCCTTCAAATAACCTATTTCCATCGAAGTACTCGCTTCTTTATGCCGATATCCCACTATCATTCTTATGACTGATGGTGAATGATAAATAAGAACTGATCCGTGAATGAATTTTAGCGCGCCGAAATCTTTTGGTCATTCTTAACATTCACCATCAGTCACGGCTAATTTCATTCGTATTGTGTGCACAATAATACGAGAATAAAACATTAATTTTATCATTTACGGTCAAAAATTCTTATTTCCCATTCAATATCAGTCATATGAATGATAGTAGGACACCGGCATTAGCATTACTCATTCCAAAATTTTCTAGTATTTTATTTATTTTTGTAGTTTGGTACATGAGATACCTTCCATTCTCTTCTTTGTCAATATTTATTCCAAGATAATAATTGACAGGTCCCATATCTTTTATTTCCAAATGTTCTTTAAGTTTGTCATTTAAATTATATATTTCTTCTTCTGTTTTGCAGAATAGTAAGAAATCATCTACGGCATAATTTAGTGATTTCTCATTATTTTGAATATATAAATAAGGATCTGCAATGCTTCTTTTATAATTCATATTGATAAGAACTTTGTTTATATTCGAGTTCCAACTTCTCGCAGCTTGCTTAAGTCCATATATACTTTTATTCAGCTTGCATACTAAATTTTAATTTCCTTGTTTCACGTAGATGTTTTCAGATATATTTCCATATAGAAAAGCTGTTTTCATATCAAAGTAATGAATTTTCATTTTCTTAGCTATACTCAAAAACGTCCGAATTGTTGTTTGTTTAACAAATGGAGCAAATGTCTCATTGTAGTCTTCACCGTATTTTTGTGAATATCCCTTCGATTAGAATTCCCATCTGCATGATATTTTACTTTGAATAGCCACTTTGTGTTCAGGTAATTTGGTAAGTTCCCATGGCTTGTTCTTTAGTAATGAGTTCATTTCTTCATCCGCTGCTGATATCCATTTTTCTTTTTCTGGAGTATTCAATTCTAATACTTTCTTGAAACTTGTAGGTTCATAAATATTCATAAGTAATCTTTCAGGTGGTATATTCCTTTTGTTGATCTATCAGAACGCCGATATTTATTTGATTCTTGACCTTCAATTATTTCTGTGAGGTCAGTTTCCGTCCGATGATCTTCGTTTCCTTTAATTTCTTCTTTATATTTGATGTTGATCTCTGGTTCATTTGGATTATTTTGAATTTGATTATCTTCATCAAATTATACATTTCTGGAGATTATAATTTTATTCGTATTTTTCTTTAAAATCCTATACGTTTTAGAGGATTCACTATAACTCAAGACTAAAATGGTCTTATTTCCAATTTATTCCCACCTCCACTCTAGCTAATTATAACTGTCGGCGTAACAGAACTTATGGCAAGACTAGGTACACATCATTAAAAAAATAGTTAAAATGAATCACAACATTACTTATAAGAAAGTAAAAACAAATTAGATTATACATTCTATGTATGATGCGCGTGAATGCGTTAGAATCGTGTTCTTACATTATGATTTCTTTTATAGAATATGATGAATTAAGACAAAAATTAAATAATTATAAAGTTATAAAATATAACCCTTCCAATGAAGTAATGACAAAGTTTAAGGATGGTGGTGTTGCAATTATAGAACAAATCATTTGTTCTTGTGCATATTATTTTGTTGGTACCCATGAAAGTACATTTTCATTTCGGATACAGGAAGAGCGGGAAATAATGGGATTTCCGCCGGCAAGAACATTTAACAGGTTATGTGGTAAGACATGTGAAAAACCGTCTGTATGGAAAATAGTTTATTAATTCAAAATAATACAAAGTATATATCAGTCGAATAATTTGTTAGTAATAATGATATAAACATCATACATGAACTGCTTCGTTTGTTCCTGTATCAGCTGACATTGCTTCTCTGTTTTCGTAAGCCCAAAAACCTTGGAATTCTATTAATATGCTTATCATTGTATCACCTTGGCCACTGTAAAAAAACTTACAGTAAATATTTAAATCCTTTAAACACAGCTTCAGTTCAGTTATTGCCGATTGAGGCGGTGCGAGCGATGTAAATATTCTAGATGAGTGAAGGCAGGTAGTTGCTTATTTACTTGTTTTTTTTTACAAATCGCAAATCATGTACCAGTGCATCATATTCAAGCATTACCGCATTTTACCAATATTATTGTTAAATGTACAATCATTTTTGCAATATTCTACACAGCTAAAATATAAACTGCATCTTGCCACACTGCCAATTGGGTAGTAAGTAGATATATTACTTTTCGTCTTATTACAAATGGTCATTTTAATTTTCAAAGTATCAGGGAATACCCAACAGTATAAGGATTACCTTCATTAAATAATCCTTCTTTTCATCACCAGACTATATGGTTTATAGCCCGAATGTTGAATCTCTTTTACTTTCATTAGTTTTATAAATATATTTTTAATTTAAAAAATGATGCTTGTTTTTCATATAAGTAGTTTACTAGTTTGTAAATTAATCATTTTTAATTCTCATTTTATTTAATAGCAATGTGTGACTTGTTACTGAAACTTTAAGCTTAATTCGTATAATAAGTGTCATACTTTTATATAGATATATTTTTTAAATGTTAAATTGTAAAATAGTAAAAAACAATAAAAAAAACTTAACTTACCAAGATAATAAATCCTGTAATGTGATCCTAGTTGGATCAGCTGGTTTGGCCATATCATAAATCTCATCTTTTACATCTTCAAAATTTACAATTTCTGTAACATGTGCAGTCATTTGTTCTTGTATAGCCTTAAAAAAACAATAATATTGATTTCTCTAAGAAAAATTGTGTAACTGGGTCTCTATTCTCGAAATTCTGTATATATATATATATATATATATATATATATATATATATATATATATATATATATATATACATTAAAACAAGACTTACTTATTACTTTGTAAAAGAAAGTAAAAATAGGAAACCATCTTATCAGCGGCCCTTTTATTAAAGTGTACATTTTGTTAATTTCAACAAGCTTAAGTACAACGCATCTATGCGTTCAGAACGCCTTCTAAGTAATATATGCGATACAAGCAGCGAATTCCACCCTCCCACTCCGCGCTTTTTAAATTAAAAAATAATTATTTTTAATTATTATGACCTTTTGGTTAACAATTTGAAAAAAGTCTTACAATTTATAGTAGATTATATATATACTAGGGCCACCCGTGGGCACCATGTGCCCATATGGTATACAGAACATGGGTCAGTTTTGACTAATGGCGAATTTTCATGTAATTTAATAATAATAACACGGTTTTTCTTCATTTTGTATCGTTTGACTATAATAGTAATACAAATTTCCACATCGCAAATAATAATAAAGAAAAAATCGAGTCCTTTTTTTGAATGCTATTTTGTTCTTAGATCACTATGCTGAGATCAACTAATCGATCGCTTATCATGCACTGTGTAACATCCGATAAATTTAAACAAAATTTTGTTTAACTTTGATTTTAATCTTGTATGGTGCATATGTGTTGTATCATTTAGACAGTTTCTATGATTGTATATAAAAAACAGGATTATAAATTTACTTACGATTGCTGTTTATTATTTGAATCGATTATTCAAATAACTTAAGATTAAACTTTGAATTGAAGATTTATCACAAAAACTTTTTTGACATTTCATTCTGACGTTTGATTCGTTTTTGTCTATTTCAAAGCAGACTGAACTTCAGAATCGTAGTGATTGTTTTATTTCAGTATAAACTATTTGATTATTTTTTATAACATTATTAACAGTCGCCATGGTGCAGTGGCTAAGTGTCATGCCTTTCACCCTGGAGGTCGTGAGTTCGATCCCCGTCTATGCCAATCTGCATTTTTACAAAAAAAGCGTTCTACACATACACACTCACTCACATACACACTCACATACAAACATTTCTGGGTTATTATATTAATGATATATATATATATATATATATATATATATATATATATATATAAAATAAGGGCATATTTTGAAATTAAAAATTATAATATTTAATTGATCTGTGGGTTACCAATATGAGAAAATATTGTAGATGTAAAATATCTTAGAATTTTTAGGTGTTTTCAGTATTAAAGTGGCTCCAAATTTTGGGGCTCTATATCTCCGGAAATATACGGGCGATTGGATTTAAACTGCGACCGAATTCAAATGAAATACCAATTAATTTATGTTGCAAATTTGGTTCAAATCCCTTCAGTATCTTCAGAGGAGTAGAGGCACACATTTGGTCTTACGAGCAAGCAACGACTATATCCCAGTAAATGAGTTATAATTATTTGGATTTAGAGTGACGAGACACACTTTTTGTTAAGGAAATTTGTTGATCCGAGAATGCTACAGACACACAACCGATTGTTTTAGCTTTTTGGTAATTCGTACGGCGAGCTTAAGCTATTAGTTAAATACACTTTGGAAGCAAAAAGACAATTAAATTGATACTGGATCTGCGCCACTGGCAATTTTTTCTCCTATGAAGCAGAACTATACTCGAGATACTGAGTTAACGGATTTGCACAACGTTACATATACGCAGTTGTACATGTTTCCTATTATAATCGTCTATAACTTACTCGAAAGAAGAAATTCAATGTAAATGCATCTAAATAACCCTGCGCATTGATATCCAGGATTTTGAACAGAAAATGAATACTTTGCGGTTCTTGTCTATTCTCTAATGCCAGCACAAAGTCTAGATAAGTTTTATAGTCCATTTCACCGTCATAAGTTAGACATTCTTGGAAGACACGATCCAGAAAAACTCCCGTTAATGTTCCCGTACCATAGCTAGAATAAAATTAATTCATATTTATTTTTATTTTAAAAGTGGTGTGACTTAGTACCCCGATAACTCTTCTTTATTGAGCATTCCATTATGATCTCGATCTAAGTTTAAATATTGCCCGTAAACGCGTAACGCGGACGGAGCTGAGAACCAATTTTGTTCTTGTAGATCCTTTGGTAAATCTTCATCACGGAGCTAGATTAAAATTTAAAATATGCATGAACTAAAATATAATATTGTTATTTAACAAATTACCTCTAATAAATCATCTAAAAAACTACACGCTAAAATATCTTGAATCCGCACTCGTCCTGTACGTAACGGGTCTAAAAAGAACAAGAATTTTCGAACAGCTGTACAAACGTAAAAACTGTGAAACGATTTTTCTAATCCTTCAAGCTGTGGCAATGTCGGAATAAGTTCCAATATATAATTTTCCAAATCCTGTAACGAGTGTAACTCTCATAATAAAGCAGAACAAACGAAAATATATGTATGCTAGTTACAGTTTCCCGTAAATAGCCTTGCCCAGTGACGTCATACAAGGACAAGCCGATTCTTGTCTGATGGAACCAAACTTTACGCATTGCATAATTAAACAGTGACATAATTGAAACTCTTCCATGAGGGTCGCCTTGCTGGAGTTTGGCAAACACTGTTGCCGTAAAATACGGTCTAAATTATGTGATTTTTAAAATAATAGAGTACAATTTTTAATATAACATATTAAACTTAGTGTAAGTATTACTATAAATATAAAATTTAACCATTTTCAAATAAAGTAATTTGATTTTAATTTACGTGTAAGTTATTAAGTACCAAATAATTTACATGAGAAGTTATTATTTGTTTTGTTGGTATTATAGGCAAATTTTAGAACCTACATGTTTTCTTTATATTCGTTATTAATATGCTAAAGTTCTGCTATAACCATATCAATAATCGATCATTTTTTTAACAATGCTTTTATAATTATTTTTCTACGAACACAAATAATTCTGAATATGTAATTTTAAAAAATAAAAAATTAGTCAGGCCATAAATATAACAAAAAATATCTTAAAGAAAACCATCAGGCGCATCTAGTTCGAAGGAATACCGTTTCGCTTTTGGTTATTTCTGTAGGCGACGTTACATTTCAACTTTGAATATTCATACAAACCAGTATTAGAAATATGCTATTTTTACCCTATAATCAAAGATATTCCGTCGAGGAATGACTATTTAATGAACCAAAAGGAATTTAGGAAACATTGTTAGTCATAGTTATACTTCTTAATCCCATAAAAATACTCAAGAACTATTATGATAAAAAAAAACAAGATTTGGTACGCGTAAAACGCACCAACGCGTAGAGCAAAAAGCCCGAAAAAAAAAAGAAATATGCACTAAAAATTAATATTTAAAAAATAATCTACAAAAAATTGTATGACTTTTTATATCTATAATATATATATAAGATTTGGTACGCGTAAAACGCACCAACGCGCAGAGCTCGCCTTTAGGTAAAATATGCGTTGCGAACGGTGGTTTTTAATTATTATGGCCTTTTGGTTAACAATTTGAAAAAATGTTATAAATATAAAAAGTCTTACAATTTTTTGTAGATTAAATTGATTAAAAAAAAAATTGTGCATATTTTAAAATTCATTCGGGCTTTGGGTTAACAATATGAAAAAATCTTGTAGGCATAAAATATCTTAGAATTTCTAGTAGAATTTTTAAGTGTTTTAATTATTTTTATAAGGGTAGTATTAAGGGAGCTCCAAATGTTGGGCCCTATAACTCGGGAAGTATACGGGCGTTTGAATTTAAACTGCGAGCGGATTCAAATGGGATGCCAAATAATATGTGTACCAAATTTGGAGTGAATCGCTCCGGTACCTTCAGAGGAGTAGAGGGCACAAATTTGGTCTTACGAGCGAGCGACGATTAACATCCAAGTATATAAGTTATATACAATTTTGGATTCAGGGCGACGAGACTAACACATTTTCTTAATGATAATTTTTGATCCGAGAATGCTACAGACACACGACCGAATGCTTTAGCTTCTTCGGTACTTCGTACAAGCTAAAAAGGCATAATAATTAAAAATCGCTGCTCGCGTTGCATATATTACTCATAAGGCGAACTGGACGCATCGATGCGTTGTACATACCGAATCTTGTTAATGTATTAAAAAGGTGTTATACTAAATGTATTTAAACAATGAAATTAACCTTAATCGACGCAGTTTAAAATTCTTAACAATTTTGGCTTCACACTTTGTTTGTAAAATGTACTGGGGAAATAATATTTGCAATGTTACAAAAAGTATGTAAATTCCTAAGTACTCGATTTCAATTCACCACTCTGTAAATAAAATTGGTTACGAGAAAATAATTGGCCAATGTATTCGACAAGCATAAATTGAGAATATTTGTTCGTATTACACACAACAATAAATTTAGCAAGATATTGGTTAATTTATTGCATCGTGTAAAACAAGCATTGGCATATCAATAAAACAAGCATGGCGCATATCTAGATATGACTATAATAGTTGCAAAGTAAGTAAAAATTATCATATATATATATATATATATATATATATATATATATATATATATATATATATATATATATATCGTACCTGCATCTCGGTCCGGCGAGCTCAGCAACTTTTAAAAAATCTGTATAATTTATAAGTTGTTCATCAGGTGAAAATGGAGGCGAATGGTGTTTGTCCAAAAGTAACCACAGTGCCTAATGTAATAATTAGATGTAATGATAATTTTTACTTTCTTTTACAGAGTAATAAGTAAGTATAGCGATCACCAAAAAAATCGAACTGTAGATTTCAACGGATATACACGTTTTGAGCTGAATCGAATATGACTATTTTCGGAGTGACGTGTGTGTGGGTGTGTGTGAGTATGTGTGTGTGTATATGTGTGTGTATGTGAACGCTCTAGAGCCGAAACTGTCCAACGTAAAATTATGAGACTTCAAACTTAAGACTTGTATATTGGTCTAGTTGTGCACCTCCTATTTTTGAAAAGAATATTCAAACCGGCAGTGCATGTTTACTCTATGCATTTTTTGTTCTATCTCCAATATCACTAGAACGGCTGCACTTACGGCAAAAATAGTTATGTTTATAATGAAAGATATTAATATTTCGCACAACTTTTGTTTGAAAAGTTTCTTAAAAAATGTACCATTAACGAGAAAACCGCTACCGAAAATTTTAAGTATCTTGTTTACGTTGTCATGGATTCGAATGTAGCTTAATTAATCGGATCATCTGCGCCTGTCAATATTTCGACAAGAAAACAAAATGGTCTGAATTAGAATATTTCTGTAGAGAATTGGTTAGTTTTGATAGCTAGTACTTCGAAACCATTACAAATTGGAATTGGTATAATTTTCAACCCATTCATTTATATAAGGTAAGCTTGGTTTTCATATTGTTTCTGTTGGATTATTATTTCCTAATATTATATTTTTATAATCAATAAATATTGATGAAAACTACGTAAAAGAAAGTCCCGCGTTGGCCACAACCCATTTTTTAAAATAATATATATCATAAATATACCTTCAATTCGTTGTTGTCCAACAGTGCACGACTGCGTCGTTGCAAGAACAGGGATCGTGCTTCCTCGCGGAATTTTTGCTGTAAAATATCATCTTCATCGGGCAATTTGAAAAAGAAACGAGGTATTCTTTTATAACTACTGTCGTTTTCTTTTTTATCACATTTCCATTCGTTATAATATTTTTGAAAGTAAAGGTCTTCGACTATTTCTAATTCTTTTTGTCGTTCACCCTCATTTGCTTTCTTTTCTATAAAATTTAATTAAATATATACATGGAAATATTAAAACATTTTGAACATTAGTATTTTACCTTTTATTTTTGCAGCTTTTTGTTTTAACATTTCTTTTAAATCCATTTTGAAATATTTTAGGTTAAATTGTTTTGACTTTCAAAATATCAGTAAGTTGCAGCCCAGTGGCGTAGCTTAGAGGTACTTTGAAAGGGTCCACAGACTTATCATGGGACCTGATTACCTATACCAGATATACCAATTCCATATATCGTATGGCTGCGCTTCGGTGCCTTCAAGCACCAGGAGCCAACACTTGTCATTTGTAGTTTTGCCTTCATCTGCCAGAGGCGCTAGTGGCAAAAGATTACAGAATTTGAATGTTGGCGGTTTTATCTGTCGCGCAGTACATATTTGTCATATAATTCCTATGCAAAATGTTTATAGGGTTTATATTTAGGAAATTAAAATTAAATAAGAATATATATATTTTAATATATTTAGCTAGTACAAAAGAAAAAGAAAAAAAAAAATACAAATCACATAAACACAACTAAAAATAAAATTATAACGTTGAATCAAATCATTTAATTATAACCTATTTTATAATGTATTCAAAATTGAGTAGATACTCAAATATTTTTAAATTGCTTTCATTTATTATTTTTAAGTTTTGCAAGTTTCTATATTTTAATTTATAAATAATAAACTACGATATTTAGAATTACATGGCAAATCGTAAATTGTATTTCTATTTGTGTGTTAAATATTGAAATTTTGTTGGTGTTAAAAACAAAAGATATCAGTTCTGGTTGTAAGTAATTAGTTTTAACATGCTACCCCATAATATTTCAGCCTACTATTAACAGCGGTCGTAGAAAAATATTCTTATACCTTATTTTAATTTATGAATCATGTATTCCGCATTGTTTTAAGCAGCAAGATATTAATATTTCGCACAATTTTTGTTTGAAAAGTTTATTCAAAAAATGTACCAGTTACTAGTATATAGAAAATCTAAAAATACTTATTAATATTGTCATGGAAATGCATTTGTCAATTGTTTGTTATATTTTTACTTTCTTTTCCGATGTAATAAATAAGTATGTATTGTAATCACCAAAAAAATCGAACTCGAGATTTCAACGGATATAAACGTTTTGAGCTTCCCTGAATCGAATGTGACTATTTTCGGAGTGACGTCTGTGTGTGTGTGTGTGTGTATGTGAACGCTCTAGAGCCGAAACTGTCCAACGTAAAATTATGAGACTTCAAACTAAAGACTTGTATAAGCCCTA
This sequence comes from Leistus spinibarbis, assembly GCA_933228885.1. Taxonomy (NCBI): domain Eukaryota; kingdom Metazoa; phylum Arthropoda; class Insecta; order Coleoptera; family Carabidae; genus Leistus; species Leistus spinibarbis. The sequence continues at coordinate 7,102,690 of OW121791.1, forward strand.
GATGTGCACCACCTATTTTTGAAAAGAATATTCAAACCGGTAGTACATGTTTACTCTATGAATTTCTTGTTCTATCCCCAATATCACTAGGACGGCTGCACTAACGGCAAAAATAGTTTGGTTCATAATGATAGATATTAATATTTCGCACAACTTTTGTTTGAAAAATTTGTTCAAGAAATGTACCAGTTACTAGAAAATTACTAAGAAAAATCATAAGTAACTTGATTTCGTTATCATGGATTCGTATGTAGCTTAATAAATCGGATCATCTGCGCCTGTCAATATTTCGACAAGAAAACAAAATAGATTCAATTAGATAGATGATATTTCAGAATATTTCTGTAGAGTATTGGCTAGTTTTGATAGCTAGTACTTCAAAACCATTACAAATTGGTATTGGTATAATTTTCCACCCATTCGTTTATGTAAGGTAAGCTAGGTTTTCATATTGTTTCTATTGGATTATTATTTCCTAATATTATATTTTTATAATCAATATCTATGTTTCATATTGAAGAAACAATATTTGATAATATAATAAAATAATAAGATAATTGGTCCAATTTTAGTGTATTATATACAGTTTGTTTGGAATATATATAAATATATATATGTATATATATATATATATATATATATATATATATATATATATATATATAAATATATAACTTAACCTTCTCAATACAACAACTCAGTTTAAACAAAGATTTATTTGTCTATTATTACATTTGTTCTGCTGCTGGTTACAATCTGAACTGTTTCTTACTATCTAGTTACATCTTATATCAAGTACGTAATTGTCTATGTTAGCAGTTTTGAGAAGAGTGGAACACTATAACTTATATATATATATATATATATACAATATCTATTCTCGAAATTCTGTATATATATATATATATATATATATATATATATATATATATATATATATATATATATATATATAAAATGAAAAGTACGTAAAAGAAAGTTCTCTGTTGGCCACAACCCATTGTTTGTATCAACTTTGTCCAAAATATATTTGATAGATAAACAAAGTATACATAATGAATGTCATTTTGCGACTGAGAAGGTGAATTTTAAAGAATCAACATCTATGTTTCATACAATTATTCTGCCTACGGTAAAAAACATCGATTTCCGTAAACCAAATGTTAATGCCTTAATTTTTTTTCTTTATAATTTGTTCAAATGATTTACTTTTATATGCCATAACTTAGAATAAATCATGTTTATTAATTTTGTGAAAAAAAAAACCGAAAAACAGTTTTATCTTTATTTTTAAAACCCATGTAACCCCTTAAGGTCGCGTAAAAATGTCAATTTAAGTCTTGATACAAATGAGTGAAATATTTCCATAATTATCTCAACACACAAGTAATCAAATGATATATCCTTTAGTACACTGATTCTATGATGTATCTTGATTGCTCTGAATAGAAAATGAACTGCTAAATCATTATTATAAATAATATAAGTGTTTATTAACCATGGCATGTTTTAGCTGCTACTTTGAACCTCATTTTATTTGGTTTAATAGAACCGAATTGAGCGGAATCATGTCTCAGAGCTCTAAGGTAGTCATAATCTTTAAAATGAGTCTAATTATTGTATTCTTAATTATATATAATCGACAAAAACAATGATAAAAGAATCGTCCATAAGACTCAATGTTAAAAGTTTCAGGGTTTGTCCGTGAGAGGCTCTGCTGTACGTATTAGATATCAAACTTTCTTCCGCTTGCTAATACCAAAGCATAGACCAGTGTAGCGCAGTTTAATAATTATGGCGCCGACTCGAAGACGTTTGAATCGTAGAATTAAACGTTCTAAAGCCTCGAAAGCTGCGAAATTAAGATGGAAAAAATTTCTTACTAACAGTGACAATAATAATAATACTTATTCACCACCACGGCCACTTATAGATTTAGAATCTGATGTTTTAGAAGCGATGGATATTTCGAACATGTATTCCTACTATACCTTAAAATTAACTAAACTAAAGTTAATTTGTATAATAACATTGTTCGAATTATTGTTTATCTTATAATTTGTCCAAAAAGAAATGAGACGCAATTTGAAGCTAGTCCAAAACTTATGACACTTGATTCAATTGATGATTTGAGTAATGCGTGGGGAACGGACGAAGAATTTCGAATATATAAATATACATATATATATATATATATATATATATATATATATATATACATATATATATATATATATATATATATATATGTATATATATATATATATATATTTATATATATATATATATATATATATATATATATATATATATATATATATATATATATGTATATATATATATATATATATTTATATATATATATATATATATATATATATATATATATATTTATATATATATATATATATATATATATATATATATATATATATATATTTATATATATATATATATATATATATATATATATATATATATATATATATATATATATATATATATGTTTTTATATATTTATATATATATATATATATATATATGTTTTTATATATTTATATATATATATATATATATATATATATATATAAATATATATATATATATATATATATATATATATATATATATATATATATATTTATATATATATTTATATATTTATATATATATATATATATATATATAAATATATATATATATATATATATATATATATATATATATATATATATATATATTTATATATATATTTATATATTTATATATATATATATATATATATATATATATATATATATATAAATTCATAATTATAGTATACAAAAACACAAATTATGTATTGAAAAAGTGAGTGCACCAAGTGGAATATTTATAGATACTAAATATGGATTTTTGGGTGCTTTTCCGGATGGTTAGCAAATAGCCCTATGATATACAGATACACACAAATTTATAATTATTATATATATATATATATATATATATATATATATATATATATATATATATATATATATATATATATATATATATACAGACACACACACATTTATATATACATACATACACATATTACAGGCTTGATAAATGACAATGGCATCATTGAAATTAAATGCATGTATAGTTTAGCCACGACTATTACTTCCAAGTAAGATAAATCACATAATTGTTGAAATTTTTATTTTGTCGCATTTACTTTTAGATACAAGGTCAGTTTCAAATATCAGATAGGGAATATTGTTATTTTATAATTTACAGAAATGATGAAGTTGACTTGCATATTGAAAAAATTGAGAGAGAAAGTGATTTCTGGCAAAATAAAATGCAGGATAAATTAATACATTTCTATAATGAATGTATTCTGCAAGAAATAGTTAGAAGAAGAATTCCACGCGGGCTCAAATGTTTTGAACCGGAACAAGATAAATAAATAATATTTTTTAAATACAACATTGTTATTTGATTGGTTTCCCCGCGCCTTTACAACCTACCGACAGAACGAAACGTATGTATGTATGTAGCTACTTCAGTTGAGAAGTAAATTTTGATACTAAATTTGTGCAGAAACTCACATCACGGAAAGTACTAGTGGCGGCACGGGAGAGCGTAGGTTGAGTGTTAGAAGAACTAAGTAATTTTTACTGCTCCTTAAGCAACAGACACCGTACAGCAGCGCATAAAATACTAAAATTCAACCAAAGCAAAGCGTCGATTAGAAATATTACTAATATTGTTCTTATTTTCTGCTAAATGCTCTATTTGTATATAAGATATAATTTATTAGTCGATGCGACGAAATATTACTTATGCTGTTTACATTTCCTTATCTTTGTTCATCTTATTAAAAAAATAATGAAATTAAAATCACATTCATTCCTTTGTAATACTTGGCCTAGCATAAGTATATACAATGTAATCAGGGTTTGTCGATGTTTGATGCACGACAGTAGAATTAGAGTACCGAACCGACTTCTCCATCTAGTAGAAATATTTTGAACTACACTCATACGATATCTCGCGCAGCCATTCTCACCATACGTTTGGTCAATCTGGTATAGGTAATCAGGGATCATGGGCATGTTTCTTTGAACGCAATCAAACTAAGCATGACTGAATTTCTGAAAAATTAAAATGACATATTTTTAGCTCGCCGAAGTACCGAAGAAGCTAAAGCATTCGGTGGGGTGTCTGTAGCATTCTCGGATCAAAAAATTTCATTAACAAAAAGTGTTTGTATTTTCGCCCTGAATCCAAAAATGTATATAACTTATATACTTGGATGTTAGTCATCGCTCGTAAGACCAAATTTGTAACGCCTCTGAAGGTACCGGAGCGATTCACACCAAATTTGGTATACATATTATTTACTATCCCATTTGTATCCACTCGCAGTTTAAATCCAATCGCCCGTATACTTTCCGAGTTATAGGCCCCCAAAATTTAGAGCCCCCCTTAATACTGCCCTTATAAAAATAATTTAAACACCCAAAAATTTTACTAATAATTCTAAGATATTTTATGCCCACATGATTTTTTCATATTGTTAACTCAAAGGCCATTAAAAATTATTAAATATTATAATTTTGAATTTTGTTTACCAAAAGGCTCGCATCGCATATATTACACTTAAAAGGTGAGCTGGACGCATTGATGCGTTGTACGCGTACCAAATCTTATTTATATAAAAATAAATAGAATTAAAAAATGAGATGGTATGCTTAAAATTTATATAATTATTTTTTTAAGTCGAATTTTGCAAAACACTTTTAAGAATATATTCTAGACATATTAAGACAAAAAAAAATCGATTCTTTTTCTTTTCACCGAATATATTTTATGCAAAGTTAAACTCATTTTAGATTTAAGAAACGTGGCAAACTTGTTAAAATATCGACATAACTTTGACAGTATAATTATCTTTTGTCGAGTTTTTGTTATACATAAAAAACAAATTGCATATTTTAAAATTAATAATTATTATATTCAAATATGTCTTTATGGACCTTGGGTTCACAATATGAAGAAATATCTTTATCTTTACGTCGGACGTTACTTAAAAATTATTCAAACTCTCAGAACGCTAATCGCAAAAATATTCAATGTAAAAATTATTTAAAGCAAATAAAACTAAAACATTTACTGATAAACTACAACAAGAAATTATGTAATTCTAGTTTTAGTTAATTTACCAGAGTTTTTAGCTCGCCGTACGTAGTACCGAAGAAGCTTAAGCATTCGGTCGTGTGTCTGTAGCATTCTCGGATCAAAAAATGTCATTAAGAAAAAGTGTTAGTCTCGTCACCCTGAATCCAAAAATGTATATAACTTATATACTTGGATGTTAGTCGTCGCTCGATCGCTCGCTCGTAAGACCAAATGTGTGCCCTCTACTCCTCTGAAGGTACCGGAGCGATTCACTCCAAATTTGATACACATATTTTTTGGCATCCCATTTGAATCCGCTCGCAGTTTAAATCCAATCACCCGTATACTTCCCGAGTTATAGGGCCCCAAAATTTGGAGCCCCCCTTAATACTGCCCTTATAAAAATAATTGAAACATTCAAAAATACTAAATAAAATTCTAAGATATTTTTTATCTACAAGATTTTTTCATATTGTTAACCCAAAACCCGAAAAAAATTATTAAATATGCACTAATAGTTTTGTTTTATCAATATAATCTACAAAAAATTGTAAGACTTTTTATATCTATAACATATTTTCAAATTGTTAACCAAAAGGCCATAATAATTAAAAACCACTGCTCGCAACGCATATTTTACCTAAGGGCGAGCTCTGCGCGTTGCACAGTGGAGTATTTGTAAGAAATATCCGGACAAAATTATTTTATAGATTTTATTCAAATATTATTAAATAAGAAACAATATTATATGATAATAAGCTGTATATTCAAAAATTTATATACGTATTACAATACTTAGGGTTTTTTCTAGTGCTAATATCGTATAATGAGATCTTTTTTTAAATCGAAATTTTACAAAGTACAGTTTAAGCTACTATATATAGCTTTAATTTGGTTCATGGCACATATGGAAAAGTATTTTTTAAACTAGAGTTACGACTATTTGAAGAGCGTGATCTTTTCAGGGTTATGTTCAATTGCACCTAACATTAATTGTATCTCAGCAACGATGAGCCTAAACAAATTTTTATTTCATGAATTATTTTTGTAATTTCATAAGCTAACTTTTATGTCATGGCAAACATTTTCGAAAATGTGATCCTCTTTGAGTAATTTGCTAATCAGTGTTTTTGCTTGAAAATCAACGTTTTCAACTCCCTGTAACTAGGAGGGTATTAAAGTAAAATTAACGTTATAGAGGTTTTTTCGAGTAGAATTCGACGATCGACACGTTCCCATAATCACTTTCTTTCTTTTTTGAACCCCTGAGTTGGGGTGTAACTCACCCACCCCCAACGAGAAAACAAACTAATTATTTTTAAATATTTCATATTTGTCCCATTTTTAATCAAATTATCAAAAAAAAATTAAGTCTGACGTGAAACGACCAAATGACTGTACAATATATACTCTTTTACTCTTAATATTTAAACTAATGGTACACAAAATGGCGGAAGAGTGCGGAAGATTTTTCTTCGAAATTGATTAAAGAATAGTCTGAATATTATGCGTGTACAAAAGAAATAACGCGACAAGACGCGACAGGTACTCAAAAACACTTTTATACGAAAGTTTGATGCAAAAAATATCACACATTTATGGGACTTGCAAATATTATTCATAAACTTATTATTTTAATTGCAAATTAAAAATTGATTCAACGTAAAGTACCTACCTTCTCCTACCATATCAAAATCGTTTTTGTTTTTCAAAAATTCAAATACCAACAAACACAAATTACAAAACAAATGCGTACTGTATTATAGAGCCTAGTCGTTCCTCGGCGCATTCGCTACTTACAATGACTGGGTTCTGATTTAATTTACGTATGTAAATAAACATTTGGCGCCCTTATATGGTAACAGTTTGACGGGCCAGTCATTCTTCTTTAAGAAAATGCCGATTTGTTTATATTTCGACTAGATTTGTGTTTTCGACTTTTGACCGGGTTTTTCATACAAATACTCCACTGTGCGTTGGTGCGTTTTACGCGTACCAAATCTTGTATTTTTTAAATTATTTATTGTTTGCAATATATGGCCTTATGAGAACATTATACGCAAAATGTTTCGTAAATATGAAATATTTTCGTAATATAAAGAATTTAATATCTAACCACAACCAGCATAGTTAACGTTCGCTCCCCGGAATTGCAAATATTAAACAACGCACCTATGCGTTCAGCTCGCCTTATAAACAATGCGATGCGAGCAGTTATCTAGTCATCAATAGATGGCTTTACAGTTTATTATTATGCTCGCTACTTGTTTTTTTCAAATTGTGAACCCATAGTACATAATAATTAAAAACAATTATTTTTTAATTTTAATGCCAAGCGTGAAGTAGAAGGGAGACACTGCTCGCATTGCGTATCTTACCTAAGGCGAGCTGGACGCATTGGTGCATTGTACGTACCGAATACCACAGCTCTTCTGTACTTGTCAATGTCTCAAATCGCCATAAATATATAAAATCGTGAATACGTAACTATAATGTAGAAACATTATAATGACTAGTTTCATTAACAGAATGTGATCACATAATTATTGAATGTGTGTGTTTATGTCGAAAAACTTGATTTTTATAAATTGAACCAGTCCTATAGTTATAATGAACATTTATAAACAGTATTGAAACATCGAGCCAAGCAGTCAGATGTTTTACAGTTCCAGTCGAGGTATTATTTACGATATCGATATCGAGGTAAAATCGACGATTTAAAAGCGCTAATTGTTAACCTATTGTATTCCTATACCCAAATAAACAAACAGCAATCTTTACAATGTGTCCGTTCTGTTTTGTTGTCCTGAAACATTTGCCCGCGTGTCCTGTGGGACGAAACACAGGACACTTTCTTTTTCGTCATCGTCAGGTTCTTCTTCGTTGAATCGTGCTTCAACGAAGTCCGTTCTGTATGCTATGTGTGGTATGCTGTGTGTGGTATGCTGTGTATAGTATGCTTTGTATGGTATGCTGGTGTGGTATGCTGTGTGTGGTATGCTGTTGTGGTATAAATGGGAATGATTGCGGTTTTAAGGCCACTTATTTCAGTTACAACCGAATTTGATCGAACACTTTGTAATGATTGCTCAAAAATATTTCCCAAACCCCAACTTCTAATTATTAAATTATGTTTTCAGGTCTACAGTAGGGCCCTACGAGTATTTAATTTAATTTAATTTGTATTAATATATATATTATTATTTTACAGCTAATAAGTATCAGGGGCGGTCGCCGTTTCTTTTTCAGATCTACAGTAGGGGGCCTACGAGAATTTCCCGCTCCTGAATACTATTTAATTTGTATTAATTTGTATAATTATTTTACAGCTGTGTATGGTGCACCAAATGTTTGAACTTTAAGGGGTATTCACACTTATGTAACTGTTTGCAAACCAAAGGTACTCAAAATATTCAGTGGCCCCGTGTGATCTCCTGCTGGAGTATAAAATCATATCGTCGCGCGCAAAAAGACCACAGAATTTGGGTATTCCAAGGTTGGAAGAAACAAACTCTTACTTAAGTGTTGAATAAATGGAATTAAATGTAATAGTGGGCACCCAACGAGCGACGAATAATAATTCGCACTGTAGTAACGTTGCAATCAAAGGTACTCGTTCACCAGTTGGCGGCCGGCAGCGCTTCCTGTACTGATCCAAGTCCTGTAAGTCCTTGGTAAAATGAACTTTAAGTTCGATCGCCGTGCGTATCCTTAAATGGGTTAGCGTCGTTGAGTAGTCGACTAGATCAGAAGAAGCAGGGGGTCTGTTCGGTGGGGCTCGCGCGATAGTTAAGTCCAAGTCTGCGGCGAGTACTCGCGATTGCAACTCTTACTAAAGTGACGAATTTCAGGGGGGAGGCGGGTCCCTGCCAACGTGGAACCGACCTTGTCGAGGTGGCAGGGCTTAAGCATCAATCACTATTATTCATTGCAATTCAAATACTGATTGATGCAACTAACAGGTTTCATAAAAATCACTTCTTTTTCTTTCCAAAAACTACATTCCAAATATTGATTTTGAATATTCAATTAATATTATAATAAACATTTTGTTAAATACGATTTTTAAAAGACAGCAACACTATGTAAATAATGGATATAAATTTACAAGTCCATGTAAAGTTACAATTATAAATCATGTAATTATACGCAGAAATATAGTAAAACAAGATTTGGTACGCGTAAAACGCACCAACGCGCAGAGCTCGCCCTTTGGTAAAATATGCGTTGAGAGCAGTGGTTTTTAATTATTATGGTCTTTTGGTTAACAATTTGAAAAAATGTTATAGATATAAAAAGTCTTACAATTTTTTGTAGATTATATTGATAAAAAAACTATTAGTGCATATTTTAAAATTCAAAATTATAATATTTAATAATTTTTTTCGGGCTTTGGGTTAACAATATGAAAAAATCTTGTGAACATAAAATATCTTAGAATTTGATGTAGTATTTTTGAATGTTTCAATTATTTTTATAAGGGCAGTATTAAGGGGGGCTCCAAATTTTGGGGCCCTATAACTCGAAAAGTATACGGGCGATTGAATTTAAACTGCGAGTGGATACAAATGGGATAGTAAATAATATGTATACCAAATTTGGTGTGAATCGCTCAGGTACCTTCAGACGAGTTACAAATTTGGTCTTACGAGCGACGACTAACATCCAGTTATATATATTTTTGGATTCAGGGCGACGAGACAAACCCTTGTTGTTAAGATATTTTTTAATCCGAGAATGCTACAAACACACGACCGATTGCTTTATATATTTTTGTATCAATATAATCTACAAAAAATTGTAAGACTTTTTATATCTATTACATCTTTTCAAATTGTTAACCAAAAGGCCATAATAATTAAAAACCACTGCTCGCAATGCATATCTTACCTGGGCGAGCTCTACGCGTTGGGTTGGTGCGTTTTCCGCGTACCAAATCTTGTTTAATTCGTGCACTAAGTGAATTTATATGTTTTATACATTTTCTGAAAGGTCTCAGTGTGTAGATTACAAAAAACAGTTCTCCCTTGTTTCTTAGACATTTAGATTTTTTGTAAATTGGGGAAATGTCTATAGTCGCAGGTGCACCATTTTGATTCTATTCAATGTACGTTGAGTACACTCATTCGATTTCTATGTATTATATCTTAAATGATAGCCAAATGTGCACTGATTAAGATGATGTCTCACATTTGCATAAGGACTGTGTAGATTTTCATACAAATTAAGAAGATGTAGCAAGTAGCCAATTCCATTTTAAAATGTTATTTTTTTAATGCATGCACTAAGTAAATTCATATGTTTTATACATTTTCTGAAAGGTGTTAGTGTGTAGATTACAAAAACAGTTCTCCCTTGTTTCTTAGACATTTAGATTTTTTGTAAATCAGGGAAACGTCGGACGACGTGCTGTTTGTTCCTATGAGTCGGGGGTTTTTAATGATAATTCATAATTCCTGAACATATTTCTACAGTTTTTGATTATATATAGCTAATTATTGATATTCTACATAAAATGAAACACAATTGAGGTCTTAATACCACGTATTAAGCGAAATAAAAATCTAGGGGATTTTTAGTTTTTTATATTGGCAACAAAAATTGTATGCTGTAGAAAACTGTGGATAACTTTCCCGACATATATTCAAACATTTCATATGTTTGAGGGTAAACTTATATATAGCCAAGTATATTTATAGCTTATATATAGATATTGGAGGTTATGTTTTGTTTGTTATTTATTATTGGAGCTGATGAGAACCAAACGAATGCTGAAAACATTCAAATTAATAGTAATGGTATGTAATTATTCAGGAACAATAAAATAAATTATATATTTATTTTGTAGATGAAAATGATGTTGAAGCAAGTTCTCTCTTAATTTGGCTGAAAAAAATTAAAGCCTAGAGTCCTAATCATCAGATATATTGTAATAATATGATATGTTGTAATAATAATTCAAGATCAAATGTATTTAAAAGTATAGAAATTAAAAACATAACACTACTTTTTGAAAACATTTAGCGCTTAAATTTAAATTGAATCTTTCAATAACCTGTCCATTTCACTGAGATTACTGACTGGTTACCGCCATATTGTAACCCGTGCCAACCACTTCTCCAACCAAATCCTACCCGGGTTGGCTCAAAAAAAGATGCCTTTAAATAACCTTTTGGGTCTTTACGTATTATATTATATAAAAATATATGTTGAATAATGTTGATAGATATAGCTAAAAACCGTGTTTTAATTAATTTTGTAAATTAAAATGAACTCTCAATTAGAGGTAGCCAATCACAAGGCCGGATAAGGGTTTCACGCGTGCCATCTATCGCGAATATGCAAGCACTTTTCGGCAACACTAAATGATATTTTCCCATAATGTCGCTATTCTTTAATTACAAACTAATTAGTTATGGTCGCCCTAGTTTAAATACATGAATCTATAGTTGAAGCTTGAGCCTATATTTTAAAAAATAACTCATACCCACCAGCTTTACATTAGGAACGGTACAAACATGCAAACTTCACCTCTATGTTAAATCCCATAAGAAACGAAAATGGCCTTGATCGCATCTGAATTTTGCCGCCAATTACGCGTCATCACTTTTGTAGTCCATTCTGTGTTATTGTGTAATCTCAAAAACTATGTCCCAGGTATGGATTTGCGAAATGATTAATATTTTTACTTTCTTGTACGTAATATATAAAAGTACTGTATCACTAAAATAATCGACTTCGATATTTTAATGGAAATATATGTGTGTGAACATTCTACAGTTAATACTTTGGACATAAAAGTAGGTTTTTTTAAATCCAAGGTTTGTATATGTCGTGATAGAAAACCTCCTATTTTTGATAATGATATTTCAACCAGAAGTGCTTATCTGCTTATGTTATTTTTTGCACATCTCGAAAAGGACACGAGTTAGAGTAAAAATGGCTCTTATAAAAGTTAAAGATATTACAATTTCTAGCAATTTTTGTTGGAAACGATTTTCGAAAAATGTACCATATACTGAAATATTACCTAAGCTTGTTTTATTTCTAAATTAGTTTTAGCAGTACTGCAATTATTTAGTGAAATGTTCACACATATTTTATTACAATTACCTTTTTCAACAATGAAAATAATTTACATGATATTCATAAAATAAAATTTCACTGAAATTACTTGAAATCATCCAACATGATCAGCTGGTTGAAAACATGCCCTTGGGAAATCCTTAAAAATGTACGTTTACAAAAACTATAGCGTGTGGAAAAATACATTTATTTATATTATTAATTTAAAATATATTAAAACAAGTTATAATAGTACAACTTTAGTATAAATAATGATATTTTGCATTATATTAATAATACAATATTATAATAAATTATATAACTGAGTATTTAACTAATCCTCGGATTCTTTCTTAATACTTTTATTTACCACTGGTTGAAAATTGGAATACGTTTCGAACATGCTCAAATAAACGACAGTTGCTTTATATAAGAACTCAAATTGTGCCTGAAATACAAAACAGAAAATAAAACATTTTGGAGCCGTAATATTAAAGTCAAATAATGCCTTATCAGTCACAAATTGTTTTCGATTTCTTCGGATAACTCGAACAGCCAAACATGCATCACATTGTTGCTCTAATTTAATTTTTTCTATCACAAAAGACAATGCTACAAATAATCCAGAAGCAGTTGCTCCATCACTGTAATCAAATTGTTTTAATTATTAACAAAAAAAAAAAAAAAGCTTAAGATTTTTTTTGTTTTACACTATTGATGGAGTAAGTTTAATATAAGTCAAGCTTTAGCTTCAAGTATACGTACAAGCATGTTACAACCATGGGGTAATTGCCTCTGGATAAATTATCAGTATCTTCCCAAAGCATCACTAAATCTTCAATATTATTTGGTACTTTATCTGTGTGGTTCCAATTTTTAAATTGTACGATTTGAACTTTCCAAGTAACTTCCTAATAAATAAATACAATTAAAATTTTATTGGTTCAAACTAATTTGAATATAAATATTTCTTATTTTCGTATAATAGTTAACTCTGTGGTGTCAGTAGAGAAGCAGAAACATACAAAATAAATTATTAATATTACAACCGCCGAAAACATTAATCAGTTATTAAAATAACAGTTACCTGAAAAATCGGTTACCCGGTTACTACACGGTTAATCGGTCACATACTAACCGGTTACTCACTAACCGATTACTTAACTAACCGATAACCAATTAACCGGTTACTTGGCTAACTGGTATATATATATATATATATATATATATATATATATATATATATATATATATTCAGTTAGCCAGCTAGTCGATTAACCGATTAGTCGTAACTGGTTAGTTTGTTTTTGAAAATCGTAGTTATCGGATAACCGGTGTACAGGATAATTTTGACGGTCCTTATTCTTACATTGTTTTGCTACTAACACCACAGATATTTCCTGGGGAAAAAACTCACATTAATGTTGTCGAGAAGTATAACGCTATGGATATCATAAACATCATGCGATTGCAGTTTATGATATTTTATTGTTAAATTTGGCATTGGTGTTAATTCTTCATTATCGAGTGGCCAAAAAATAATGCATGTCTAGAAAATATAAAATAATAATATTTGTTTGTAAAACTAATAAATGGATTATCAGCTAAGATATTTCGACGTCCAATTGAATTTTGCATATTTTTTTAAAACTTTTAACAAAGTTAGAAATCAAGGTTGTCGTTTACTTAACTGTTATTTTGGTAGGTTACGACTTGAATTTTACGGAATAATGAATATAATCGATTTGACTAGTTTCTCAATGTGTTAACGTGCGTTTGTTTGTGGTTTGTCCCTGTGTGTGTGGATCGAATTACTTAAAAACTACTAACTAAGCGCAGAACAGCGAATTTTAGACTTAGATAGTATTCTAATATTTTTTGCTATCTTATGGAAAATCGCACTCGCACTCGCAAGTGATCTATTATATAACTTGTTAGTTTTTTCAGCCCCATTCATTAGATACGACCTAGTTAATAAAAATTTGCTAGAACATATGAAGTAAAGTCGTTATTTCATTTTAACGAAATCTCTGTTCATCGGATTTTGCTCGGCGAGCAAAACGGATTACTGACAAATGCAAAAAATTAAGATATACAAAAAAGTAGAGGGCACAAACCTACTGATACACATATGTATCAGTAGGTATGTGATTGTGTCAAACTACAATTACTTGTGGTTTGGCTCATATATTATGCTTATATATTTTTAATCAGACTTGATACCTTTCTATTAAGTTTTTATAGATATGTATATATATATATATATATATATATATATATATATATATATATATATATATATATATATTATATATACTTCCTGAGTTATAGGGCCCCAAAATTTGGAACCTCCTCTAATACTGCCCTAAGAATAAAATAAAATAATCTAAAAATTCTACATACAATTCTAAGATATTTTATATTTACAAGATTTCTTCATATTGGTAACCCAAAGGTCATAAAAAATATAAAAGATTATAATTTTAAAATTTGCATGAATTATTTGTTTTGTGATATCAAAGAAATATTACAAATCATTAAATATTATGTTTTAATATTTAAAAAGAGTGCAGGTTAGTAAAATATGTATCTACTGTTCATATAAATAATTTATATTAAAATTTCTTAAAAATATGAAATCGAAAAATAGAAAAAATGACTAGCGGATTATTTTCATTTTAGTCAATTCTACTCTTGAATGATGAAGTTATCAATTAAAAGCAAAAATAAACCCTGGTCGTTACCTTCATTAAAATATTTTTAGGCACACCGTGATAATTTATACATTTACATAAAAATTGCTTCAAATTACTAAATGATAATAATTAAAGTAAACAATCAATTAGATATTAAGTTAGGTTTATATTAGGTTACTAGGTTAACACCATATACAGAATTCGATCTTCACCGATGCAAATGTCTAATTAAAAAATTTGACTTGTGGCGATTTTTCATGATAATTTTTTTGTAAATGTATACTTAATCATAGACACACCATATAAATAAAGCATTTCCTTTACACGGTTATTACTTGTGGACACTATTTGCAAACTCCATCACATACAATATATACATAACAAATCTACAAATTAATATTCTAATTATAAATTGCAATTTGAATTCATATTTGTATTTAGAATTTTCAGGTTATTTTTCAAAACATCAGTTTCGTTTTTTCAAAGTCATTGACGGTACGTATGCGCCAAAAGCAACGTCAAACAAAAACAATATAATTTTATCTCTTCATAAATCAGAATTATAAATTTACTTACTGCTTCTATTTTGTAATTAAATAGATTATTCACTATAATATTATTTGATTTGACGCTTGATTTTGAATTTGATTCGGTATATACGGTATTCTACACCTAAATTCACATATTAATTTACACAAAGAAACACATACAATGGGGGAGTTTATATTTAGGATATAGCTTGATTTTTTGTATGTCAGTGATCCGTGATGTCTACCAGAAATCCGATGAACAAAGGTTTAACGACTTTATTTCACATGTGCTTGTTAAATGTGCTGTAGCTAACGAATGGGGCTGAAAAAAAGTTATAGAGAAGATTTATAAGAGATATCTTGGAAGTGCGTGATATGTCATTAGGTCCAACTTGACCAGGATTGTCCATAAGAGAGCAAAAACATTACAACAAATTTCAAACTTCGTGGCTGGAAACAAGCATCAAATTGACCTATTATTGATCCATTTTAGTTTTAAATCTTTTACACTAGTCAGATAATATAAAAATGATTACTTCGTCTTCAAGTGGTATATTATTGAGTGAAACAACGACTTTAACTTCTTTTTCCATGATCATTCTCCAGAAATCGTTCTGTGTACTCGGCATTGGTGTTTGCGTCACGATAAACTGTTCTTTAAACCGGAAACCATCAACAGGCACCGCATTAATGTAATCCGAATTTTCATCATCGGTGGGATACCGTGAAATATAGATTCGATTCACCACTAGAATAAATGCAACAAATATATGGAAATATTAAATTTAAAAATAAACACAGTCGACATCTCCTACGTGGAACAATATTATCAAATCGATTTTTGATATCGTTGGCAGGATCTGGTGTTTTTGATGTTGAGAAATTTAAGGCTTGATCTTGCCAGGCTGTTTTCTGTAGGTAGTTGAGTTGTGTTTGTAAACCGCCTTCGTCTATTAGTTTTTGCAAGGCTGTCGAAAATTCGATGTTGCATGCAATGGTTGTATTAGGAGCTAGTAGACATTCTAATAAAACCATGTGTACCAGTTTATATTGGTCCTGAAAAGATGATCAAGACAACTACTTATTATTACAATGAGCACAGATTTTGTTAAAGCAAAAAAAAAAAAACATAATTTAACATAAATCTTCAGTAAGTTCTGTTTATATTTCTGAAACTATTCTGCGCGTAGTTTTGAGTTCAGCATATTTAAATTCAAATTGTGTTCACCATATATTTTGGCCGAAATGTGATACTAAAGAAATTCACCCATTTCACGCGTCGTTTCTTACTGTTTTCTGATCTTTTTCATAAAATCTGATACGTATGTCTGCAGTGATCCTATTTTATAGCCATTTTTATGGAAACTATATTTTTAGATAAATAATAGTTCAGTTATCAATCCCTGAGTTGAATAAATTCTTATCTTTGTTTTTGTGGAAATAATTTTTAAATATCGAAACATATGTTTTCTCATTTTTACTTTCTATAATAAATAATGTCAAAATATTGTCGAACACAAATTATAATGAAAATACACGGTACCGAAGAAGCTAAAGCATTCGGTCGTGTGTCTGTAGCATTCTCGGATCAAAAAATTTCCTTTTCAAAAAAATGTTTGTCTCCTTGCCCTGAATCCAAAAATGTATATAACTTATATACACTAGGATGTTAGTCGTCGCTCGCTCGTAAGACCAAATTTGTGCCCTCTACTCCTCTGAAGGTACCAGAGCGATTCACACCAAATTTGGTACACATATATATATTTGGCATCCCATTTGAATCCGCTCGCAGTTTAAATCCAATCGCCCGTATATTTCCCGAGTTATAGGGCCCCAAAATTTAGAGCTCTCCTTAATACTGCCCTTATAAAAATAATTAAAACACTCATAAACTCTAAGATATTTATTGTCTACAAGATTTTTTCATATGGTTCACCCAAAGCCCGAAAAAAATTATTGAATATTATAATTTTGAATTTTTAAATATGCACTAATTTTTTTTATTAATATAATCTACAAAAAAATGTAAAACTTTTTATATCTATAACATTTTTTCAAATTGTTAACCAAAAGGCCATAATAATTAAAAACCACTACTCGCAACGCATATGTTACCTGAAGGCGAGCTCTACGCGTTGGTGCGTTTTACGCGTACCAAATCTTGTTTTTTTGGAAAGCAATATTTATGCAGGTAATATAGCAAGTTTTTGCATATGTTGGAAACTGCACGTGTTAGAGAAAAGGAGATCCATTTAAAAGTTAGCTATATTAATATTTCTACCAACTTTTATTCGAAAGCACAAATGCAAAAATGCACCATTCACTGAGAATACGCTTTTGTATCCTAAACCTTTACATATACGTTTCCTTGGGGTCTATATATATTTGATATTGTTTCATAGCCATCAATTTATTACAAAATGAATGCAATATTACGTGTATAAGGATATTGAGTGCAGGACACTGCATTTTGAAAAATTAATGGTGAACCGAATGCGCGAATATTTTCTTTTACTTTTAACTTTTAACAAATAGAAGTTTTTTGAGAACAACATTCATTTTATCAATAAATTATTTGCCTAGAAGCACAAGTTGTTAAATATATGTGGTGATTGGTGAAATGGGGATGATTGAGTTTATAAATAAAGAAAATCACACAATAAATTAATGCATTGTGGTTCAGTTTTTCAATCTCTGGTTACTGGCTGATTATGATAACTATAATTAACTTACTGACACATCTGTAACCGTGGTTATATTTTCCTAAAGACCCACGACAAACCGGGTATTAAAAAATGGAAAATAGCCATCAAAATTAAGGCCCGGTATTACAGTCATGGTTTAAACTCCAGTTTTGGTATAAGTTCAACCTTTGGTTTTTAGTGCCATTTGAATAACATTGGTAAACAAATATCGTAACGATAAAAACGTAAGGATAAACCGTAAACCTCCATATTGGGCCTTAACCAGTCATTGAAAAACTGGGCCTAAGTCAAAAATATTACGTACAATATTATCCACTAAATTTGCTCTTTCCTCGCGAATTTCATGCAAATATCTGAGCACATCAATTGCGCCTTCCCTAGCGGCCATCCTTAGACAAATATCGCATAGAATGATCGTGCCCGTACGTCCAACGCCGGCACTGTAACCAAAATAATTACAAAACAAATACAATAAACCGATATATTTTCGCAAATGTGCTAACCTGCAATGAACAACAATTGGTGCATTTCCTTGTGAAATTGTCAACATTTTCTTCAGAAATGGTACCAATGATTGTGGATACAATGGTACACCATGATCCGGCCAAGACGTAAAGTGAAGTTGTGTTACCTTAAATAGAAATTCAAACAATTTGTAAACAATACATAACAGCAAATATGAAAAATTACAGTTCGTTTTTCGTCATCTTTTTTAACTTCAAACGTCCGGAATTCAAAATCGGCGTAAACTTCCACTTTAGTAAAAGAAACTTCGATATTTCCGTAAGTTTCTAACGAATCTACTTCTGGCCAATATTTTTCACATTTTTTCTAAAATATTGTAATATTCTGTTAGTTTATAATTTATATATTGATAGAAATCAGGAACTTGAAACTTATAACATTTACGGCTACCGTTTTGGTTTTTATCTAGCCATAAAAAGTAGAGCTCGTTATCGCAGTGAAGCAAGCTTTTCGGTTAATATGACTGCGATTGCAATTCCAAGTCATATTAACCGAGTTGATGACATAGGTACCTGTACCTATGCTAGTTTCTAAATATATAATTCAGATTTCGGCTGCGGCTGTTTTATTTTATTTTGATTAACAGTTACGTTACGGTTTTCAATTTTTCATTAAATTAAAATCTATAATAAACATAGATACAGGTATAAATCTGTTTGGTGGATTTTCTTTTAAATTTATTTATCTAAAAATTAATTTTTTACCACTGATGGTTTCAATGAAGACAATTTATTTATAACCAATGATTTCGGAGGAAATGCAATATTAAATTAAATACAATAATGAAAGCAATTGCTATTGATTCATTGGCAAACTTAGAATATAGAATTGATTGCAACAATTATGAATATGAACTGCACACTGACAACTTGCAGTTCAACAGCTGATGCGTTACAATATTATAAATTTCAAAATGATTGTTTTCATTATTATGGCCTTTGGGCTCACAATTTGAAAAAATGTTATAAGTATATAAAAAGTTTTTTTTTTTAGATTTTGTTATATACTTAAATAAAAATTGAATATTTTAAATTTCTAAATTATGAAATTTAAGATATTTTCATGACCTTTAGGTTCACAATAAGAAGAAACTTTGTAAACATAATATATCTTAGTATTATTGTGGAATTAAAAAAAAGTATGAATGAGTGCTTTTGGGGCCTCATAAATACGGAAATATAAGGGCGATTCGATTTAAACTGCGAGCGTATTCAAATGAAATAGCTAAGAATATGTGTACCAAATTTGGTTCAAATTGCTGCGGTAGCTTCAGAGGAGTAGAGGACTCCAATATGTGAGTAATATATATTTTTGGATTTAGAGTGACAAAACAAGAACTTTTAGCTAAGATATTTTTTTTGGATTTGTGAATGTTACAGGCATAGGACCGAATGTGCTCTTCTGTATTTCGTTAAAATTACAATTTCGGTTCAAGTTCCTGACAGAAATGAATAATTGTTTACCTTTCCTCCTTCAACAACGTTAGCAAGCATAACAATATATTGTACTTTTTCTTGCCAAATCATACGCCAAAAATCATTAACTGTTGTTATTTTTGGTCCTTGCGTTGCGATATAAGCTTTGTCTTGTTTGTATCCCTGCAAAAAAGAAAATTAATTACATTGTTTCGCTGTCTTCTCACAACTTCCAATGAAAATAAGACAATGTTAGAAGTTACTATTAGACATGTTTCTGTGCGTATTATTTTTATACATTCTGGACATTCTATAAAAAATTCTATTTTGGAGGTTTTTATCTCTAAAACTAAAATAGAAATAATTAACTTTTTACAAAATATTATCATGCAATTTCGCACCGATTAAATTTTTTGTTATGTTTTTATCATGATAGATTTGAGTAGTTTTATGGAATTAAGATTTATAACTATGATTAAAAGTGAAACAATGTTTCCGATTTTTTTTTATTCATTAAACAATCATGATTCTTTGGCATATCTTTGATTGTAAAAATAGCATGTATGAATATTTGAAGTTGAAAGGTAGCGACATTTCTTCTAAGTTGATGTTTCTGATGACTTGTCTTAACTTGTAATATTTTATAAGTAAAGACTTTTTTTTATTGGGTGTATTTTACCAATAGTCGTTCAATTCAGTGCTAGATGTGTGGTAAGTTGCAAATGAATAACTAATTACGGTTAAAATGTAATAATTTGAAAAGGTAGATGGTGTTCATCAGGTATACTGTGTTTATTGAACAGATCAAGGAACTTACATTTATATAATTAGCATTGATATAGTCTGAATATTTATCTTTATTCATCTTTTCAAGTTTAACTCTGGTATGATCATCTGCAAAATAATTTAGATTAAACCAAATCAAAAGAAGTATAGAGATTTTAGAGACATACAGGCAATTAAATTATTGTAACGATTTTTGAATTTATTGTCCTTGATCATTCCGTAATCCCATGGTTTGGTTTGTCCTCGTGGAAACAACTATATCAAATATATTTTATTTACATCTATATTAATTATCATTCTATTTGTTACCGCATGTTGTTCTGCTAATTCTCCATTTTCTAATGCATCTTTGATGTACTGCTCCAAATGGTTCAGAAGCACCAAACGGGAATGGAACAAATTTGTTTCAGTCTTATTTATTTCTACTTTCACTGACTGATGATGTACCTTGATTTTATAATTAATTTTACCATTTTAGTTACAACCCAAAACCTAATTCCACGATTACAGAATAAGGTTTTGGAACGTGACCATTATATTTTATTACCAAGTTTTTTGAACTGGGTTTTGGAGCAATTGCTGGCTTTTTTGGTATAACATTCTCGTCTTTTGAGCTTTCGGTTAGTGGAATCACGTCTGGCTCATGGAGTACATCTAAAAATGTATATATTTAATAGGATTTTTGTTAAGGGGGTATTAACATCATACTGGTAAAAGAGGCTCATTTTTTTTTCGAAATTCTTATTGCTTATATAAAAATGGATTATACCATGTTTAAGTTAAATGCTTAAACATAATTTTATTTTCTTTTTGCCTCAAGGCTCCTATACACTCCTTTTTTTACGGCACCAGGAAAAGAAGATGTAAACGGTGCAATAAATTATAAAATGTTACTTCAATGTAGCTTGATGCAAACAGTGGTTCACAGTGTATAATGTTAAAACCAAACCATTGTGTATAATATTGTAACGGAAGTCACAACGACTAAAATTTAGGCTACCCCATCACACACTCATAACAGACGAGTTACACAGAAGTTCTAGAGCCTTGTTTAAAGAAATTGGTGTTTTCCAGAAGATTTGTGTTCAATATATAAGCCGTGCTAGTCAGTAAAAAATACATAAAAGTCAGATATAAACAGTTCGTCAGAAATAAATAAGTGAAATGAGCATCATTAATATAATAACCCAGAAATGTTTGTATGTGAGTTTGTATGTGTGGAACGCTTTTTTGTAAAAATGCAGATTGGCATAGACGGGGATCGAACTCACGACCTCCAGGATGAAAGGCATGACACTTAGCCACTACACCATGGCGACTGTTATGTTATAAAAAATAATCAAATAGTTTATACTGAAATAAAACAAGCACTACGATTCTGAAGTTCAGTCTGCTTTGAAATAGACAAAAACGAATCAAACGTCAGAATGAAATGTCAAAAAAGTTTTTGTGATAAATCTTCAATTCAAAGTTTAATCTATAATTTCAATTTTTAAGTATATAATATGAAATAAGTGCATATTATTGCCTAATTATCATATATTTTAAGCAAATACGTGTTTCTGTACATTTATTTTAATTCATAGTTAATATTTTTCACTTCAAAATGGCCAAGAAGCAGTGATTTTTGAAAATATGAGTTGCGGTAAGATTTTATAGTTCGTCAAATTATAATAACTGCAAGTAAGTAAATTTATAATTCTGATTATTAGAGAAATAAAATGTTGAAGAGATAATTCAAACATATTTAGAAACATGTTTGGTTGGCAATTTTATTCTTTTATTTTTGATGGCACAATCCATTGTATTTTAGCATATAACTAATTATCATCACTTTTAAAACTGCCGTTGTGACACTGCATCAGATTAATACTGCAAAATTCAGAATCTAGCCTGATTATTTAATTCAAAAACAATAATGAATCAAATGTCAAATCATTAAAAATGTTGTGTAAAAAGGATTTGTAATACATATTATTTGAATAATCGATTCAAATAATAAACAGCAATCGTAAGTAAATTTATAATCCTGTTTTTTATATACAATCATAGAAACTGTCTAAATGATACAACACATATGCACCATACAAGGTTAAAATCAAATTTTGTTTAAATTTATCGGATGTTACACAGTGCATGATAAGCGATCGATTGGTTAATCTCAGCATAGTGATCTAAGAACAAAATAGCGATCAAAAAAAGGACTCGATTTTTTCTTTATTATTATTTGCGATGTGGAAATTTGTATTACTATTATAGTCAAACGATACAAAATGAAGAAAAACCGTGTTATTATTATTAAATTACTTGAAATTTCGCCATCAGTCAAAACTAACCTATGCTCTGTATACCATATGGGCACATGGTGCCCACGGGTAACCCTAGTAAGTAAATATTGGTGTTAAATAAATATCATTGTAGTATTAGTATTATAAATAAATAAAATTCAGTGCTTAAATAAAAATAAGTGTTTTTATCCTCCACGCAGTTGAAATAAATGTTACAATATATACATACCTGTTCGAACAAGACTTAGTCTTGGGATAACTGAACGTGGTCTATTGCTTTTGCTGAGAGATTTTCTGCAATACGTAAGAAATATAATATGCAAAATCTATAAAAATAGTGTTATATTTACCTATAAACAAACCATAATATTGCTGGTACTAATAGAAATAGTAACAATAATGCATAAATGCCAGTCTGACCAGATGTTGCTGTAGTTGCTGTAGTGATACTTTTCAGTGCATTTGGATTATAACTTTTTTGATTTTTGTATTGGTTCATCAGAACAACAGTAATGGCATAAGTACTCTCTGGTTCTAACGCTTTATTTACGAGAGTTTCATTCAGTTGTTTAGAATATAATTCAGAATTATCGCCAATCACAAATGTTACTGCAGACTCACTTGGCTGTTGAAAATGTATTATAATAGTAATGCATCGCGCATCGAATGATAATGATCGAATGGTGTTATTTACCTCTAACTCAACAGCGATCCAAGATTGCTCTGGAGTTTCACTGAATTTCAAAATTTCTTCTTTTTGATTAATCCCAGCCGTATCTCGTTTTTTGATATGATTAGATTGTGTTTTACTTACAATCACATATAAGAAACTACAATAAATTTAATTACATTTACTAAGACAGTATTGTTGCCATGAAAACGAAAATTCTTTTACCTGTTAGTGCTTTTGGTATTCGCGTTAATGCCAGGTATTAAAATGTTTACAGTTGTGTTCGTTATTTCATCTTCGTTGACATTTATATCAGCAGTTAGCTCAGGTGTTTCTGGTGGAGTGTCCACCATTTTTGATTCTATTTCGCCTTGGAATTCATTAACACCAATTATTGAAATTTCATATGATGAAGAATATGGAATTGATTTGTCTAACTAAAATATTATACATAATTAGCATAGGTGTAGGCACCAATACTTTCAGCTCGCCGTAAGGTGATTTTTTAAACAATAAAAAAATAATATTTGTAAGAAAACATTTTTAAAAACCGCGGAAAGAAGAACACTTATTCAATCCAACTAACAATTCGAGAGTTTTAATAACAATGCAAAGAATGGTTGGTTCCGAAACAAATACATTATTGAATACTATATTATTCAATCGATTCAACCAAACTCTTAAAATGTTCGTGTTATTTAATTTATTGTACACATTTGTGATATTTTTTACCAGATAATTATATTGCTTTAGTGGTTCCTCAACAGGTAATTTATAATTATATTTATTGGTTTTTTGTTCTTCGATTATTTCCGTCTCAATTTGCTGCAGCGATATCAGAAAATATTTTAGTGGGCCGTTTGTTATATTTGGATGATTCCAATATAAAACCAGTTTATTTTCTTTCCAATCTGTTGTTACATTCCAAGGCTTTTCTGATTCTATACACAGAAATATTTTGCAAATATCTGTTTATTTTTTTATTAAATTACTTACTTTCCTGTACTGTTCTTGTAATTGCTCTACTAGGATTACTTAATTCTGATTTATTTTTATTTTTTGCTTTTATCTAGAGCGAATGATAAAAACATATATTATTACATAACTACATATAAAATGAATATACATATATTGTAGATATGAGAAGAAATCGGATATGGACAACACAGAACTATTTTTTCAATGATATCTGTGCGTCAGCCTGTGTGTGTGTGTGTGAACGCCCTACAGCCTATACCCTTTAACGTAAAAATATGATGTTTTGAAACCTGCTATTTTGAAAAGGATATTTCAATCGGAACTGCCTGTTTACTGGTGTCATTTCTTATCTATCTTGACAATATTGATATTCTAATTTTAATTTACTTTTATTTCAAAAGTTTCTTTCTAAACTGTACCATTCTCTAAAAAATTGCAATAGATTTTTTTTTTTACTATAAAACAAAGTTAACTATTACTGTTATTGAATTATTGACATTTATATTTGATATAACAGTATAATATGGGAATTGTAGATATATATTGCACACATTCCATGTAAGTAATATAAAACTAGGTTCATTTTTCATATAACATTAATGATGAAATTTTGGGCAAGTAAATCTGTAACTTAATTCTATAAAAAATTATATCTAGTATTTCTATAACGAATACATATCTATGGATTGTTCATTGCTACAAAATGTTAATTTGAAATTCGATAAAAATAGAAGTTGCTTAGAAATGACAAACGTAGACAAAATTGAAATTTTGTGATGGTAAATTTGAATAATGGATCTAAAACACATTCCGTATATCATAGCTCGAGAAATTTCGTTTAGTTTAAAAATTTATATTTCTATCGCATCTAAATAAAATAAACCTACTACTAAAATGTATAAGAAAGTTCTGTGTTGGTCACAACCAATTTTGTTTTAAAGAAATATGTGTACTTACGTAAATATTGTAATAGTAGTTTGGGTTAGACACGTTAAAGTCATAGCAAATATATCCATCCCATAATTTACATTTTTTTGGTATAATAGTGATATATTGACCCCAGTTACAATTATTGCTATAGTAATCATAACATTGCTGTAATTGATAACCGTCTAATTCTCCATGCGGCGGATATGGAGCTAGCCATCTTATTGAAATAGAATATTTTGTTTTCGAATAAACCGTTAAATTTCGAACAGGAGGGGGGGCTAAAAATAAAAAAATCTTTGTCGCAAAAATGTAAAAATAATGTAAAAACAAATAAATTATCTGTGATTGAAAAAAAAAATAATTGAGTGCCTATCAGTCGACTTACTTATATTTAGTATCCTGTAAAATTATATATACGTATATAAACTCTCAGATGTATATATTTATATAAATGTTTATATTTTATGCAGAACGTTTTTTAAATGCAAATTGGCATGAACAGGAATCGAACCCCAACTTTCACCGTGAAAGTCGAGAATCTTACCACACCACAGCGATTAATGAATTTCTATATTTAATCAACAAAACTAGGTTCATAACGTCAGAATATTTTTTTATGTCTAAATTAATATATAATGTGAATATCATAATGCTTATCTTTTTATAGACTTACGAGGAATCCCTATACTCGCTGCAAACATAGCAAAACATAGCTAAACAAGGTTTCCTCGAACCCTTAAAACTCCTTTATTACAACATTAAAATGAATGAAATTTTTATTTTTCAGATAGCTCTAGGTTTCTCTAATTTTCGATTTTCAATTTTTTGATTAGATTTTTTTTTATATTGTTCTATATTTACCCTATTTTCAAATGTCCATAGTTTTTATTGAGATAACAAATTTAAAAATTCAAAACTAAGCAAGCGTTCATTGATTATTTTTCTACAGGAATATTTTAAAAGTTTTATTCAAAAAAATGTATTAGCAAGTATTTTAAAGGTCAAACGAACGCTTCTACTGAGTAGTAAATAGCATTGGCTCTTATGGCGTTACGATATTCGTGCGCTTCCCCCTTTACACCGACCTGTAAGGACGGTCAACCATAGGGATTCCTCTTGAGAGGAAATGAATGAAAATTTTATTTTTCAGATAGCCAATACTTCGCTCTAGGCTTCTCTAGTTTTCGATTTTCAATTATTTGCTTAGATTTTTTACATATTGTTCTATATTTACCCTATTTTTAAATGTCCATAGTTTTTATTGAGATTACAAATTTAAAAATGGGTTGTGGCCAACGCGGGACTTTCTTTTACGTAGTTTTCATCAATATTTATTGATTATAAAAATATAATATTAAGAAATAATAATCCAACAGAAACAATATGAAAACCAAGCTTACCTTATATAAATGAATGGGTTGAAAATTATACCAATACCAATTTGTAATGGTTTTGAAATACTATCAAAACTAAACAATTCTCTACAGAAATATTATGAAATGTCATTTATCTAATTCAGACCATTTTGTTTTCTTGTCGAAATATTGACAGGCGCAGATGATCCGATTAATTAAGCTACATTCGAATCCATGACAACGTAAACAAGATTCTTAAAATTTTCGGTAGCGGTTTTCTCGTAATTGGTACATTTATTGAAGAAACTTTTCAAACAAAAGTTGTGCGAAATATTAATATCTTTCATTATGAACATAACTATTTTTGTCGTAAGTGCAACCGTTCTAGTGATATTGGAGATAGAACAAAAAATGCATAGAGTAAACATGCACTGCCGGTTTGAATATTCTTTTCAAAAATAGGAGGTGCACAACTAGACCATATACAAGTCTTAAGTTTGAAGTTTCATAATTTTACGTTGGACAGATTCGGCTCTAGAGCGTTCACATACACACACACACACGCACACACACACACACACACAGACGTCACTCCGAAAATAGTCACATTCGATTCAGGGAAGCTCAAAACGTGTATATCCGTTGAAATCTCGAGTTCGATTTTTTTGGTGATCCCTTACTTACTTATTACTCTGTAAAAGAAAGTAAAAATTCAAAACTAGACAAGCGTACATTGACTATTTTTCTACCGGAATATTCTAAAAGTTTCATTCAAAAAAATGTATTAGCAAGTATTTTAAGAGTCAAACGAACGCTTCAACTAGAACGCTTCAAGTAGTAAATAGCATTGACTCTTATGGCGCTACGATATTCGTGCGCTTCCCCCTTTACACCGACCTGTAAGGACTGGCAACCATGGGGATTCCTCTTAAATGGGTTCCATACTGCTATGTATGAACTTTCCCGGTAAGTAATAGTGTATTTTGTACTGAAAATTTTGTTTTTACTTTATTTACGAAGTAATAAGTAAGTATAGGGATCACCAAAAATAGACTCAATCAGATATGTGACATTTCAGGGTATTCCTGTAGAGTATTGGTTAACTTGACAGATTGTTTGGGATATATATATATATATATATATATATATATATATATATATAAATAATGAAAACTACGTAAAAAAGTTCTATGTTGGTCACAACCCATTTTTTCAATAATTGTAATTCTGTGTTAAACATTTATGTTAAAATGACCGATCAAAAGACAAATATAAAAATATGTTGTATTATATAAAAAACATATTCTATAAGCGTTTACGAAAAGTAGTTCGGACCGCTCGGATCGGTCTGTAGACGAATTTGCAATTTTTACCATGGTTTCTGTCAAATTAAAAATTTCCTTATTGACAAAATTTACAAATAGCAGTATGGAACCCATTTTAATATATACAAAAATTTCTTTCCATCTATTTTATAATCAATTGTATTATTTACACAAGTTGATAAGCAACAAACTCGGCATTTTGATATTTACACAATATATTTGTTTTTGCACTTATTAATTATTTGACGTTTAGGAACATATCACTTGTCTTTTTTACAAAATAGACTGATTGATTAAATATATATTAGTTTCAATTATCTTCGTGGCCACAGACTGATTGATTAAATATATAATATTTTCAATTATGTTCGTGGCGAAGTTGGGGGAGTTCGATTACTGCTCATGCCAGTTTGCATTTCAAAAAAAGCGTTCTACACATAAATATAAACGTATAAATAAACACATACATCTGAGTGTTTATATACATATAACAGTGACAGTATAAGTCGAGTGAAGGTCACTCTAGCTTATTTCTTTTATATAAATACAAAAAAAAACTTAAAATCTTCCATTGAGAGAATAATTTTTCTATGTGTTCTATGAGATCACTACTAATGACGTCAGCTTTAAGTAGTGTATTAAACATACTCAAATTTCTATTATTTGTTGTTGTAATTACTTACCTCCTATTTTAGTTTGAAATTTTTCGGATATACTATTTGTGGTGACTAAACTACTGCTTGGGCGAGTGGCCCTAATTTCAATCAAATAATGCGTCCATGGTATCAGTTTATCAACATTGATGGTTTTTATAGAACTGTCCACTGGCTTATATAACATATCTTTTCCGCACCAAGCATCTTCTAAACATGTCGTAGTAAAATCATATAAGAGTGGACCTTTTATTTTGGAACATAGTGGCAGTTCCCATGATAGCTTTATAAATGTTGAATCAGATTCCCCACTCAATGTACTAGGCAATTCTTCATCATCTGCGTTATCTTCAAACCAAATATTAATATTTGAATAGGGGTGTACGTATCTTAGTTATTTAAAAATATTGTATTAACATGTTTCGACGCCATCAGGAGTACTACAATGCATTTTACATATTACTTAGCTTATATTTTACTAACGTTTTAATTTAAAATAGCTGTATTATTTAAAAATGCAAATAAAATATAAGCCTAGTATTATGTAAAATCCTTTATAGCACTCCATACATGATGTCAAAACGATGGGACGTGTTGATAAAATATTTTTAATTAACTGTCTGTGTATCCTGAGGAAAAAACAACCTATATTTATATTCAATAGTCCAAGACATTACCTACATATATTAATATTTATGCCAAGAAAAAAACATTTTATTTGTCTTAGGTCTGTTTTAGCAAGCAAATATTGTATCCGTAGTATGTAAATTTAAAACATATTCAATGGCAACACTGCTACTTTTCTGTCAAACAGGCCACAGAATACGGAAGCTAAATATTCATCCCGAAATTCGGTAGGTTAATATAACTATTTCATTTATGCCGTTGTAAAGCGTAACTGAAGTTTGGTGAAATAGTAATTATTCTCCGGGTTAGGTAAATTGAGCATTTGAAAACATTATTAGAATAACTATTGATGTAAAAACCAATGTTTTTATAAATATTACAATGAATATATTTGTATTTCCACTGATTTTTGAAGAGATTAATCTAATTATTGAGCAATATTACTAACAATCACACATGAAATTCAGCAAATTATCTCGCCTGGTATATAATATTGAACGATATTAGTACGGATAAAATATCGCTCAGTAATCAACTTTTCAAGTATGTTTTCTTTAGAGAATTAAACCAGCTTTAATTTCATAGACAACCTCTTTGGTGAAAACCCTTACATTCATGGAGATTATTACGACCATGTATTTTCTTAAACTTCATGGTGGAATAACATGTGTTCCCAAGTTCATATAATTTAGGGGACTTTTTACATTTTATTTATAACCATCGAAAGAACGTGTGTACCAAATTACTTCCCTCTGGGACAATTTCCGGAGGTTACATGTATTTTTGAGTAAATTGACTATTAGATATATATTTCAGAATATTGTGCAGGGTCGTCGAGAGAAAATTCGGGCCCCGGTGCTTTAATTTTTACGGGCTCTTAAGTTAAGGTTTTTCTTCGGCTTCGGGCCCCTTGGTAGAGGCCGGGCCCCTTTGTAGAGGCCGGATCCAGGGTAATTTGCACCCCCTGCACCCGGCTCCCGTCAGCCCTGATAGTGTGCTAATAGTTGCAAGTAAAAGAATCGAGTGTCTAACACAGATAACTTGATTAGAAATCAATGTGTTGGAAGTACGTCATTTTCAAATTGAAAAAGGACAAGAAAAATTGAACACCCCATTAATTCTATTTACTAATATCGTAAAATTTTTCATAAAAGTTAATAAAGATCTTTTTTGTTAAATAAGCAACAAGCGTATAAATATACATAACGCGTTACGTATACCTTCCGCTTTGCGATCTACGTGAACTGTTTATATTACGACAAAATAAAAAGATTTTGTAGAAAATTAAACGAGCTTTAATTTCATTTACTGCTTATTTGGTAAAAAGCTTTGTATTTTCGAAGATACTAATTTATGGTAGAATGCCATGGGTTCCGAAGCTCAAATCTTAGGCTACTTTTTACATTTCATTCATAATCATCAAAAGAACGTATGTCCCAAATTTCAGTCCTCTGGGACTATTTCCGCACTGAAATGCTAGAGTAACTGGACTATTATAGATTATTCGAAATAAAAAGATGCACCTGCAGAAATAGCTCTAAAACGGAGCGGCAAGTTTTCGAACTAATGAACCTGATGGTTTGTCTTAACAAATTTTATATGCAACATATTTTATATTGTTTTGTAGATTTGTTTATTATATTAAAAAAATATCTAAGTTAATATTAAGGAGAATTTTTTTTAAAGAGTTATTTAACTTCGAAAGTATAGGGGCAACTCAATGCAAAGGGAACTTCTTGGACACATCATAATATATGTATACAAAATTTGATTATAATAGACGAAAAAAGGCGGGAAGGGCAAAGTGTTCGTGGTCAACGCTGAGACATGTTCATGCTATTCTTACGGCGTACATTGGCGACGTTTTTTCTTGTAAGACATCAAGCGAATATAGAAAAACTGGCAATATCTGTACTGTTAAAAGCATACATACTTCATTTGTAGATACAGAAAATATTGCAAACACTATAGCTCCTTCATAGATACTGCACAAGCTAAAAAGTGGGAGAAGCCGATTATGACAAATTTTCAAATATGTACCTGTTTGGCTAGTCTCGTAATATTGTGTAAGTTCAGTTCCATTTAAAATTGTAACAGCTTGGATAGTTACTACATATTGCGAATATGGTGTTAAGTTGTCTAATAGCACTCCTAAACTATCACTTGGTGTTACAGTCTTATAAGAAATATAATCACTTGTTTCTTCAAGGCAACTGATATATTTTCGTCTCTGTAATTAACAAATTATATAATCATGTAAACTAATATATTTTTTCATTTGTAAATTGTATTTTAATTTGCCGCGTATATGTACAAAATACCTGTTGGCATTACATAGAGCTAGGAGAAAGTGTTGAAGGTACGTGAACGATACGATTTGCAGTTAGAGAAAACGTGTTAACAAAGTGGAATTAGTAAGATTTTTTTATAGATATCAACACGTTAATAAATACAGTGTACCTATTTTATAGCATACATATTAACAAGCTTAGGTACAAGCAAGCAACTATGCCTTCAGGAGGGTGATTCTGACACAACTTATCACCCCGTTCTTACCCCTGACTGGTGAGAAGTGTTCACCTAATGTTCACCTAGTGATTTTTTTCGGTAATGTCACGTGACGTCTATTTTGGTAAGAAATTTCTCATCTTTAGCCTAGGTGGTGATAAATGGGTGATAACTAGCAGTGTGAAACTAGTGCTTTGTCATTTTATATATTTTTTTAAAGTACAAGATGAACGAAATAACAAATAAAACATTTTAATAATTGATACGCCAAAATAGAAACTACAGCAAACTAAACATAAAACACAATAAAGAAAATAATAATCTTGAAAAAGATATAGATTTAGAAATACAAAGAGCACACAGAATATTAAAATAAGCTCCAAACATTCAAATTTTTTTGACGTTGTTATTAACTTATCAACTGTGTAACACAAGATTGACAAACAAAAGTAACTAACGGGCAATTATGACTTTACTCCTCCGTGAGAATGGTGAAATTTGTCAGAATCACCCTTCAGATCACATTATAGATATATGCAATTCAAGCAACGGACTCCGGCCCACTCCGCGTTTGCGTAAACTTATAATATTTTAATTTAAAACTAATTGTTTTCAATTATTATGGCCTTTGGGTTAAAAACATATTTTGATATATAAAGTTACAATTATTTTTGGTCAAACTGTCGATGATGGGCCTCACGTCCAAAATGGATGAAACTTTTTGGAAAAATCCGCAAAAAAATTAGGATTATGGGAAAAATAATCGCATGTGGGGGAAACCCTTGGATGACCTTGAAATTAATTAATTTGTTTTTATAGCTATTTATCAATTACAATCAATCTGTGCGTGCCTAAGAGTGTGTGTATGTGTGTGTGTGTGTGTGTGTGTGTGTGTGAGTGTGAGTGAGTTTGTGTGAGTGTGTTTGTTTGAGTGTGTTTGTGTGTAAAACACTCAAAAATTCTACTAAAAATACTAAGATATTTTATGCCTACAAGATTTTTACATATTGCTAACTCATAACCCGAAAAAAATTATTAAATATTATAATTTTTAACACAAAGTTTCATCCATTTTGGACGTGAGGCCCATCATCGACAGTTTCACCCTTTTCTCCAGCCACGATTTCTGTTACCAACCTAAAAATAACAAAATCCCCTTGATTGGTTTTAGCGCAACGATTAAAACCAAAATTACTTCCCATCACTTAAAAATTAGACAACCACAACGTAACCACAAACAGCGAAAATGTAAATAATTCGTTTGTACATAAAATCACTGTTTGTGGTTACGTTGTGGTTGTTTAATTTTTAAGTGATGGGAAGTAATTTTGTATTAATAGTAGAGCCAAAATCAATCAAGGGGATTTTGTTATTTTTAAGTTGGTAACAGAAATCGTGGCTGGAGAAACACACACTCTTAGGCACGCACAGATTGATTGTAATTGATAAATAGCTATAAAAACAAATTAATTAATTTCAAGGTCATCCAAGGGTTTCCCCCACATGCGATTATTTTTCCCATAATCCTAATTTTTTTGCGGATTTTTCCACAAAGTTTCATCCATTTTGGACGTGAGGCCCATCATCGACAGTTTGACCTTATTTTTAAATAGATCTTATATATAAAAAAGAAATAAAGAATTGAAAATTTAAAAAATCATATTTATTATTTTTAATAATTATTATGGTCTTTGAGTTCGCAATATTAAAAAAAATTGTAGATATAAAATATCTAGAATTTTGGTCTATGATCCAAGTATATGAGCTAAAAATACTAGAGAAAATCGAATTTGAGAAATAAAAACTTACTTGATATGATACTATGTAGTGTCTGATATCTCCGTTTGTTACTGTCGGGGGCTCCCATGTTAACCGTAATGTATTACTTGACGCACCCTCTAGTTTTATGTTTTGTATTTGTTCTGGAGCTGCAATTACTGTGTTAAAACTGTTACAAATGTTTAGATAGATTTCATGTTACCATCTTCCAGTGTATTAAATAATTGTATTTTTGTATATTTGGGATATGCATCGTTTTCAATTACTATTTTATATTGAGTATATGGTTTTAGATTAGTAACGTCAGTAAACACGTCTGAGAAACGCCCATTTTTAATTAATTTTTCGTTTTCAGTGATTTCCCAAAAATATTTTTGAATCATACAATTATCTTCATTTCCCTGTAATTTAATAAAAAATAAAACGAATAAACACTTAAATTATAACTATAGAAATTAAATTGCAGTGAAAATTAGGGGTTTTGAACATAAATTTAAGAATTATAACGTTATACTAATAGTTAAGTAAAATAAAAAAATGCTGGAGTAGCCTTCACTAGACTTTCTAAATTTATGTTAAAAAAAAAAGTTTTAAATTCACCCTACGATTGTTATGAAACAATGTCAATATGTATGTAATTATAGTTGCAATATATGTTGATATTGTTCCATATGGAGAAACGTAAATGTAAACTAATCATTTTCAAAGACGATATTTAAGTAAATGGTACATTTCTTGAAAAATTTTTTTTAACAAAAATTACTAGAAATTTTAATAGACACATAGACGTCATTTTGAAAATGGTCAGATTTGATTCAGGGATGACTAAAACGTGTATTTCTGTTACAACATTGAGCCCGAAAATTTTGAAGGTTGTGTAAAACATTTATTGTTGTTAAATTATAAGTTAAGTTATTTTGATTTATCATGTGGTGTCTTTATTAGTTAAATTGTTATAAGCAAATAATCACTGGATCATTTCGCAATTTAAGATTCTATGAAGAAACAGATGTTTCCTTTTTAATTTTCCTATATTGAAATTGCTCAACGAATTAAACTATACTTACTTGTAAAATAAATTGTAAACTTCTGGATGTTGGTTGCATATTGATAATTCTTTCAACTGCAAAGAATGTAAATTCATTTTTTATAATATAGTAATAAATCAAATTTCCAACCTTCACATGTAGTATTGAATTCGAGGGTTGGAATATTTTCTTGTTTGTAGGATTCTTCGCTGTCTGTGTACAATACCACTCTGACCATATAATTTGTTTCTGGCTTAAGTTCGGTCACTTCAGTTTCACTGTTTACTTCAAGGTTTTGGTGTTCTCCAAATTTTTGCCAATCTCTTGAATTTTTTGTCTACGATATATAAATTATGTTATGGTGATTAGGTTTTCTCTCCTATGGAGGCTAAGATGGAAACGTTGAACAAGCCAGCAGTAATTATTCAAACAACAGCAATTCATAAATTGGGTGTTTATAACATAGATGCAAATAATAAATACCTTGAATTCAATTTGATAAGTTGATGGTTCTTTTACACCAGAGACTGTAATTTGTTGTAATTGAAGCAATACACTTCTGTGGGAAATTTGTATTAGTGCAGGAGGATTCAGTAGAACTGGCAGTGTTGCTATAAAAAAAGTTAAAGTTTTCACTTAATAAATATGTTTTTCTCCATTTAAAATACAAGTATTGGTGAATATTAAAAAAACAATCTATATTTAATATTAAAGAAACATTATTTGATTACGTAATAAAATAATAAGCTAATTTATACAGTTTCAGGGTATTACTGTGGAGTATTGGTATTATTTGACAGTTTGTTTGTGTTCTAATAAAAACTACGTAAAAGAAAGTCGAGTGCATGTCATTCCTCTTTTTTTTTATTAATAAGGAAAGAAAAAAATTTGTAGATAACCAATTAAAATCATCTAAACTTACTTATCATGCATTTTAGTGGCTCGTACCCGTCTTTGCATCCATAGTCGCAGTTACCAGTAATTTTATTACAGTAATTCGGATGAGTGCAATAACCACATTGATTCGAGCAATTATATCCGTACCTGCCAACATTGCAAGCTGAAATAGTAATAATATGATATTTTATTTATTAATTTTTATATGAACCCAACAGGTAGGTAGTTAAGGTGCTTAATTTTTAGTTGAGAGCTAAATAGTGTATAAATTCATGTATTTCATACACAGTTATTATTTGTATTAGGTATTTAAGCAAGCCAGATAAATTTCTGAAATCCGTTTGCAAAATTCGAAATAATTTCTAATATTTTAATACTAGAATACATATTCAGAAAAAATATTAACCAAACAGATAAATAATTAGTAATTTTGCATTAAATTGATTTTCGGTCCGATCCAACACATGTGGAGTAGGGTTCGTATATCAACCTACGTATTTTTGATAAAATATGTATGTCAAGTAAAGCCCCTTAATTGTAAAATAAATTGTATTTACATTCTGAACACGTTGTTCCGGTGAAACCTGATGAACATATACAACTTTGCTCATTTCTTGTTGTTGGACGACAAATTTTCCTTGCACCACAGAAATCATTTTGAAATAAAGATTTGCATGTGATGTTACAGGATGATCCAGTAAAATATGGGTCTGAACATTGTAATCTTTCTGAAAAGAAAAATACTACACTGTTAAAATTGGTTTAATATTACATTAACTTATAACAAATTTAGCAAATTAAATTAAATTCAACTTTCCTAATATTTAATATGGAATTTTACAAAATAAAGACCAACATTATCAAATATTTAATATTGTGACGTTTTATAAATCATTCCTTATGAGGAATGATTTATAAAACGATACAACAATAGTTATTAATAAAAATTGTGTCCACTCGTTGTTATAAATATACAAAAATAGTCGGAAATTGTATAATGTTAAAATATTTATTTATCCTCAAATCCGCGGATTTGAAAAAAAAAAAATTCACCTTGCCCAATTTCCGACTATCATTAATATAATAACCCAGAAATGTTTGTTTGTATGTGAGTGTGTGTAGAACGCTTTTATTGTAAAAATGCAAATTGGCATAGACGGGGATCGAACTCACGACCTCCAGGGTGAAAACCATGACACTTAGCCACTGCACTATGGCGACTGTTAATAATTTTATAAAAAATAATCAAATAGTATATACTGAAATAAAACAATCACTACGATTCTGAAGTTCAGTCTGCTTTGAAATAGACAAAAACGAATCAAACGTCAGAATGAAATGTCAAAAAAGTTTTTGTGATAAATCTTCAATTCATTTGATGATTTGAAGTTTATTTAGTGTGTTGTGTACTTTACACAAAATGGCATCTGCTATATTAAATTGATATTGTATGTCAATGAGAAATATAAATAATTGTTAGTTAATAAAATTAAGTTTTATTTATTCTAATTTGAAGTTTGTGAGTCGCTACTAAGCATTTATGTTAAAATGACCGACCAAAGAACAAGTATAAATAAAAGTGCTACCACGTGAGCGTCAAGAACAGTATTTTAATGTACGAGTTACGGAAACACTGTTTGAAGTTTAATCTTAAGTTTAAGGGGAGTAGCATGTTATAATTTCAATTTTTAAGTACTTAATATGAAATAAGTGCATATTATTGCCTAATTAGCATATATTTTTAGCATATTCTCACTTCAAAATGGCCAAGAAACACATGTTTGGTTGGCAATTTTATTCTTTTATTTTTAATGGCACAATCCATTGTATTTTAGCATATAACTAATTATCACTTTTAAAACTGCCGTTGTGACACTGTAGCAGTTTAATACTGCAAAATTCAGAATCTAGCCTGATTATTTAATTCAAAAACAATGAATCAAATGTCAAATCATTAAAAATGTTGCGTAAAAAGGGTTTGTAATACATATTTTTTGAATAATCGATTCAAATAATAAACAGCAATCGTAAGTAAATTTATAAGCCAGTTGCACTATACAAGGTTAAAATCAAAGTTTAACAAAATTTAGTTTAAATAAATCTTAGTTTAAATTTATCAGATGTTACACAGTGCATGATAAGCGATCGATTAGTTAATCTCAGCATAGTGATCTAAGAACAAAATAGCGTTCAAAAAAAGGAGTCGATTTTTTCTTTATTATTATTCCGATGTGGAAATTTGTATTACTATTATAGTCAAACGATACAAAATAAAAAAAACCATGTTATTATTATTAAATTACATGAAAATTCGCCATCAGTCAAAACTGACCTATGTTCTGTATACCATATGGGCACATGATGCCCACGGGTGACCCTAGTTATTTTATATTTATACAACAATAGTAAAATACATAATTTTTTGTCTAAATTTACTACTCAACCATGTTTTAATTTGCAAAAACTTACCCTCATTGTCTTTATTATTTGTATCATCACCTTGACGATACGTGAGCGACTGGCAAGCTATCTGTTGAGTTGCAATTTGTGAAACAGTTGAAGATATTATTCTGATTTCTAAATAACAAAATACACATTTACCTGAATCTGATCAAATTAAATGAATCATAAGAAAATGTTAATTAAACTAGCATTGGTACATTGGTCTCTCTACATCCACAACTTGCCATTAGAAGCGTTTTGTTAATTAAAAGCATAGATGCATAGGTACTAATGCCTTCAGCGAATCGTATATATGTAAATATATATATATATATATATATATATATATATATATATATATATATATATATATATATATATATATATATATTCGTGAATAATACAAAATACATTTTGAAGGAGAATATTAGTACTTTCATATACTGCAACGAGTTTTCTGGAGAAAAATTAATTCTCGGTGTAATATAATCCCGTATATAGTGAAAATCCATGTTGTTGCATTTCAGCGCACTAAAAACTTTCGGGAAAGTATAGTCTGGTGTCAGGGTCTGGAGTTTTGTCCAATTTTGTCGACCTATGTAATATTTAATGGCTCATAATTTTGGGGCCCAATAACTCCGGAAATATAAAGGCGATTGGATTTAAACTACAAGCGGTTACAAATGGAATACCTAAGAAATGTGTAGAAAAATTGGTGCATATCACTCTGGTACCTTCAGAGGAGTAGAGAGCACGAAGTTGGTCTTTCCAATTATATATATTAAGATTTAGGGAAACAAGACAAGAAATATTTGCTAAGGAAATCTTTTAATTCTAGAATGTTACAGACACACGAGCGAATGATTTAGCTCTTCTGTAGCTCGTACGACGAACTAATAAGTCCAATATTTACCATTTGCATGACATCGCCGTATGTCATCTACCGCCCAAAACGGATCTGTGGTATCCGTATCCATAGAAGCATAAGCATATAAATTATAAATTATATTTAGATATGATTTTGTTCGTATTTTAATATTCTGCCATGGAATTAATGCGCCATCTTTACCCTAAGTTCAAATAAACATTATTTAGTTTTTGTTATTTCTGTAACTTTAATTAGTATTTTAACCTGAACCTTAATTTCGGTCTTTGTCGAATCTCCATTGTCACTACTAATTTGAAATCTGATTGTACAGTTTGGACACATTGCCACATATAATGATATGCATATTTCATTTTGAGAATTACCGTAAAATACCGGTCCTAGCTTTAGCAGTGTATTTGGTTTGGTTATAGTCAAAAATTGGTCTACAAAGATAAATTTTAATAAAAATGATGTTTTGGTGAAATTTAAGGCTCCCATTTTAAGTTCTTAGTGGACGAGTATTGACATCTAAACATTTTTTTCCTTTATATATAGTTTTCCATAAAATGATTTTATTTAAAAATTTATTTATTTATTATAAATTTAAAATCTCTTACAATCATGAACTTTCCATTCCGCTTCTGCATGATTATATCCCCTAAAGAATAACCGTTTAATATCCAATGGACTTGAATCTTCGTATTCTAATATTGGATTATTTTCATTTAGTTCTAACAGTTTCAGATTTCTTCCATTTTCTCGTATAATAGTGAAATGTCTCCATTCCATTTCTTTGAATAATTGCTCATCAAACTATAAGAAGAAATTGTGTACAATTTACAAGTTGACAGCCTTGATATATGATTGTGGCCGAACTATCTTATTTTCATTTTCAAATATAACGGTTTGAACTTCTAGAAAAATAAGTTTTTGACCGTAAATGATGAAATAAATGTTTTAATCGCGTTTTATTGTGCACACAATACGAACAAAGTTAGCCGTGACTGATGATAAATGACCAAAAGATTACGACCCGCTAAAATTTTATCATTCACGAATCAGTTCTTCTTATTTCTCATTCACCATCAGTCATATGAATGATAGTGGGACATCGGCATTAAAATTTATATACACAGAAGTAATAATTGGTGATACGTGTCAAAGATATGCTACGTATAGTTCTTAATGTCAGTACGGTGTAATAATATGTATACATAATACTATAATTAAATACTAATAAATAAACTTCTTAAATATAATTTGAGTATATTTCAAAAGTATAGTAAAAGTATGAACAAGCATATCTGGCACCATCAACAAAACCTTCAGCTCACCGTATAATCTACTTTGTGAATTTAATTATAAAAATTATGAATGTACCTATAGAAAAAATGTGTATAAGA
Source organism: Leistus spinibarbis (assembly GCA_933228885.1). NCBI lineage: Eukaryota > Metazoa > Arthropoda > Insecta > Coleoptera > Carabidae > Leistus > Leistus spinibarbis. The sequence continues at coordinate 7,143,311 of OW121791.1, forward strand.
AAATCTATTGATAACCAGTGATTTTTGAAGAGATAAAATGAAAATAAGTAATGAATGCAATGTCATATGATTGACCGACAAACTTGGTACAGATAATATATTGCAACAATTACAAATGCGAACTGCGCAATACACTGGTTGTTACCAAACAACTTTTAGTCTTAGCTCAAGCGTAAGTCCTACAATATTTTCAATTTCAAAATAATGATGATGGTCTTTGGGTTTACAATAATAATAATAATAATAATAAACAAGATTTGGTACGCGTAAAACGCACCAACGCGCAGAGCTCGCCCTTAGGTAAAATATGAGTTGCGAGCAGTGGTCTTTAATTATTATGGCCTTTTGGTTAACAATTTGAAAAAATGTTATAGATATAAAAAGTCTTACATTTAATTTTAGATTATATTGATGAAAAAAAATTTTTAGTGCTTATTTTAAAATTCAAAATTATAATATTTAATAATTTTTTTCGGGATTTGGATAAACAAAATGAAAAAATCTTGTAGACATGAAATATCTTAGAATCTCATAACTTTTAGTAGAATTTTTAAGTGCTTCGATTATTTTTATAAGGGCAGTATTAAGGGGGGGCTCCAAATTTTGGGGCCCTATAACTCGGGAAGTATACGGGCGATTGGATTTAAACTGCGAGCGGATTCAAATGGGATGCCAAATAATATGTGTACCAAATTTGGAGTGAATCGCTTCGGTACCTTCAGGGAAGTAGAGGGCACAAATTTGGTCTTACGAGCGACGACTAATATCCAAGTATATAAGTTATATACATTTTTGGATTCAGGGCGACGAGACGAACACTTTTTCTTAATGAAATTTTTTGATCCGATAATGCTACAGACACACGACCGAATGCTTAAGCTTCTTCGGTACTACGTACGGCGAGCTAAAAAGAACGAGATATGAACTTTTTGTTTTGATCCGAGAATGTTATACATAACCGAATGCTTTAGCTCTGCGGTACTAAGTACGGCGAACTAAGAATTAGTCAATCAATTATATATGCATTTACATTATTATTATTATTTGAAATCATCATATTTTAATTTAGTGCTAAATTTTGGGACTTGAGATTTATCGTTCGTCTCAGTTACATCAATTTTCTAGTTACACAACTCCTTAAAAGAATAGACTAAATTAGTGATCGTTTTCAGTGACAAATGTATTTTCTTAGCTCGCCATACGAAGTACGGTAGCGCTAACGTAATCGGTCATTTGTCTGTAGCATTCTCGAATCGACTCATATACTTGGAAGTAAGTCGTTTCTCGCTCGTGTGACCTTTGTGCCTTCTACTCCTCTGAAGGTACCGAAGTGATTTAAACCAAATTTACTACACATATTATTCCCATTTGAATCTGTTCGCAGTTTTTATCCAATCGACCGTTAATTTTTGGAATTATAGGGCACCAAAACTTGGAGCCCCCCTTAATATAGCTCGAATTTGAATATTTAAATATTCTACAAAAATTATAAGATATATTATGTATTCAATATTTTTTCATATGGTTAACCCAAAGACCACAAAAAAATATTAAAAATTATAACTTTGAATTTTATAAAATGTACTAAACAATTTTTTTTGCGTGTATCAATAAAAATCTGCAAAAAAATATCAGCCATTTTATTATATTATTTTTGAATTTAAATTTGATCTTGTTATCCTACCGTTTTGTCAAATGACAGAACCATCTATAGCCGCAATTATAGATGCTTTGCTACAATTACATCACAGAAACTTTAAAAAAATATATTACTGTTATTAACATTCAATTTTCAAAAATTAACTGACATATTCAACATGCAATCCAAGAGAAATGTGCTCAGTGTTCCCATTTTTGACAAATAAATTTATTTAAATGTTTATAACCTCTTTCCGCTTTCTGAGTTTTGAACAATCCGAATCATGTCTAGGATAATCTTTTGGCACCCCTTTGACACATTTGCGTAACGCTGTTATTTTATTCTGTTGCTGGTTAAAAGCATCAATCATTATCCAATAACATTTTGAAGAATCTGGATTGTAATAGTCCGAGTCACACAATAAGATATGTACATCTCTGGTTGATCGCACAGAGACACTAATGTGGAAATTTACGGATGCAATAACATATTTGTCGGAATATTCGGGAGTACTCGGACCAGTTGTTCGAAATTGAGGTAATACTGCAAAATATACGAAATTCATGAAACTGGAAAAGATTAAATTTTCAATCGTTGCCGAAATGTATATGGGTGGTTTTGGGTAGCTTATAACCCACCCTGAAATTAATTAATATATATACATGTTTTTTTTATAACCCAACAAACAATAAATTTATAAATAGAAATAAACATAAGATATCAGTGCAAAAACGGTCTCGTGTAGGAGTATGGAAGTCCGGATCATATTTAATTGGTTCACCAGTCTCCTTTCGCGTAAGAACTATTGGGCTACTGTAGTTTGATTTGCTAGGCCTTATGACTCTATCACGAAACAATTCATCCACAATCTCCTGCACTTGTTGTTGGTCTGCAAGAGATAAATACCTTGAACCATGCAATATCATTTTCTGCTCGGAAAACGTCCCAGTAAACATTTTGTATCTTATGAATGACATGTGATGTTGCAGCGACTTATCAAGCGAATGTTACGCGTCAGCGACATCTCAGAGAAGTCGCATTTAAGAAAATGTTTATTGGGGTAATCTTCACGGTTACGTCTTCCGATGGTTCAAGTGTTCTCGAATCTTCTTTATGCGTCGTCAATAACTCAAACAAATGATTTTTGGCTTCATGCTTCAGCTGGGTGTTGATTTGAAATGTTGTAGTAGACTAATCGACGTTTATTTGCCTAATTTTAAGCAGTTCTTTAATTTTATTTGTGTTGATTATTCATATTTTCGTAAGGTTGCCTTGGTTGAACACAGTTGGTACCTGAAATAAAAGTTCACCCAATATGACGTGTTGTAGTATGGTGTTTGAAGGGGCAATTCAAAAAACCATCTCATATGTGTTTTCTCCAATCACGAATGCCACTGTTTTTCTACCTAGGTTCTTGCTACTCGATTAACCAAGACCAGCATAGAACAAATTCTCTTCTTTTATTGGAAATCATTTCGTATTTTGGTTTTATTCAGCTTGACGATTAATGTCCTGTCTCACTGCGATTGTTTTTCTTGCTTCACTGAAGTAATTTCATTTTTGTAGATTTTGTTCTGTTTTTAATCGCTGTTCATTTCTTCTGCATACGATTTCATAGCAGATAAGACCTCTTCAACCGTAATAAAGATTAAATGTTCGTATTTATGCTTTAGTACAAGCTGATTTATACTTTCAAACTCAATATTTGAACGAAAATTCAGGTTTAGACCATCCTTGAATCGAATCGAATTATTTTCGGAATTATTTCTGTGTGGTGTCCCTGTGTGTATACGTACTTTATGGCAATATACATCTTTAAACTTGACTTGTATATGTCCCGAAAGAAAACCTATTTCTTTCTTATACTCAGTAATAACAAAGTGTCGACATATCAACGGAAATATACGTTTTAACCCTTTCTGGATCGAATGTGACTATTTTCGATAACATAAAATAATGAAACTTCAAACTTATTGTATCTGGTCCAGATGTGGATCTCCTATTTTTGTAAAGAATATTCAAACCGGAAGTGCATGTTTACTCAATACTTATTTTGTCTTTTCTTTAATATCACTATAAAGGCTGAATTTATGGCAAAAATATGTATGTTCATAATAAAAAATATTAATATTTTGCACAAATTATCTTTGAATAGTTTCTGCAGAAAATGCAGTAATGAAAATCTGCTACAGAAAATCTTAAATTTATTATTTATGGTGCCATAGAAGCACTTATATGTGGATTATATTTAATTAAGCATATGAACTATACCTGACAACAATTTGACAGGGAAATAAAATATTCAAATAATTTTATATTTGTCATTTGAAATCGGTTATCACAAATAGAACGTGTTTCAATATTGTTTATTGAATATATATTTTGTTGAACTGTATATATTGAATATTATATTTATGTGTAATGATAAGGTGAATATTAAAGATACAATCTATATTTTATATTGAAGAGGCAGTATTTGATAATCAAATAAAAAAGCAAAATGATACAATTTCAGAGTATTAGTTGGTTTAACAGTTTGTTTGGGATATATTTATAGTGAAAATGACGTATAAGAAAGTCGAGTGCAGGCCATTGCTTTTTAAAAATTATTTCTATCATGAAACCATTTGGTAAATAAGTATCATACTTGTGCCGCATTTGAGATGGTTAAAAAGTAGCATCAGGAATTAACATTAATGGTTTTACTATATATCAATATATTGATACAATAAGTATGACCTGTATAATCTTAATTTTAGTTATTGGATTAGGATTATAGATTATGTTAATACATTACTCACAATTCCATCGTTCATCGGTAAGTGGTAAAAACTTATGCCACCCCGACTGGATGATATCCAAACCATTTGTTTTCCAATTATCACACTTATTCTTCTCGAAATCACATCCGATTTCAGTCATCACTATTGGATAAATGTATTTGCATTCTAAATGAAAATTTACATATTATAATATTCTACAAAACTAATCAATAAACCAAAGTTTGAATTACATTTAGTTGAACCTCACCATTGACTGGTTGTTAATGAAGTATATATTATAATTATAGTTTTTTATAGTAATATGAATGATTAAAAATTTCGGAAAAGGAAGGTAACGGATATTTAACGAAGGGACAAAATTAAAAATTCAAATGTTTCCGAGTTAAAACACGCATCAATTTAATTAACTTCGAGATTATCTTTATATTTGTTTTGATACGTAATATAATATAAATTTCTAAAGTGTTTTTAGACTTTTTATTAATAATGCAATAATGATTGTTTAATTAAATATTATTTTGTTTATAGATATAATAAAAAAATGGAACTTCTATACAAAATTGGATTTATTTAGGTTATATAGTTCTGATTAAAAATATTTAGATTGTCTAGTATTATTACCATATTACCAATTTGAATGTTATACTTAGCGCTGAATTTATGATAAATCGGTAGTTGTTAAGATCTATGGGAGGGGATATACACGTTTGTCGAAATGTAATTTCCGTAATTCACAAAGGATTTGTGTAATTTTTTGAAGGAACTGTTACATATTTGGCATTAATCCTAGGGATATAGCAGGGATATTGGAGAATGAATTTGTGGCAAAAAGATATTTTATACATTTCCGGATATTTTCATTAAAATGGAAAGATACTTGAAATTACCGAAAATTTTTTGGTTGAAGAATAAGTTCTGGATATTGAAAACTTTTTTCCCTAGTTTTAATATGGCACTTTAACATGAAGTTCTAATTACATTTTTCGACAATATTACCAACGTGGCTGAATTACATTAGATACTATACTATAAATATAATTAAAAATAACCCGGTTTACAAATACCTTGAACCATATTTCTATCAGTTAATGGTTTTAATAGGACTAAGGCATCTCCTGTAGAATTAGTTTCAGCAACACATGTTACTTTAGAGTAATAATAATCAATATACATTGTTAAATCAGACCGATGAGATGGCAGGTCTTGTCCAAAAATCATACTGTGTTGTCCAGTTAACCATAGTACAGTGACGATAAGTCTAAAACATTCGAATTGTGGTACATGCGTGAAAGATTACTATATTTTTTACAGTGTACGTAATATTTGTTTGGAACATGTAGAAAGATTGTACTTGTGACTGGTTTAAAGAAATTACAGTATTTTTAAGCGAAATTACAACTAACTATAATTAGATTATAACTTACCGTATTATTCCCATATTTTGTATTATTCACTTGTAATAGGACACATATCAACACAAAATACTAGTTTAAGTAAAAACTGATGTGCAAATATTGAAATAATGTTTTATCATCGGATTTTCCTGTGCGGTGACTTTATCTTCTGTTATCAATTTCCGTTAGAGAGAATAAGTCAGACAAATAAATTATTTATATTATATGTGATTAACACATATTATCAATGATCAAATTCTTTTTAATTATTATATAAAACAAATTATTTTTAATATTAATATATGATAATTTTCCTCTGGCCGTTTACTTGTTATAGTTCCCCGTACAGTACTAGTTATTGATCGTGTGTCTGTGACACAATTGTGTTCTGGATTACAAAAATGTATATAACTCATATCCTTTCATGTATGTCACTTGTACGTAAGACCTATGTAACCACATTTCCTTTAAAATTGTAGTCAATTTTATCCAAATTTGGTATAGAGATAATGGGTGAATGCGTAATTTGTGCCGCTCATATTTTGAATCTGATAGGCACTATATTTTTGGAGTTAGAGGGCCCAAATGAAGAAAGTTCTCTTTAATATTGACATTACAAATATGTTTAACATACAAAATAATTTACAATAATGATATTTGATGTTTAAATAAATGTAACGTTTTTCGGATTGTACCCAAATATCATAAAAACGATCAGTAATAATAAGACTGTGTCTGTGTATAAAAATTAAAATGTATGCCCTCGACTCCATTGAGGATGCTGGAGAGATTTGAACCAAATATGCTACACATATTCTTTGATATCGCATTCAAATTCAATCGCTCTTACACCACGTTTAGAAAAAAATATCAACAAAATCTCTTCATATTGTAACCCAAAAGGCAATAAAAAATATTACGTAGATTAATTATGAATATTAAAATATCAAATAATTTTTGTTTTGAATATATCAATAAAATTTACAAAAAATTGCAAGTTGTTTTACCTCGATAACATAACCTAAAGATCATAATAATTAAAAATAACCATTCAAAAAAAGTATGTATTCGCGCAGTGGTGGGGATTCATATTTTGGAACGGGCAATTTGGTACGCTCTGCGATGTTTGCATTTATTCGGTGCGCTGAAGGCATATGTGCCTGTACCTAAGCTTGTTTTTGTAGCTCACCGTACGAAATACAGAAGAGCTATAGCAATCAGTCGTGTGTCAGTAACATTATCGAATCGATAAATATCCTTAACAAAGAGTTCTTGCCACGACACCCTGAATCCACAAATACGAGTATATATCATCATATACTTGGACGCCAGTCATCCTTCATTTGTAAGACATACAATTTGTGCCCTCTACTTCTCTGAAGGTACCGGTGTGACTTAAACTAAATTTCGTGCACATATTCCTTGGTATCTAATTTGAATTCGGAGCTATAAGGCCCCAAAATTTGGAGCCACCCTTATAACTGCCCTTAGAAAAAATAATCAATAATTTCACATATCATATATTTTATAATATATATATAATATATTTTCATATTGTAAATCTAAAAATCATAAAAAATATTAAATATATTAAATATGAATTTTAAAATATCAATTAATTTTTACTTTCTTATACGCAGTAATACGGAAATACACATTTTTAACCTATAATAAATACTATTTGTCTTTAATATATATTTATTTATTTTATATTGAACTTTAGAAGCATATAATTCATGTTAATAATATAAATAGTTTAATTTATTTTACGTGAGTCGAAATTTGAATATGTTTCGAAACTTGCGATGTAGCTCACCACGGCTTTATATAGAAATTCAAATTGTTTCTAGAATGAAAATATTTACATTAAACAAAAATTGTATATACATGATCGTAAATTTTTGGAAAGATATCCCATCAAGGTAATCTGTAAGGACCACGAATACCCGTATAGGTAGTTATATTTATTTATTTATTTAGTTATACACGTGACCTTGATAAGACTTCTTTATGAAATTTGTGTATATCCATACAGCATACATTGCCTAAGGTGACATTTCCCAAATAAATTGTAATGCAGGCAAAATAATGAAACCTGTGTAAAAATATGTTAATTCCGAATATAAATTTTTAATATAACACTAGTAAAATAAGCCAAAGTTCAATAAGTTTCAAGACCATTTTTGATATTAAAATAAATCTTCCATGCTTGAAGTTTGGGACGGCATCAATAATGTTTAGATGCATTCCGAAATAAAGCGGTAGGTATCTTTGTGATGTATTTTAAGACTAGACCATATTTTAGGTTGAAATAAATCAGATTCAAGGCGGTTCGTGTTTTGGGGAAGTCGTTAATATATCATACTATTGTTAAAGTTATTATTTTAGGTACTTGAGTATATAAATAAATTTTTGGCGTTATTTTGGCATTTGTGAAAATCAATATCTGGACACCCTTACGACGTCCAGAAGATAATTCAGTGCTGTACGGGTACATCACACTACGAATGCAACAGCGAATGTGTTTGCGCTATTGAGAATATCAATTAGAAATAATAATAATATTACTTACTTTATCTTGAATAAATTCTGATCGATTTTGTCGAATAACTCTAACTGCGAGACATACGTCACATTTTTGCTCCAATTTAACTTTTTCAATAGCAAATGATAACGCCACAAATAGACCACTTGCTTTTGCACCATCACTAAAAAAATAAATTACAATTGGACTCAAACCTTGTATTAACTTTGAATGTGAACTGTGGATGCCATAGTTTAATCGCTAGAGTGCAGGATTGGCAATCCAGTGGTTTCAGGTTCAAATTTTGTTAGCATTCGATAAAATTTTCTCATTAAAAAGAAAAAAGAAAATAATAATATAAATATATATAATTCTAAAAATTAGAATGAACTTTATGCATCATTTTCATAATATACGATATATGCATACGATATATGCATACGATATATGCATACGATATATGCATACGATATATGCATACGATATATGCATACGATATATGCATACGATATATGCATACGATATATGCATACGATATATGCATACGATATATGCATACGATATATGCATACGATATATGTATACGATATATACAACACTCTTAAAGATTAGCAAACTTTTGAAAATTATTCTGTGAACCCGGCACAGATTAGGGCTGAGTCGATTTTTGAAAAAGATCTATTTAATCGAATAATAATAATCGAAATCAATATAAAAATGAAAAAGAGAAACGATTAAAGATCGAAGAAAGAAAAAAAAAGTCTATATTGTTACGATGCGTTTTAAATATATGTGTTATAACTATATCCGTTTATTATATGAGCACCAGTCTTCTTTCTCTTACTCTCTTCATTTACAGTCTATCTGCCAGTGAAATAGGTCGTGTATTGAGAGTGATTTAGTGAGTGACAAAAGTGTTGTGAATTATTATTTGAGGTGAGGTTGATAGCTAATCTATAACGTATTATGATATTTGGATATTCTACAATATGTATTTATATTGAGTATGAATAGGTATGAATCAATATGTGAGGTTGATAGCTAATCTATAACGTATATTGATAATTGGGTATTCTACTAATTGTATTAATGTTGAGATATATGGAGTATGACTTGGTATGTGTGAAAGGAGACTAATCTGCTGAATTGTTATTGATATTAATATATGGACGATGGGACGAAGTATCCGGATTGGTATTGAGGTATAATTATGGAGAAAAGTAAAGAATAAGAGCTAGACATATTAAATGAGTATTGAGATACTACTAAAGCGTTGAATATATATGATATGAGTTGTGTTGAATATGTGAGGAAGATGACTATTGACAAAGGCCTGGCTGACGGTGTGTTCGGGGGCCCAACGTTGGCCTGTCTGGTGTATCCGGGGCCCAACGGTGGCCTGTCTGGTGTGTCCGGGGGTCCCAACGGTAACACCACTGGTTGATGTGTTCTTCAGGAAGTGGTCCCAACGACGGTCAGAGTGTGGCGTGTGTCGCGCACGGAAGACCCCTCATACGTAACCTATACGCTTACGTATGAGGTTGACTAATTGACTTGGGTTGACGGTTGAGGGTTGATTATATGGGGTTTTGGTATGACCCTATGTGAGTGTGTGTGAGAGAGAGAGAGAATTATAGACTGGCTCCTCACTGAGTTTATACTCAAACCTGTATTGTAATTTCAGAGCCTAAATAGAGTATAGCCCGGATTCCGCGGGCCTTCACGTATAAATCTTTGTAGTTTTATACTTATTTAATTGTATGATGTTATTATTGGTTTTATTATGTACAGCTAACTCTATGTAGTATTACGCACGAGTTCCGTTTCAAGAGTATAGGTATCTAGCATTCTTGACCTTGGAAAATACGTATTGTATACGTTAGTATCCATTTTCAAGGATTATGACCATGTACACAATTTTACGGGGTAGATTAGTTTAATTTGGCTAAATCAGACTTTACTTAGCATTTAGATAATTTTCTGATAGTTATAATAATTATAGTATATTCTTTTCCAAGGAGAGAAATTAATAATTTTTTCTGTAGTGTAATTAGCAAGTAAGCGAAGCACCGAGGTGTATATACTATATTTTGCATGAGCTAAACAATAATTGCAGAATTAGAAGAAATAATACTTTTCGCGTTATGATTGGAAAGAGAATTAGATAGCTTTGGAATGAATAGGCCATCACAACAAACAATTTCAATTATACAATATGTCAATATCTGTCAAAAAGACGAAACAGTGAATTGCAAGGAATTTCTAATGTTGTAAATTAAATTTTATTGAATTTGTGTAAAGCTGCGCTATAAATGTAAATAAATAAAAACTCTAAAATATACCCATTTTAATTGAATATAAATGGCCCTTATAAAGGAAACTCCCTAAGGGAAAATGTGCACATAATTTTCCGAGGGAGTAAAGATTCGTAAACCAAAAGTAGCTTATATTGAAAGAAAAGTTTATTCGGGAGTACTTACAAACAAGTGACTATTGTTGGTTTTCTTTGGCGTGATAAATTTTGCACTTCTTCGAGTAAACGAACAAATGTTTCTATATTTTTCGGAGTGCATATTTCCGGTTTCCAGTTTTTATATTGTACCAAATTTATAATTGATATTCGCCCATCCTTTAAAGAAAGTAATCATATATTTCTATATTTTACGGTAAAAATAACAAACCTCTTTACTGGTATTTTTCATTTCTATGTTATACAAATCAAAATATTCATTTACTTTGGACGAATGAAATTTGATTTTTAAGTACGATGTTATCATAATTTCACCATTTTCAACTGGCCAAAAGACGCATGAAGTCTATAAAGAAAATATAGTTATCATACAAATGATCGATTACTAGATTTCAATGGATATAATCGTTTTGAGGTCCTTTGAGTACGATTTGACTAATTTCTCAATTATGTCTGTGTGTCTCGCATTACATAAAGTTTCCTCGCAAGTATTTTACTATATTTATATAATGAAAGTTTAGGAATCTTAAATAAAATCGGTTGCTAGATTTTAATGGTTATAGGTTCCTCAAGTACAATTTGACTATATTTTGAATGATGTTGTGTACTTATATTTAAGAAGTTTTCTCATATAGTGTACCATTTATAAGAAAATCACATTTGAAATTAAAAGTCCTGAGCTGTACAAAAGCATGACTTACAGCAATGTAGAATTTTGGGTGTGTGGCAATTTTTTCATGTCGGCCAAGTACAGGTGATCGGGACAGTTAGTTCGCGGGGCATAGCTTACCTACAATTAATGAAACTGGTGATGTTTATAATTTTTTCTTATTCATTCCTAAGAACATTACAGTCACAATAAATAAACTCTCCGACAAAAAAGTTGAGATTGGGTCCGTGTCTTATACTCTTTGTTTTGGAAAGAAATTATCTTCAAACTGACCAACTAAAGAATCAACATAATCTTTGGTCTACTAACTAATTTTATACTCAGGATCATGAAACTATCCTTGTTGGGCAACATTGACAAGACCGTTCTTTGACATGTGTCGGTCAAAAATTAAAAAAGAAAATGTTAATATTACATGTTTTGATTGAGCGGTTCCGTCACGTATACGTTGTCAGACAAGATGTTCTTCATTATCCTGAGTATACAATTAGTTAGTAGACCAAAAATGTTGATGCTAGTTAGTCAGTTAGTAGGTAAATTTTTTTCAAAACAAAGAGTCAGATACGGACTCTGTCGCAACATTATTGTCGGGCAGTTTGTTTATTGTGGTTATAATGTTATAGAGAATGATTTTTTTAAAATGCCTTGATAGTAGTTCATCAAAAGAAAGGATAATCATTACCAGTTTCACTAATTTTGGGTATGTTATGTCCCGCAAACGAACTATCCCGATTACTTGATGTTAGTAAGTCACGCTTTTGTATGAAACCTCATGGACTATAATAGATATTTCTTAAACAAGCATATGTGCATTTTATCAGTTATTATAAGAAAGTCTTGTACTGGCTAGAATAGATATTTTCATGTGATTATTAATATAACTAGATAACTGAACATTTACCATATCATTTAAAATGATTTCATTCAATGATACAATAACTTGAACATCAAATTGATCGACCATACGCCAAAAATCAGCAACGGTATTTGGTTGCGGCGTTTGCGTGACAATAAACTGATCTTTCATTCGGAATCCGTCGACTGGTATTGCATTGATATAAACAGAATGTTCGTCATCAATTGGATAACGTTTTAGGTAAATTCGATTATACCCTGAAAATAAATGAAAAATTTGAGTTTGGTAAAATTTTGCATATTTATATATTTTTGCCAACATCAAAATATTATGAAATCGACAGTTCGTATAAGGTGCGATACTTGTAGTGTTAATAGAAGGGAAACCAGTGGTTAGCGAATTCGTTCTGAATTAGACATTGTTAGGTCTACATAAGTAACATTTTGACAAGAATTTTCACGGAGCCGTTTAGTTTAACCTTGCATACGTTTTTAAACAAATGCATTATCGTTTTATTTCGAATGACTCACACAATCTAATTTATACTGGTACATACAAAATACGTTGTATAACGTAAGTTGGAGAATTTATAGGCTGCACACAAGTATCGCTCCTTAAGAATATAAATCAATGGCAATGCTAGTAAAACTTGAATTATAATTAAATAGAATGTTAACGCATTTTACAAAAATATCCAAGTACTATAGAGAATAGGTAAACTAATTCGGGCAGAAAATTGATACAAACAAAACAGGTTAATGTAATGAAATGAGAATTTATGTGTACTTTTTAAGTTTTTTGCTTTGATTTTAACAACAGCGTCTATGGATAATTAAACAACCTAATAATACAAAATTGAAAATTCCTACCTGGAACAATATTAGCAAATCGATTTTTATGTTGCTGGTCATTGGTATCGGTGATTTTCTTTGTTTTCATAACTTGATAATGCCACGCTGTATCTATTAAGTATGACATTTGCGATTGTAAAGTACCATCTATTATAATTTGCTCTACATAAGATTCGAAATTTCTGTCGCATGGTATGTTCGTATCTGGTGCTAGCAGACATTCAAGTAATACTATGTGCACTAATTTATATTGTTCCTAAACATAAAATATATGGATAATATATGCATATTTTAAATATAAATCTTGAATTACATGATACATTTACTTTTTTTTAACGAATGTATATAAAATAGTATTTTAATAACGAATATGTAGATCCACCTATGCTGTAACAAGACATCGAACATCAAGAAACATTCGAAAGTGATTTGTTTCACAAAAATTTGCTCAAAAGGTTTATAGGGGCTTACCTCAAAAATTGAAACACACGTATCTGAAGAGCTCACAAATAAATATCTGATAAAGAAATGTTCAAATTATTTTAGTTTTGAGGGGCTTCTTTCTTGTGATAAATATAAAAATATGTATATTGGGCCTATAGTGGTTGAGCTCAAAAATTGAAACACTTGTATTTGAAAAGCTCATAAATAGCTCATAATACAGCATTAATAAAAATAATTATTTTCTCATTTTTAAGGGGTGGTAAGGCTTACTCGCCGTTCAGCTAGCCCCGCCACCGAAAAGAATCATTGTCTGCGTGTTACAATTCAAAAATAATTTCTGAGTTATTTGAAGAGCTCATAAATAGCTCATAACTTTAGAGTATATTTATTATTAATTTTGAGTAGGTGGTTGGGCTAGCTGTACGGAGGTCATTTATTCTTATTTTCGATAATATATGTTTAATAAGTATCATGATATATGAATAGTTTAATTTAAAGATAAAAGTAGTATTAGTATGGGAAATGTTTGTAGAATTTAGAATTTGTTTTTAGACGTAATAGTATAATGTAATTCAAGCTTTATACTTCAAACAGTCAGAGATAAATATAATCATTGTTATTACATAATTGTCCACCATATTGGCCCTGTGGTCGCGCATCTTTTGAAAATATTGAAGCACATCAACTGCCTGCTCCTTCGCGGCCATTCGTAAACATATATCACATAAGATAATAGTACCTGTACGGCCTACGCCAGCACTAGAATTAATTTTTATTATCATTTTTTTAATAGATCTTTTTAGAAATTTAATTCGCATGCGTTAAATGCAAACGAATGTGTCAGCTAGTTGCTGGCATTTGACGTTAGCATATTGCAGTTGTATTGTTATCATGTTTACATATAAAATTAATTATTATCATTGGTATTTGAAGATATCTACTGTGTCAAAAAGAGAATTGGAAAATGCGCCGTTCGAGGTTAGGATTTATATGAATTATCCTGATTAGAAACCACTAATGAACTCTTTTAGGGACGGTGATTCAAAATATATACCATAATTTTCACCTAGATGTGCACCTCTTATTTTTGAAAAGAATATTCAAACCGGAAGTGCATGGCTACTGTCCTTTCTCCAATATCACTAGAACGGTTGCACTTATGGCAAATATAGTTATGTACATAATGAAAGACATTAATATTTTGCATAACTTTTGTTTGAATAGTTTCTCCAAAAAATGTACCAATTACGAGAAATATGCTACGAAAATTCATAAATATTTTCTTTATGTTGCCATGGATTCGCATGTAGCTTAATAAATCGAATCATTTGCGCCTGTTAATATTGGCACAGGAAAACAAAATAGACTCAATTAGATAAATGACATTTCGGAGTATTCCTGTAGAATATTGGTTAATTTGACAGTTTGTTTGGCAAATATTTACATTTTGTCTGTAAAATGAACTGGGGACATAATATTTGCATATGTTAAAAATAGTAGTAATGTAAATTCCTATATACTCGATTTAGATATATATATATATATATATATATATATATATATATATATATATATATATATATATATATATATATACACAGGTAGGTTATCAAATGCCATAATTAAAAAGTATATCATTGATTCACGGTAATGCGCATGGACGTAATATTGGCACAATCCACAACGATATAAAATTTTAGATAAATACAAAATTTTAGATAAATACAAATGTAAAGTAATCTTAAATATAAAATTATACCTGCAATGTACCACAATTGGCGCTCGTCCAACCGAAACTTGTAAGATTTTCCTCAAAAATGGTACCAAAGCCTGTGGGTAAACTGGGACCCCATGATCAGGCCAAGAAGTAAAATGCAGATGTTCAATCTGTTTGGAATTAAAATATGACTTAAATCAGTCATTTGCAAAATGCGATTTACGTATCTTCACTAATTTGTAGTTGTTCACTTTTTCGTGGTTAAACAATAGGGAAAATTAGCAAAAGAAGGACATTTTAAGAAAACAAACGTTGATTTTAAAGTAAAGTAATAAAATAATGCCAATACCAACCCAAATTTGCAAAATTACCGCTGAAACTTTACATTGCACGGTCATGAAAAATAATGTAATTTTTACTCTTTTATATGAATGTGTATAAAGAAGTATTATAATCATAAAAATTTTCGAATTCGAAATTTTAACGAAAATCCACGTATTGACCATCTCTGAATCAAATCTGACCCATTTCGAACTAACATCTGTGTGTGTGTGTTGTAGGAAAAATTATGAAACTATAATTTTAAAACTTTTATATGGTGCGGGAGTGTATCTACTGTTTTTGAATACAATTCCTTAACAGAAAGGTTACTCTTGCAACATTTTCAATATCTTGAAAATAGTAAAAGTTTGAAAGAAAATAAAACTTTTATTAAAATTGTTTTTCGAAACATAATATAGTTAGGATTTTAACTTCATTTTCGTTTTCCGCGACTCCATTTAAAATTTTGTGTATTCACTCTACTGGGTAGTTCACCTTAGATGTCAGTTATTAAAGAAATGTATATAATATAAACAATAGAATTATAATTGCTATAATTGAATATTTATATTAATTCAAAATTATTATTTTATAGCTTTTAGACTCAGTCTGAAGATTACATTTACAAAAATTGTATTGGTTGTAGAATGTTTTAATATATTTATAAAGAAAACCTAAAATCATTAGAGAAGGGTGTATTTTTTAGAGTTATATAACTCCAGAAATATATAAGGGCTATTGCAATTTGAAATGAAGAGTTAGTGAGTTTATAATGAGGAAATAATTACCTTTCTTGTTTGATTTTCGTTTTTAATTTCAAATGTACGGTATTCATAATCAGCGTATATTTCAGAATACACAAATTTTATTTCCATGTTCATACATTCACGTGTTTCGTTTAGGTCTGGCCAGTATTGTTCGCATTTTTTCTACAATTTGTTATTTAATTCATAAAATATATTAATAGATCTTATATATAAACTAACTTTACCACCTTCAGTGATATTTGCTAACATAACGATATATTCAACTTTCTCTTGCCATATCATTCGCCAGAAATCGTTTATTGTTGTTAATTTTGGTCCTTGAGTAGCAATATACGCATTCTTTCTTCGGTAACCCTAATTTTAAAATAAATATGCAAAGGGAATAATGTATTTTCACCTCAAAACTTACGTCAATATAATTTGCATTTATATAATCGGAGAATGGATCACCGGCCACCTTCTTCAATATTACCCTTGTGTCATCGTCTAAAATAATGAAAATTATATTAACTTAGTTCTTCAAATCATATTACAGCGGAGTCGCAATATAGTTTTAAAAAAAAGTAAATGTAGAATGGATACATAGTCCAACTAAATATTTAATTTAGTAACATAAAATTCAATATCATCAAATAAACCAATATTCAAGTCAAATTAGATTTATTTCGCTCAAAACTTGTTTGGTTTCATCTAATTAAATTAATTGGTAGAACTTTCCATTGCGCGGGAATAAAAGACAAATTCTTTTTTATTGGTGCTGCCGTTTGTTAAATTCAAATTATATCAATATTTGCTTTAAATTATGTAACTTAATTTTTTTTTCTGCGACTTAATGTAAAATTTTGTGTGTTCATTCTATTGGACAGTTCACTAGAGACGGTGTTTACTACATCGCGACCCCACTGTACTACTATATTTACAAGCTGCTATATTGTTGTAACGATTTTTAAATTTATTTTCGTTTTTCGTGCCATAGTCCCACGATTTTGCTTGTCCTTTCTTGAACAACTATAGTAATATTCGAAGAATAAATTTTTTATTATTTTTTTTTACATTAGGTACGCACCGCATGTTGGCTTTCAAGTTCTCCATCTTCGATGGCTTTCTTTACATACTCTGCTAGATGATTAATATTTATTAAATTTGTTTGTTTACTAATTCTTTTAGAGGTGTTCCTTAATAATGATTTGGTTGAACTCTCTTCCTATAAAATCGATATTATATATATATATATATATATATATATATATATATATAATATATATATATATATATATATATATATATATATATATATATATATAAATATAAATATAAATATAAATATAAATATATATATATATATATATATATAAATATATATATATATATATATATATATATATATATATATATAATAATATATATATATATATATATATATATATATATATATATATATATATATATATATATATAAATATAAATATAAATATATATATATATATATATATATATATATATATATATATATATATAAATATAAATATATATATATATATATATATATATATATATATATATATATATATTTCTAAAAAATATGTACAATATAATCTAAATTATCAGGCACACTCGAGAAAATATACCGTTAGATCAAGAGATGAGAAAAAAATAACCTCTCTTATACTAAGATCTAATAAACAAATTAAAAAAAATATATTTAAATTTGAATGAAACATAATTCAAATTTTAGTATATTATATATGAGCGACATTGTTCCATGTGGATTTAGTTGTTTGGGTTGAATTATGTGTCGGATAATAGAACTAATAATTTCATAAGAAATATCTACCTCTGCATCTTTATTAAGGGTTCTCAAATTAAATCTGGTAGCCAAAGAATGCATCGAAATATTTGCCATTTGAATATCTGAAAATTTAAACATATAATAAATGGAAGTTCAAATATAATGGCAGTATCAGAAAATATTTTGATTCAACTTTAGACCCGTAATTTATGTTTATTTACCATTTGCTTCTGATATACGATTCTTTTGCTTCATATATCTAAAATATTAAATCTTTAGAACGTTAATATTGTAATATTTCTTTTAAATATATGCAAGTACTTATAAGATGAATACTCCAATTTGATAAATATATCTTAAAGAATAACTTTGTTCGTTTGTCCTGCATTATCACTCTTCCTCATATCTGGCCAACAAATGCAGGACAAACTAACAAAACTAATTTTATATTCTGCACAATTTTAACTTTTTTGAAAGCACTAAACATAAAAATTTACGAACTACGAAGATAAACCTACTATGAAAAGCTACTTCTGTGAACAAAATCTAAACCGGTAGTTTTACTATCTCAAATAATAGACGATTTACAGAAAATGTGATTCATAAAAAAATTTGAAAACATCTTAAAAATTGTACCATTTACTAGAATGGTGCTTTTTAAGTTAATGCCAATGTTGTAATCTTGGTTACTATATACAGTTTATAAGTTCTCCCATGATAATCGTAGTGTCAAAACTTAAAACCTAACTGGAATACTCGTTCTCATTGTTTTTGTAATAAAATAATATAAATAAACCATAAAATATCAATACACATTCATTGACTATCCGTTCAAGAAAGTTCAGTGAATTATTTAGTATGTTGTAATGTTCTTCTTATTGTTAGATAAACTTATGCATGATTTACCTGTACCCAAAGTAACCAACTATTGAAACTACAATTAGTAGAACTAGAAGCGAGTAAAGTATATATTGCAAAATATTTGACGTGATGATAGGTGTATCTATAATTGTATAAACGGTGTATCTCCACTGACTGCCGTATTCGTTCGCTAATACAAGATATACATTTTCGGTAGATTTAAGTTTATTATTATTTATTGACGTTTGTAGCCTTGAAGATTTTCTTGAGTTATCATTATTACCAATTTCAAATTTGATTTCATTCGTTATTAAAGTCTATTGAATAAAATCTTTTATAAATTCAAATATTATGTTCTATGTATATTTTAACGAACCTCAAATGTAGCGGCAATCCTCATAGCTCCACTACAGTTTACTGTTGCTGAAATATTGTAAACTAATATATTCTTCATGTTGTCAGTATTTTTAACACCCTTTGTATCGCAAATGGCCAAAATCATAAAGCTATAAGTTAAAATGAATTTATATTATCAGGTCACATGTAATGTTTATAGATGTAGAGGTTGTCTCAGGCTGGTAATTGTTACGCTATTGGCTGGCCTAATTATGACGCGTCGAGTAACCCAATGTTGGCGCGAAGTATGCATAGTACATTACTATATATAGGCAAATCGCTTTATTATTGCAGTATTTTCAAAATTACTTGGCGAATATATATGCATATATATATATATATATATATATATATATATATATATATATATATATATATATATATATATGTGTTTATAGTGTTCCATTGTCTTGTATTACATGCGATATTACTGAGCCTACCTCAATACGATACACTAAACTCTGTTTACTGTGTTAGACGAATGCATTTAAGAAAATAAAATATCGGCCTACGCTAACTTTGAGCAAAACTGCATTGTCGCGGACTGTCTATTTATTTATTTATTTATTAATTTATTTTATGTATAATTTTCAAAAAAAAAAAACTTTTTTGGTTCTACTCAGTGCGACCCAAGAAATATGCTTCGCGACCCAAAATTAGGTTAAGAACCACTGCTCTATACGACTATCTACAGTGGGTCACGTGTTACGTCACAAGCAGCTCCTCGCCTGTCGGCGGCCGGCATCAATTTTACAAGAGAGCCCGAGGCAACCTATACATTTATAAACATTGGGTCACATGAACATGTTTTCAAAAAATTATTTACAATACTGGTTTGACCAATGGAAAATTCGCATGGAGCGGTGTAGGGATCGTGGAGGGTACTATATTGAAGAATAAATAACAGATTTTATACTACTAATCCGGTTTTCTTTAAGCCACACCTCGTATATAATCACCCTGATGTATCTGTTTATATCATTGTTAATATGTTTATATTTATGTGTAAAATGTTTTTTTTTTTAGTAAATATGCAAACTGGCATGGGCAGGAATCGGACCCCAATTTCCATCGTGAAAGTCGAGAATCAACCACTACGCCACGGAGCTTATAAATTTTCTACATTTTCTTAAACGGCAATATAAATATTAAATGTCAAAATAAATATAGTATGTGAATACCAAAATACTTATAGATTTGTGTAAATAATAAAATAGATTATAATATGGCTGGAAAGGTATCTTTTTATATAGGTTAGAATTATGCAATTTCAGTTTCTGGAAGTATACAGGCGATTGGATTTAAATCACGAACGGATTTAAATGGGATGCCAAAGAATATGTGTAGAAAGTTATGTTCAAATCGCTCCGGTACTATCAGGGGAGTAGAGGGTATAAATGTAGTCTTGTGACGACTAACATCCAAGTATATGTATATATTTTTGAATTCAGGGCAACAATATATTCTTTACAGAGGAAATTTATAATTTAGCTCTTCTGTACTTCGTACGGCGAGCTAATTATGCAATTATTAGAAGTTTGCCAACAATGCAAGCATTTATTTCATGTTTTGTGTTTTGCGCTAGATTTACAAAGCGTTCCGGATAGAAAGCTAGATACATAGACAGATGGATATGGGTGTTTCTATTATTAACATGTATTATATTATGACTATATCGGTGAGGAATGGACTGTACTCTGTATATGACATGGGCACATGGCGCCTACAGGTTAACCTAGTACTGCAATATTGGATAGTGTCAAACAGGCTTTATACGTACCTTGTATCACTTACGGTTGATGGTTTAATAGCTGATATTGTTATAGTTCGAGTATGATTAGTGATTACATTAGTACTCACATTCCCTGCCAGTGTCGGTGTTTCAGGTGGCGTTTCTAGTTTTATTGATGCTATTTCACCCTCTATTTTATTAACACCTAGTATTGAAATTTGATATATTGATGAGAACGGAAGATATTCAGTAACCTACTAATCATTTCTCATAAATATTGAATTTGAAATAATAAATATTATTATGACCTTATATTGATACATTTTGTTTGGTTCATTAATATAAAATTTGGAAGTTCTTTTCTGAAATAAATTTTCCTTGAGACTGGTAGTAAGTTGAACAAATACAATTTTAAAAGCAACAAGATCTCCATTGGTGATATTGGGATGTGTCCACTTTAATATTAATATGTCATGTGCATCCCAATTTGCTGAGAAATGCAATGGAGCCTCCGATTCTTAAAAAGAAAGCAAATATTTTTTTAATTGTTTGTCGATGTATTGTAATTATGTATTTAAATAAATAAACAATACAGGATTCAATGTTAAATTAAGTCATGGATTTAAAATATAATCTATACAGTGCAGGCGCAATTAAGTAAACTAATTTTAGCAAGGCTTTATCATTATTTCGGAGAAGTTCACTTATTCGAAATTGGAAGATTAGTAACGTGTAATTCAAATGAACTATTTTTTAAAGTAAAGTAACACAAATAATGCCAATAAAATTCAAAACAGCAAATGAAAAGTGAACATTTTCATGGCGCCGATAAAATATGAAGTGATTTTGTATTAGTGCTTTTTGTTTTGTAAACCATAGTACCGAGCCGATTTTAACAAAATTTTGTATACATAGAATTTGATTGCCTAAAAGATTCCCGTCGCAATTAAAATCCAATCACCCTTATAGATCTGGAGATACAGGCCCCCAAAATTTGGTGTTTTTCATAATACTGCCCTTAAATTATAAAAAAGAACAACGAAATTTTTAATTTGTTTTATGTTTACTAATTTAACTCAAAAGAAAATAATTAAATATTCAGTTCTTTCTTATTATATCACATAATTCTTCATGAAACTAGAAGACTTCTTATATCCAGTTTATTTTTAGAATGTTAATGCTAGAAATAAACGATTAAGAATAATAATTTAGAAATTAAAAATGTTGTGAATTAATTAAATTGTTTTTCCCATGATTGCAACAATCAATTCTGATTCCAAGTTTGTCAATCAATCAATAATAATTGCTACATTATTCTAATGTTTTATAACATTTTATCTCTTCAAAAATAAGTGGTTATAAATGCGCTTTCTTCCTTGTACACATCGGTTTTAAAAAGAAAAATATCCTACATAAATTAAAAAAAACCAAATATATTATACGGAGAGATGAAGGAATTGGTGCCTGCACCATGCTTGAATTAAAGGATGTAACTCAAACAAGCTGGAATATTCAATTTCATTTCTATATTCCTCGTTTTAACATTGTAAAATGTTGTGTTCACTCTACTCGTTAGTTTACTCGAGACGGTGTTAACTATTTCGCGAATCCACATATTCGATTTCATTTAGCAACATTAAACCCAGTATTTTTAATTATTTCAAAATATTTTAAATCTTTTCATTAGTTCTTTATAAATACTTTCTTCCGATGTATAAGTTTGTTGTTTTGATGGATCGCTAAGGCCGGTGACATTCCAATTTTTACTTTGAATCTGTAATTAATTTGTATCATTCCACAATTATATAAATATTATGTTTATAATATAAGCTTACAAATATTAAATAGTATTTGTTTGCTACAAGATTTGTGAGCTTGTAGCATAAATAGTCATTCCATAAATGACAGTTTTGCTCTTGTATGTCCATTGCAGTAGGTCGTTGGACTCCATCTAGTTGATGACTCAACTGATATTTTTCTAATTTACCATTAGGAGGATATGGTGCTCGCCATCTTATCGATATATAATTTTCACCTCTAGAATATACTGTCAAATCTACCTTTGGCGGCACTAATAAATATGAATAATATATTAGCAATTGTTGTTTACTTTTATTGC
Source organism: Leistus spinibarbis (assembly GCA_933228885.1). Classification (NCBI taxonomy): domain Eukaryota; kingdom Metazoa; phylum Arthropoda; class Insecta; order Coleoptera; family Carabidae; genus Leistus; species Leistus spinibarbis. Next base: position 7,166,644 of record OW121791.1, read on the forward strand.
ACGACAAGGTTAGCATTTCTGGAGCAAATATAGCTAGGTACATCAGTTTTTCAAGGGTTAAGTCATACACTACCGCTGGAAACTTTGGAAACGATCAACTTCGCATTCAAAAATCTGTTGTGGCCAGCACAATACTTTCTTATTATCATTGCTAAAATACATATGTATATGGAAATATCTAAAAATTTCAAATTTCTTACCAATAGTACACTCATTGAGAAAATATTTTAAACAAAAGTTAATATAATCTTAATATTATGAATATGATATTTTTCTGTAAGTGCAGCCATTTTGGAGATACTGTAAAAAGGACAGGAGTAGCGGTATGATTACGTCCAAAATTTAATCAGCAAACACTCACACAGACATCTAGCAAATGATCATAGTATTTTATAGAATTATCATCCTAAATATGCTTTATTTTTATGTTGAGCGAATTTTATTTTTAATAATTGTTTCTTCACCAACAGAAAAATGAGAACAAAAAACTGTACTGAGTGATCTTCAGTCGACTTATATTTAGAAAATTGTTAAAAATGAATCCATGGTGTCTCAAAACGGATAATTCCATTAAAAGTTCGAGGTCATTTTCTCTAGTTATCACAATATTTCCATTTATACATTACGAATAAGAAAGTAAAAATTATGTAATACCAAACTAATGAGCAACCTCACATGTGTCAACAACTCAAACGTGCTGACAATTCAAATTTCATGTATGCTTAAAAATAACAAATTTTCTAATGTATCACCACATTTTGATAATAATAACGCTTCGACAAAAGAAACGAAGCCCAGTGGGCATCTCGCTTTAATAACATTCAAAACAGACATATTTGTTCTAGAAATATAGACTATACATTAAGTTTCTTAAAAATAAATTGTATTCACCATCTGGTTCCGTCACCAATTCGGTATCATGAATCATCTTGATAGATATTTTATCTTTTATTTGAATCTTGTATTTAGTAAATGGCATTAAAAAACTAATGGTTTGGTAACTGTTTGTACTTAAAGCAGTAGTTATTTGTGACTCTGCTTTACACCAATCATTTATTTCTTGATCACATATTACATTGATTTCGATATTCTTTTCACATATTGGTGTCCATTTAATTATAATATTCTTTGAGCTTGCCTCAAATATTATATTATTAATAGAGTCTAAATCATTTGGAACATCTGAAACCATTAAAAAATATATTTTATTTTTGTATTTGTGCATAAATTAACTTCACATACTTATGCATTTTGTGATGACTTTTAATTCAGGCACATCTAAACCGTTATAAAACTTATTCATATTTTCGGTGTATAATACAATCCTAATTATATATTCAGTTGACCTTGCTAAATTTGCATCTAATGTATAATGATTTGCAGATTGTAATTGAAGGACATCAGTATAATTAGCCCAAGCTTCAGAAGGTTTCTAATATTTAGATATTAATTAATCATATTTTATTTTGCATACATGTGTGTTGTAAAATTTCATGAAATATATAAATAAGAATTCATGCAAATGTTTCAATTTCGTTTCCAAATGTTTGAAATATAAGGAAAGTATGAATAATTTCAAATTTTCTTAAAAATTTAGAAATTTTCAAAATTTTTGCAAAGATAAATGGTCTACGAAAAAGATACAAAGTATATATGTATAGTTATTCGTATTTTAGATACATATTTGAATGAGTTTTTAGTTAAAAATAAAAAATACAAATTCTAAATAGCAAATTAAATAATAATTAACAAATATTTATATATATATATATATATATATATATATATATATATATATATATATATATATATATATATATATATACATACATATATATCAGATTGAAAATAAAATTTAAGAAAGCTGGAGAGGCCTTCTTTCTACGATTCACTATCTGTATTTATAATCATGCTTTATTTTGTTATAAATTCACCCTAGGATAACTATGATACAACATAAATATGTATTGTAATTGTAAATAGGGAAATATAAATATAAAATAACCATTCTCAATGGCAATTTTTCTGTAAATAGAACATTTCCCAAAAAAACTATTTATTTAAACAAAAGTTGCTAGAAATTTTAAGTTCTTCATCTTTAATGTGAAACATGTCTTTTCTAACTAATGCCGTTTCCGAGGTTTTAAAAAATAGCATGTTTAAATTGTTGTGCATACCGGGGCCATATACCAGCGTTAAGTGATGAGTTTTATAGCTTTCTTTGCTAAAATTTTGGCTCTAGAGCTAGACGGAGGCACACATACAGACTTCATTTCCGTTAAAATCTCGAGTTCGAAAATTTTCATAGTTACAATACTTCCTTAGACATTGTCCAAGAAAGGAAAAATAGTGGCGTTCCAAAAAATTTGGTAAGTTCAAATATCATTAAAATTTTCAGAATTTCGACCCTTTCATATCTTTCAAAATATTCAGGAATTTTTGGTTTACTAATGAAAGTTTCAAAATTTTCAAATTAAATTTTTAATTTCAGAATGAAAATTTTCAATTCATAACACTTCTTACTTTGTATTGTATTTGGTACATTTCTGCTTTTTCCAATCCTATCGTTGCTGAACTATTGAATTTCACTTTTATTTCGCCTAACGTAGAATAAATTAAAGATGGTGGTTGCTCTAATCTTGGATATTGCACTAGAATATTCAGAGCAAATAATCATATCAATCTTGTTATTATAGAAACTCGTATTCGTGGATTACGTGTGACTAGCATCACCGCATGGTCACAAGTTTATAATTATAAAACCAGAAGTATATTGAGATTTTCTTTAAGTTCGACTTTTTATAATTTCTGCGTTCCAGAAAAATATTTCTTTAATTTAAAGGTATACTTTTCTTAGTACATGTATTCGAGATGCTAATAATAAATAAAAAATGGTTTAAGGTTTCTTTATGTACTTACATGCTTGACAATACAGTTTGTCATCATTTTCAAATCCATATTCGCATTTTCCGATACATGTACCGGAAGCTTTTCCACATTTTCTATTATATTCACAGTGACCACAAGTATGCTTACAATTATAACCATACATGCCATTAGTACATCCTAAAATATAAACAAGCATCGATACAGGCACTAATACCTTCAGCTCGCCGTATAATTTATTTAGTTAATTTTTTAGAAACTATTTTTTGACGCCGTACGAAGTATAGAAGAGGTAAAGCATTCGTTCGTCTGTCTGTAACATTCTCGAATCAAAAACATTTCTATACAAAAAATTCTAATCTCGTTGCCCTGAATCTAAAAATATATTTATAATTCATATTCTTGAACGTTAGTCGTCGCTCGCTCGTATAAGATAAAAATGTGTACCCTTTATACTCCTCTGAAGGTACGGTAGCGATTTAGACCAAATTTGCTACACATATTATTTGGCATCCGTAGTTTCAATCCGATACTTCCGAAGTTATAAGGCCCTAAAATTAGGGGCCTCTTTTAATACTGCCCTTAGAATTAAAATAATAAGCACTCAAAAATTCACCAAATAAATGTCTTCATATTGTAAACCCAAAGGCCATAAAAAATAATTGCATATATCCTGCGAACTAACGTACTGTACCTAAGCTTGTTTTAACCAATGGTGTTTATATGGAGAGAACCTATTTATAACCAGTAAATTTTGAAGAGAAAAATACAATACAATAAATTTCATAATTATTATATTTAATAATTTCTTTCTGGTTTTTGGGTTCCCAATTCGATAGAAAATTATAGATATAAAATACCTTATAATTATTTTAAAATATTTTCAAAATGTATGTAAGGGCAGTATATAGTAGGGCCCTATAACTCTAGATCTGTATAGACGATTGGATTTAAAATGCGACGGTAACTTCTTGGCCACTCAAATTATATGTATACCAAATTTTGTCAAAAACGGCCTATTACCAACAGAGGCAATGCGGTCACAGTTTGTTTTTACGGCCGACCAAGCGAGCGAGATACGTACATCTAAGTATATTAGTATATTTTTGGATTCAAGATGACCAGACATGAACTTTTTTGATCTGAGCATGTTACAGACATACAACCAAACACTAGCTGTCTTGTACGACGAGCTAAATAATTCTAATCCAGTAATATTATTTTATTTTATACAATACCCATTGTACACTTGTCGCCAATATAACCAGAAGTGCAAGCGCATATCTGATGTTTTGCAGTTGTATATTTACATATTTTGTGGCTATTACAGTGTTCACTGAGGCTTGAATTTCTATCAAATACTGCATTACATGATATATTGCACGATTGTCCAATATGGTGTGTATTATTACAAAAATGATTCTCTATATCTGAAAAAAATATAGAAAAATTAGCCACAACACTATTTTTCAAACGCAAATTTTATACCTGATTCTTCGTAAATATTTCCTTGTCTTACCATCCTGTGTGAATAATTTAAAGCATAACATGATAGTGGTTTGTAAAGATTAAGTACTAAATCATCTAACGATACTTTTCGCATTTCTAAAAATATAATTAATAATGTGGAAAATATTCTAATTCAATAGACAATAGACAAGCATAGGTGCTTAAAATTTTAATTATATAAAAACATTATTTTTATCCACTGATGCTTAAAGAAGGAATCCTTTTTATAACTACTGAATTTTGAAGAGATAAAAAATAAACTGCTGACATTTTTATTGATTGATTACTACAATAGCAAAATTATTATTATTAAGGATTTTTTTCTTGACATTGAGTTCACAATTTGCAAAAACGTTATAGTTGTCAGCGGCAATTTTTAGTATAGCATTATGCAACGCGTTTATATCAGTTCTTGTAAGAAATACACAGTAGGGAGACTGGTCAGAGCCGGTCGAAGGGATTACGTAGTACCTATTGGTTATGATATTTTTCTGTCAGTATAGTTTTGCTGTTCAATGAGAATGGTAGTGTTTTTGTGATTTGTGCCCTGTGCATCTGGTATAGAGAATATTAGCGGTGAGTCAAGTCTGTCTGATTATATATTTATATTCTTGCAATCATATGTATAGGTAAATGGTGATAGCCATTTTCCTGAATGTACGTTATGTGTATGTCAAAATGTGTTATTGTCACCTATCCCTAACCTTTGTATCGGTGCTGGCCTGGAACCGCTTTATGCGGGGGATAGTCGAGAATGCGCCCAGCGATGTAGCATATATATTTACGTGTATGTTGCCAGCGATGTAGCATATATATTTACCGGTATGTTGCCAGCGGTGCCTTTACCTGTCAACTTTAATGTCTATCCTCAGGACTGAGCCCAACGTATCGCTTCGTACCTCCGGGGAGATATGGTGGGGATTGAGTTTCACTCGACTTTCAACTCTTTCTCCCGATACCATGCGAATCTCATGGCGGAGGCAAGCTTCTTGTAGATTCACACTAGTTTGTGTGGAGCACAACGATTACCTTCGTACCTTCGAAGGGATATGGGTGGAGACTGAGTTTTACTCTTTCTCACGATGCCGTAAGGTCCCGCGGCGGAGACAAGCTACTCGTTGACGCACACAGCTAGTTGTGAGGAGAGATCCCTCTGGTATTTTCCCGTATTTCCCACAGCAAGTTTGTGGAGCGGGGCCAGGTTCTAGCAGACCTAAGCACTAGTTGCTTAGGCTGTGATGATTCTTGTGCACAGTTAAATACTGTATTCTACCTCCTTATCCTGATACAAATGGCTTAATCATTATTGTTTTATTAGACCGTCGTCAGTCACTGCAAAATGACAGCCTTCTCACTGAGCGTTAGCTCAACTCGCATTCTATTTTCAGACTCAACATAGAGGCTCGTATCGGAGGTTTCCGTGGGCCGTCGCTTACAGTGTGTAATGTGTATATGCCCTTATGATTGGTGTTAATGAAATAAAGTGTCATACAGGAAGGTTCAGTGGTTAAATATCGTCGGTTACCATCCATCTACATACAACTTTAACAACAGGTAAAATAAACCCTTATATAGTTATAAAAAGACTTATAATTTTTTGAACAAGTTTTTTACAATATACATATATTGGTACATTTTTTGAAAAAATTTTTCAAACAAAAGTTGTGCGAAATGTTCATTATGAACGTAACTATTTTTGCCGTAAGTTTAGCCGTTCTAGTGATATTGGAGAAAGGTCAAAAAATTCATAGAGTAAACATGCACTGGTTTGAATATTCTCGTCAAAAATAGGAGATGTATACATCTAGGCCAATACAAGTCTTAAGTTTGATGTTTCACAATCTAAGGTTCGACAGTTTAGGCTCTAGAGCGTTCACACACAGATAGACACACAAAAACACATACAGACGTCATTCTGAAGATAGTCACATCCTATTCAAGGAAAGTCAAAACGTGTATATCCGTTGAAATCTCGTGTTCGAAATTTATCATGATTACAAGACACTTCGTAAAAAAAGTTTTTTTTTTTTCAAAATTATTATGATATATGGGTTTCAGGTTCTTTGTTGGAATAAATTTCCTTAACATCTTAGAATTTCTGGAAAAAATTCTTATATTTGTTTATTTTCTAAAGGCTTCACATTTTGGGGTCCTATAACTCCGGATCTGTAGGGATGAATAGATTTAAAATGCGACGGAAACTTCTTGGGTACCTAAATTATTTGTATACCAAATTTCGTTAAAATTGTTTCGGTTCATTCTTAGGAGTTACGGTTACAAACTCAGATCTTACGATCGACCAGGTCAAAAAATGGAAAGTAATTGAACAAATTGTAGCGGGTTTAAAGTAGTTATGATTCCTTAAATTATGTATTACATTTGTAAGAATCAATTTTATAGTAATAATTTTCATTAGAAAAATTCGTCGCTATATAACTAGTGAGACTGTTTATAACCGTGTTCATGATGAGTAGCATAATGTGTTTCTTTGTATTTATATTATCCGTGGGCGGATAATTGATTTATGGTGATCCCTCGACTTCTCGCTAGGCCAACTATACATTAATTGACTCATAACGTAAAAACATGCATCTGCTACATATCTAGTATATATATATATATATATATATATATATATATATATATATATATATATATATATATATATATATATATATATATATATATATATATATATATATATATATATATATATATATATATATATATATATATATATATATATATATATATATATATATATATATATATATATATATAGCTGAGCTATGTTCTCTATAATGTATCAAATGTGTAATATATACATGTTTGTTTGCGAGGTAGCTATTGTTGCAATCAATCAATAATAGTTTCATTATAATTTTTTAAATGTTAACACAAAATTATTTATTTAAGCCGACTAGTTTGGGGTCCAAACTTTGGGCTATTAAACCATCTTCAGGGCCGACAAGAGAATACAAAGTACATGTTTAAATACTATAATAAACATCCACTGCTAAAAACATACGGCGAACTACAGGCATTGGTGCCTGCACTTATGCTTGTTTATATCATGAAATTTATAGATCGCACTTTCAACTTATGGAAATTTGACTATATGTATACAGTGAAAACTACGTATACGAGGGGCAAATGAAGGCCAATCTAGTTTTCTTACCTTTAATATGACATTCACGCACATCTCTAATTAACCAGTATCCCGTCTGATTTTGTAGTGCCTTGGAATTTATTACGTACAGTCCGTATGTTAGACCTGCTTTTACATTATATGATATTTGAATTTTTTGCCATTTTGATTGAACAGGATGAGATTGCTAAAAATATATATAAATAAAAATATAATAAAGCACATAAGTAGAATATGTATAAAATAAACATATGAATACCGTGTTTCTTGATGGAGTTACTTTCGGAATTCCGGAATAAAAAATAAATGAAATATGGCATGAGGTGCATAGTGCTACATAGAAAGTTACACAGAAGGGTTCATCTTTGTTAACTATGTACGATGGTCCAATTTGTTGGAATTTTGTATGTTCATATTCCAGTGACAAATATCTAACTAAATTAAACTTCAATTAAATATTATATTTTTTTGTAACTAGTAATATATTAATTTAAGTATAATATTACAGGTTATAGCCTGGTCAACATTTGCGACGAAAATACTTGTATATCTACATCAATAACGCTTATCGATCACTTTTACGTTTAAATCAAATCTATTTGTAATAGACTAGATTTACTGAATTAGGTTATATGTTTAATTTTATTTCGTCGTCAATTTTAACAAAATAATTTGATGTCTGTGGCTCTTTATTTACAATAATAATAAAATTAAAACCCTTTAACACACAATATTTAAAAGAAATTGGTCTAACGCACCTATGCGTTCAGCTCGCCTTATAAGTAGAATGTGCGATGCGAGCAGCGGTTGATAATTATTATGGCCTTTTGGTTTACAATTTGAAAATATGTTGTAGATACAAAACGTCTTATTTTAAAATTCAAAATAATAATATTTAATAATTTTTTATGGCTTTTGGGTTAACAGTAGGAAAAAATCATGTGGATATAAAATATCTTATAATATTTGGGTGTTTCAATTATTTTTATAAGGGCAGTATTAAGGGAGGCCTGGATTTAAACTGCGAGCGGATTCAAATATAAAATACTTAAAACGATTATTAAATACGTATTTGTTATTTTACGAATATTTTGTGTCGGAATTTGGCAAAAAAAAGTGACTGCATGTGAAACTAACACCACTATTTGATGTTTCATGTGTGTTTTGTTAAAAGTTGGGATGTAATGTGTAGCAAATTTGGTGTGAATCGCTCCGGTACCTTCAGAGAAGTAGAGGGCAAGGGCACAAATTTGGTCTTACGAGCGACGACTAACATCCAAGTATATAAGTTATATATATTTTTGGAATCGGCCGTGTGTCTGTAGCATTCTCGGATCAAAAATTTTCCTTAACAAAAAGTGTTTGTCTCGTAATTATTGTAAGTAAACAGCCACAGACTTCAAATTAAGGGGGGAGTACACTTTTAATTTAGTAAAAATTCCAAGTCCGCCAGAATATTCCTTACCACTTTAGGAAGCGATTTTCTAAAATAAGTACCGGCGCGCTGAGAGAGCATTTGAGCGCACGGGAAAAATGAAACTTTCAACTTGCGTGGGAAATAACTCTAAACAATTTACATTAAATTTGGATGTCGCCTAGGTTTTCTTGTTCAGAATAGAATTCTGCTTAGAAATACGTATCCATATTTTCGATTTTTTCAAAAATGGATTTTTAATCCACGATTTTGTAAGCATTTTTTGGGTGAAAACATTGACTTTTTTTTCATAAGGCCACAACTTTTGAAAAAATCAATTTAAAAAAAATCTGAATTCGTATTTCTAACCGAAATATCATTACTAATCAGGATTTAGTTCGATTTTTGTACCAGGTTCACATGGGAAGGAGTATTTTACCACGCAGATTTTGGTCTTCCGCGCGAGGACGTCCGCGCGACCTGGTGTACCGGTCACGGAGAGCCGCCAATGAAGTTGCAAAAAATACAAATTGTAGATCAAAGTATGATTAACAAATGGGTTACAAAACATTTGCCCTCCCTGAGAGTTTTAATGCCAAAAAAAATTAACGAAAATGACTTACTTTTCCGACGTACACAGTGTACTACCCCCTTAATTTGTTAAAATTAGAACGAAAGATGACGAATTTCAGACTGTGCTTTAGTATAGCCTCAAATTATGAAAATTTATAAATGATACTTACAATTGTGAAATTTCCACACTGCTGCCTTGGAAGCGAACAGATATATGAAATTTATATTCAACGAATACTTTTTACTATCAAACTCAATTAATTGACCCCTCGTTGAATCAGTTAATTTGAGCATATCATTTTCTTTGATGATAGACAAATGACACCAATGTAATTCATAAAGAAATTTCTCTGTGCCATTTCTCTGGAAAGGAGAATTATTGCTTAATGATAATATTCTCTGTATCACTTAGCTAAATATATTACTATAGTGTTACTGCATAACATATTTTGGTTTGTTGAAAGGTTTGTTCTTAGTGCGTTACAATAGCTAATACTTATTATATTTCTGTCATTAGCTTCATTTATTGCGATCCAATAACAATTGCTTATTTCTATTTCCGTATCTTTTTCGCATAATAGTAAGTTAGCCGCACCAGATGTTCTTACAGATATTTGAATATTGTTGGTGATTCCGTAATCTATTTTTACCCTATCTTTAATTTTCGTATAGTGCGTGTCAAATACTGTGGATAAAAAATTTTTTTTTTTAGCTCGTCGTACAGTATGTGGGAAAACGTATAACTGTATAAATTTTGTGAGTCTTGAAGTACATATCGCGCATAATGTGATAAGTGCATAACTCCAAAAATCATAATTTTACAGTAGAGAGGAAAATATTTTCCCTTATATGTATATATATGTATATGTATTGTTGCATTCTATACTGATTGCTTCAATAATCATTTGTAATATGTAAATAGGTTGTTTTTCTTAAAATCAACAGAAGTAAACAAAAAAGGCAAGCTCAGGTCCAACGCACTTATGTTATGCGTACAGCTCACCATTTTGATAGAATCAGCAAAATAAAAACATATTTACAAACACTAATTTTTGAAAAGTATTTTGATTCATAGTTTCATAAGTACAAACATGCATAAAAAGAAGAGTAATCTAATTCGTAATGGGTCCTTGCAAAATGTTCACATTTATGCAACTAGCATAGCCGAAGTGTTATACAAGTAGAGAGCATAACAATATCGGTGTTTGTGCCAGTGCCAGCTATTGCTGACTAGAATCACTAGATTATAATATCTTTTATGATTTCTGCACTTAAAATCTAAAAATATGTTATAGATATAAAAGTCTTACAATTATTTGTAGATTATTTTGATATACTCAAAAAGAAAGAAATTGTACAAATTTAAAAATTCAAAATATTAATTTTTAATAAGTCTCTGGGTTACTAATATGAAGATATCTCGTAGAATTAAAATATCTTAGAATATTGTGTAGAATTTTTGAGTGTCTTAATTATTTTGCAAGGGCAGTATTAACGGAGCCTCCAAATTTTGGCGCCCTATAACTCCGAAAGTATACGAACGATTGGATTTATACTGCGAACGATTTCAAATGGAATACCAAATAATATGTGTAGCAAATTTGGTGTGAATCGCCCCGGTATCATCAGAGGAGTAGAGTGCACAAATTTGGTCTCATGAGCGGGCGAGCGACGACTAACATTCAAGTATATGAGATATATTTGTTTGGATTCGGATTGGCGACGAGACAAACACTTTTTAATGAAAATTTTTGCTACAGACACACGACTGATTGCTTTAGTTCTTTTGTACTTCGTACGGCGAGCTAAAAACGATCTTCATAAGAAAAAATAAACCCAGCAAGCATATTATACGGCGAGATTAATGTGCTGATTCCTTTACAATGCTTATATTTATTAGATATTTCATTTAGTATATCTAATCAAATTGCTTACATACATTCTTAGCTCACTGTATCGGATTCAAAACTTCCTTAAATAAAACAATTTGTACCATCATTCCGAACCAAAATTATATATATAACTCATATACTTTGATGTTAGTTGTGCCCTCTACCCCTCTGAAGGTACCAGAGCGATGTGAACCAAATTTGCAAACAATTTGAATCCACTCGCAGCTTAAATTTAATCGCAATTATACTTCTGGAGTTATAAGGCTCCGAAATATGAAGCCCTCCTTAATACTACTTTTAGAAATAATATAGAAATACCAAAAGAGAAAGATATTTAATATTAATCATATTTTTACTCTCTTGTACGAAGTAATAAGTAAGTATTGTAATCATGAAAAATTTCGAAGTTGAGATTAAAACGGATATACATGTTTTGACCCTCCCTGAGTGTGACTATTTTCGGAATGACGCGTGTGTGTCTCTGTTCTGTCTGTGAACTCTCGAACGTAAAATGTGCACCTCCTATTTTTGTATAGAATATTCAACCCGGAAGTGCAGGTTTACTCTATGCATTTTTTGTTCTATCTCCAATAACACTAGAACGGCTGCACTTATGACAATAGTTTCTTCAAATATGTACCAGTTACGAGTAAACTGCTACGAAAAATCTTAAATATCTTATTTACGTTGCAATGGATTTGCATATAGTTCACTATCAAACATGTGATCAATGCCTGCCAATATTTTCACATTATTAATCCAATAGCAATAAAAAATTATTAAAAATAATAATAACGAATTTTAAAATATACAATGAATGTTATTTTTTTATTAAATAAAAAAATTACCAACGACTTTTTATATCTATAACATTTTTTCCGAACGCAAAAGCCATAGTAATTAAACAAATATATATATATTTTTTATTTTAAATATTATTCGCGGACGCATGCGTTGCCAGTAATGTTAAAACGAGCAGTGTAGTGTGCTGTTCGCATTTACAATTCTTACACGGTAAACTGAAGGTATAGGAGCCTGCACATATACTTTTTTTTACCGTTTTCATATTAACTTACTTTCCCACCGTGCATCAATGATTGGTTCAATGTCATAATCCACATTTGTTTTAATTTTGTATTCATTAAATTTTGTCCATGATCGTGTGCATGATGAGCTGAATTCAAAATCACAATTAAATCTTTTTCCCAACGTTGAACCATCGTTTAGAAAATATTGTGAGACTGTAAAAGAAAATTGTATGTGTATATCAATTTAGATGTCTATAACTTAACTAATAAGCAAAGTCATCAACAGAGTTATACCCTAAAATATTGCAAATTAAGGAGTCTTCTAGTTGAGATTGAGTCAAATAAAGCCGTATTTAAAAGAAAACCTTGTTATATATGTAATGAATTTTTTTTGCATCTTAATTATACATCCTTAAAGTATATTAATTTGTTTTTGTATTTTTTTTAAACTAATAATTTTCATATATAAAGTTCGCGTTGAAGTAAGCGGGTTGAAAAAATTTGAAAAAACGGCCGTTGTGGTATCTCGACTTAGGATGATCTTTAACAACCCTGAAACGAATCTGGCTATTTTAGGAATCACGTCTCTGAAGCCCGTTGAATCTTGAATCTTTAAACGTAATATATGTATATGGCATGGAAGATTACATTATATTAACCGAAAACAATGGTTTACTCATGTTACATTTTGCATTTATTGAAAATGATACTTCTTAGATAAAAAATGATTCTTATAAAAAAAGTTAATGATATTGAATGTATTGTTTGTAAATAATTTTCATATATTATACTAAATAACTATCTTCACTCTTATCTAGATGTCAAAGTTATCGGTAGAGCATAATAACCTTGGTTCAATTGATCGTTCTACTGGAATTGTTTATACTTCATATATATTCTTAACCGAGATTTAAGAATTGAACTTCGTTCATTTAGCAGTTCACTATCAAATCGAACTGACTATCTGGCATAAATCGCGATTCCATTTGACTATTTAGATGATTTATATTCCTCTTAAAAAACCTTGTAATAAAGTATCGCCAAATTGTCTTTCTTGTAAACTGAATTCGTTAAATATTATAAAATAAATTCTTACCTGGATTTGGTAAATCAAAATTAAGAGGTGCGACAAATGTCAATGCGGTGTCAACACTGCTACCAGCGACACATTTTATATTGTATTTTTCGGATTCCTTATATTTTAATAATAATGTTATGTCAGGTGGATCTTCCAATGTCGATACAGATTTCACAGCAAATACTGTTGCACAAAAGAATACAAGGTACCTGCAAATTTTCACATATTAATATATAATAAATATAATGTTAAATTGGTTTTAGTTTCTTCTACGAAATCTAAATTATTATACTAATAAAAATTTTCGAACTTGAGATTCTAACGGAAGTACCTGTTTTGAGGTATAGCATTGATATTGATTATTTCAAGATAGCATCTGTTTCTTTGAGTGCCCAATTGCCTAAACTGTTGGAGATAAAATTATTTAAACTTTCATTGTAAACTTACAGTGTTCTATGCATTATTTAATATACGGAGCGAATGTTGGCATCCAATGGAAGTTATATTTCAACTATAGAAATTTTACATGAAAAATATGCTAAAGGTATCCTTATCTAGATCTTATCAAATACATATTTTTTTGCTTTTCCTATTTGTCATATTAATAAACGCCCATTTATACCTATATACATGCATACATTTATTAAGCTATCTTTAGTAAATATTTGTTTTAGAATGATTCAATTTATCTACTTATCTAGTAGATTTGTGCAAAAAAAAATTACATATTGACTATGTAGAAATGTCTGACTATTTTTAAAACTAATATTTTGACGCAGTTGCGAATGGTATGAGGACTGGTTGAAAAATGGCGAAGTGGCCTTCACTTGATTTTCTTGTAATTTTACTGTCTACATTTATAATACTGCTTTATTTTGTTTTAAAATCATCCTACGTTAGTTATGAAACAATGGCAATATGTATACATATTTTCCCTAGTGTAACTATAGTTACAATATTTTCCCAATTTGAAAAAAAAAACACTTTTTAAACAAAAGTTTCTAGAATTATTAATTTCTTTCACTTTTATAAGAATCATATTTCTCTAATTCTTGTTGTTTTCGATATATGCAAAATGTAGCAAGATCAAACCATTACTTTCGGTTAAGATATGGTATTCAAGAATAGGAAGTTATCTTCCCCACATGCTACACACACACACTAACAATTACAAACAATTTAAAATAACTAAATATTCTAAAATATTTTATATCTATTTATTTTTTCAAATTGTGAGCCTAAAGGCTATAAAAGATTAGGTACAAGACACCTATGCCTTCAGCTCGCCATATAATTAATATATGAAATGCGAGCAACAGACTTCTTCCTCCTACCCTATTGCTTGTGGTATTCAAATTTAAAAATAATTGTTTTTAATTATTATAGATTATGGGTTCACAACTTTAAAAAAAAATTATACAAATAAATAGTCTTACAATTTTTTGTAAATTTTTTAATATTCAATACTTTAAAATTCAAAATTATAATTTTTAATAATTTTGTGTGGCCTCAGGGTTATCAATATGAAAAAATGGGTTGTGGCCAACGCGGGACTTTCTTTTACGTAGTTTTCATCAATATTTATTGATTATAAAAATATAATATTAGGAAATAATAATCCAACAGAAACAACATGAAAACCAAGCTTACCTTATATAAATGAATGCGTTGAAATTATACCAATACCAATTTGTAATGGTTTTGAAGTACTAACTATCAAAACTAAGCAATTCTCTACAGAAATATTCTGAAATGTCATTTATCTAATTCAGACCATTTTGTTTTCTTGTCGAAATATTGGCAGGCGCAGATGATCCGATTAATTAAGCTACATTCGAATCCATGACAACGTAAACAAGATTCTTAAAATTTTCGGTAGCGGTTTTCTCGTAACTGGTACATTTATTGAAGAAACTTTTCAAACAAAAGTTGTGCGAAATATTAATATCTTTCATTATGAACATAACTATTTTTGTCGCAAGTGCAGCCGTTCTAGTGATATTAGAGATAGAACAAAAAATGCATAGAGTAAACATGCACTGCTGGTTTGAATATTCTTTTCAAAAATAAGAGATGCACAACTAGACCATATACAAGTCTTAAGTTTGAAATCTCATAATTTTACGTTGGACAGTTCCGGCTCTAGAGCGTTCACATACACACACACACACGCACACACACACACACGCACACACACACACACACACACACACACACAGACGTCACTCCGAAAATAGTCACATTCGATTCAGGGAAGCTCAAAACGTGTATATCCGTTGAAATCTCGAGTTCGATTTTTTTGGTGATCCCTATACTTACTTATTACTCTGTAAAAGAAAGTAAAAATCATAGATATAAAATATCTTAGAATTTGTAGTATTTTTTTTTTATTTGTAAATTACTTTTCGCGCTACTACCGTTGGGTGTCGCTTGTGTTTATAGTCCATTTACTAAATCAAACAAGCCGGCGAGCCCAATTGCAATAAATACAATACTAAAAGTGATAAATTTCATTCCCCTTATAATCGTCATTCATTCTTTTTACTTTCTTTTACGAAGTAATAAATAAGTATAGGGATCATCAACAAAAATCTAACACGATATTTCAACGGATATACACGTTTTGACCTTCCATGAATCTAATGTAACTATTTTCGGAGTGACGTCTGTGTGTGTGTGTGTGAACGCTGCAGAGCCGAAACTGTCGAACGTAAAATTATGAAGCTTGAAACTTAAGACTTGTGTATATGGCCTAGTTGTGCACCTCCTATTTTTGAAAAGAATATTCAAACCGGAAGTGTATGTTTACTCTATGCATTTTTTATTCCATCTCCAATATCACTAGAACAGCTGCACTTATGGCAAATATAGTTATGTTTATAATGAAAGATATTGATATTTCGCACAACTTTTGTTTGAAAGGTTTCTTTAGAAAATGTACCAGTTAGGAGAAAATCGCTATGGAAAATCTTAATATTCTTATTTATATTGTCGTGGAAATGTATTAATGATATAATTTTTTAAAGATCATCTTGAACTGATTAATACAAATAGATCGACTGAGAAGGTGAATTTTGAAGAATCAGCATCTATGATTCATATTGAATAAAACATATTTGATAACATTATCAAATAAGCTAATTGGTATAATTTCAGGGTATTACTATGGAGTATTGATATTTTTGACAGTTTGTTTGGAATACATTATTGAGTTTGTATAAATAAACAGGAACATTCCAGAATGTCACGGTTTATTTTCAAACAAAGGAATGGCAAATGTATAATGATAATGTATGTAAAGTATGGGAAAAGATATATATGAAAAGTATTTTACATAAACAAATTCAAAGAAAATGACAATCACAAAATCTATTCTTGTTTAAAACAATACTCATTCTTAAACATTATGGTAAAATTTAGTCTTTTATTCAAAAATGTAGTTCACATGGACTTTCTGTTTTGATTTCTTAAACAATAATTGAATAGTGAATGTTATTGGTGTTCAAATTTAATTACGCAGTATTAGAACTTAAAATATTTTATTTCAGATTAAAAATTGTGCATCGTTTTGTTGTTTATGGATTTTATATTATTATTGCATTATTGAATATATATCTATATAATTATTTTAGAAGACTGTAATAAACATAATACAATAAATCAGACATTCCTGTTGTTCCGTATTACAATTTTTTTAATAATAAACAAAAATTATATTATTAATATTTTAATTATAAGAACTTTAATTCTTATACAAAGTATTTTGTTTCAGATAAAATACAGTGCATCGTTTTGTTGTTTATGAATTTTAATTTACTATTGCATTATTTGTGTATGAATCTATGTATATAATTATTCCATCTTACATATAGACGAACGGGGTACGAATTAGTTAATTTATTATATTGATAATTGGTGAATTGATATATATATATATATATATATATATATATATATATATATATATATATATATATATATATATATATATATATATCGTTCGAATCCTTTCAAACCAATCGCCACAAGTAAAATTCTTATCGGTGTTATTGTTTAGTATAGACCAGTGATTCTCAACCACCGTGCCGCGGAACTTTAGTGTACTGCTCAATTCTTGAAGTGTGTCGCCAAATTTTACGAATGCATACAATATCTCATTGTATTGAATTATTAAAATTGTACCGTGATGAAAAGAAATAGTTGAGAATCACTGGTCTAGACCTTTGAAATATAATTGCCGAGCTCAGCATTCGTGTATTCCGTTCTATTATATAATGCATGTGCTTATACATTCGGTCAACCGAAATTTCTTGATTGTACTCAATCAATATCCTGCAACACGCAAATCAGTCTAACTCAGTATTTGATTTAATTTATACTAAAGAAGTATTTCACGTATTCACATTACGTCATATGCGTCTACTTGCAACTCCGTTCCGTGCCAATAATAAATATTGCTATATGCATTTAACACTTCGTATCACCGCCAAGACACGCACAAACTTGAGCCAAAACAGGCTACATTAAGTTTGTGCCATAGCACTCGAGCCGCAACTCGTACAAATTGTGCCGTAAACCCCGAGCCATAATTCTTTCTCCAATATCACTAGAACGGCTGCATTTCTACAAGATATTCTACAATATTTCTTCATGTTGATAACTCTCAAGTATAAAAAATACTAAAAATTATAATTTAAAATTTTAAAATATACAGTAAAATATATGTACAAACATAGATTTAATCTATGTTCCTTGATATAACTCATATGCTTGGATGTTAGTCATCGCTCACTCGTAAGACCAAATTTGTGCTCTCTGCTTTTCTGAAGATACCGAAGCGATATGAATCCCATTTGAATTCGGTCGCGGTTTAAATTCTATCGCCTGTATACTTCTAGAGTTATAGGGCCTAACAATATGGAACCCCTCTTAATACTGCCATTAGAAAAATAAATAACATTTAAAAATTCTACAAAGAAATTTACGATATTTTATGTCTACAAGTTTGCTGCATATTGTTAACCCAAAGGTTATGAAAAAATATTAAAAATTATAATTTTGAATTTAAAAATTTGTAAAATTTTTTGAGTATTTCAAAATTGTAAGACTTTTATAAGTATAACATATTTTTCAAATTGTGAACCCATAGGCCATAATAATTAAAAACCATTATTTTTAAAATTAAATGCCAAGTTTGAAGCAGGAAGGAGAAGTTCGATCCTGCTTGCATTACATAAATTACTTATAAGGCCTGAATGCATAGTTGCCTTGTTATCTAATCTTATTTATGTATACAGATACATTGAAACTCCAGTATTCGTCATTATTCCGTTCCTGAAATGAATATTAAAAAAAACGAAAATCAAACGAATGTTGCCATAGGAATTTACTATAAATGGTTTATTATTATTAAAATAATTTTTAATTAAGTTTATATTGTATTTGATAATTTCTTATATTTATAATCAAGTCAAGTTTCGAATTTTTGTAGATATAAGCTAAAACCATTCCATTCGTATTTTTGTTAAATTTCAGTTTTTGTATCTCTTACTTGTGTATGGTTGAGGGTAAGCTGTACTCTTCTAGCAAATAGCATAAGGTTAAACATGATAGAATGAGAGAACACGTGCTTATTGAAATGTTCAATGCGATATGTATGACCCTTGCCTTATCGGCCTGTCTATGTAT
This sequence comes from Leistus spinibarbis, assembly GCA_933228885.1. Lineage (NCBI taxonomy): Eukaryota > Metazoa > Arthropoda > Insecta > Coleoptera > Carabidae > Leistus > Leistus spinibarbis. Next base: position 7,185,860 of record OW121791.1, read on the forward strand.
GGGATAAAAAAAGGTTTTGATGTTAATTCGTACATCTTGTAGAAATGCTAAAATATCGAATTAGACGGGGACCTTGAGGGGCTGTTACCGTCTAGACGGCCAATTTTAGGCTGTTTTTCAAATATTTTATTTGCAGGTATTACAAGACATACAACTTTCTGGTTATTTGCATATTGTTTATTGATGTTTGGACAATAAAAAATCATTTTTGTTTGTGAAAAAATAATTGTCTTTATTTATTTATTAGAGGGTCAACATGGCGGTGGCAGGTTGATTTGTCTCGCTGGCCGATGGAAAATAATGATTGTTTTTAAGAGTTCTTAATATTTTAGAGAGATTAGGTTATTTGTTTGGAGGGAGAGACTTTATAAAAAATATATATTTAAACAAGATTTGGTAAGCGTAAAACGCACCAATGCGTCTAGCTCGCCTTATAAGTAAGATATACGATACGAGCAGCAGTTTTAAATTATTATGGCCTTTTGGTTAACAATTTGAAAATGTGTTATAGTTTTTAAAAGTCTTACTTCTTTTTTAAATATTTTGATAAAAAGAAATTCTAGTGCATATTTTGAAATTCAAAATTATAATATTTAATAATTATTATTTATGGCCTTTGAATTTGAAATATGAAAAAATCATGTGGATATAAAATATCTTAGAATTATTAGTAGAACTTTGAATGTTTTTAATTATTATTATAAGGGCAGTATTGAGGGGGCTCCAGATTTTGGGGCCCTATAAATTGAGAAGTATACGGGCGATTGGATTTTAACTGATTCAAATGGGATGTCAAATAATATGTGTACCAAATTTGGTGTAAATCGCTTTGATACCTTCAGAGGAGTAGAGGTCACAAATTTGGTCTTACGAGCGAGCGAGTGAGGGAGCGACGACTAACATCCAAGTATATGTGTTATATATATTTTTGGAATCAGGGCAACGAGACAAAGACTTTTTGTTAAGGAAATTTTTTGATCCGAGAATGCTACAGACACAAGATCGATTGCTTTAGCTTCTTCGGTACTTCGTACGGCGAGCTAAAATTATTATTACCTATATAAATAGATGATGTACAGAAATCCGGTAATTATCGAATAATACACTTGAGGGGTTATACGAAGTCAGGAGGCCGAAATTAATCGATTTTTCAATCATTATTCCTGGATAGATATTTTAATTTATGAATGTAAATAATTATATATAATACATATTGTGGTAACTTTTAACTTTATATTGATATTTTTTATTTGTAAAAATAATGATTTTTGATGCTGCTGTAGTCGATCTCCGGGAGCCCCTCTAAAAACAAAAGCGTTTTGCGGTGAGCACGATATCTCTGGACTGGATCTTCTGAAAAGAAAAATACAAATAGAAAATCGTTAATATAAGGTAATATCTGGTATTTAATCGAAGGAATAAGCAAAATATAAATTTTTAACAAAATGGCGGCTTCTCAAAGAAAATTTTTGATTTTCGATAAAAATCACGAAACGAACGATATTAACGTTACCCATGTGTGCAATTTTAAATGTGGAGTTATGGAAATTAAAACTGTTATGGTGCAGGAATAAATAAATCTCGGAAGCATAATTAGTTAGATTAGTTCAGTGGACACTGTAAGTACAATGTCGATGATTTAGAATTATATACGTAAATTCAGATATTCATTTATTTCATATTAAATGCAGAAGAAATGTCATCAAACATTCAAGACACAAACATAAACCAAATTTTAAAGACTCGTCGTATATTAATACATTATAGTATAAAAAATAATTTGAATATGTTCCAATAATGAATTGCTATCGCTGTTAGTATTGTATTTATTGCGATTGGGCTCGCCGGAACGGCATACTGGTAGCACTGGCGCTAGCACCAGTTCTTGTTTTAATTTTAAAAATACTTGTTCATATTTGCGCACTCAATGTGGTAATACTGTTTTACCGGCACATCAATAGCATCATTAATATAATAACCCAGAAATTTATGTTTGTGTGTGTAGAACGCTTTTTTTTGTAAAAATACAAATTGGCATAGTCGGGGATCGAACTCACGACCTTCAGGGTAAAAGGCAAGGTTCTTAACCACTGCGTCATGGCGACTGTTAATATTGTTACACAAAAAAATCAAATAGTTTATACTGAAGTTCAGTCTGCTTTGAAATAGACAAAATCGAATGAAACGTCAGAATGAAATGTCAAAAAAGATTTTGTGATAAATCTTCAATTAATAGGATGATTTGAAGTGTATTCAGTGTGTTGTATACTTTACACAGAGTGGCATCTGCTATATTATATTGATATTGTATGTCAATGAGAAATATAAATAATTGTTAGTTAATAAAATTAAGTTTTATTTATTCTAATTTGAAGTTTGTGAGTCGCTATTTTAAGCATTTATGTTAAAATGACCGACCAAAGAACAAACATTAATAAAAGTGCTAGAACGTGAGCGCCAAAAACAGTATTTTAATTTTAATTAGTGACGTACGAGTTACGGACACATTGTTTGAATTGTAAATCTTAAATTTAAGGATAGTAACATGTTATTATTCAATATTTAAGTATTTAATATGAAATAAGTTATATTGATATATTATATATATTACTAGGGTCACCCGTGAACACCGTGTGCCCATATGGTACACTGAATATAGGTCAGTTTAGACGGGTGGAGAATTTTCTTGTAAATCATAGTTACAATATAAAAATAACACGCTTTTCCTTCCGTTTGTATCGCTTAACAAACCTAAAAGAAATAAAATATTCATAATTTGATATAGTTCATTGACAGATGACCTTAGTTAAAAAACAGGCACTAGATTTGCTACCTCTTCAAAAATCTAATATTATTTCATAATTTGTCTATTGCTTTTATTAGATGTTGTAACTGCGGTATTACTGCGTACTAAATAATACAAACAATATTTTGAACATTTGTACACGTGCATTAAAACAGTCTCCATGCATGTATTATTACACAAAAATCGGGATTATAAATTTACTTACGATTTCTGTTTTCTAATTGAATCGATTATTCAAAAAATATGTGTATTACAAACAATTTTACACAACACTTTCAATGATTTGACATTTGATTCGTTATTATTTTTGAATCAAATAATCAGGCTAGATTCTGAATTTTGCAGTGCCACGGCAGTTTTAAAAGTAATAATGGGTCCTATGCTAACACACAATGGCACAATGTACACAACTCGAAATGCATTTTGAAGATTCGGAATATATTTAAAATTGACATTTGAATTATTCTGACGTATAACCTTTTATTTTTACGTAGGGCAGATTACTTGATTAGAAATTTATTCATTGCTGTTCTGTAGTCTTTTATTTCAGTATATTTGATATTATATACAAAATTCTTATCTGTCGCCAAGGCATGGTGGCTAAGACACTCGCCTCTTACCCTGGAGGTCGTGAGTTCGATCCCCGTCTATACCAATCTGCATTTTTACAGAAAATGCGTTCTACACACACTCACTCACACACTCACTCACATACACACTCACATACAAACATTTCGGGGTTATTATATTAATGATTGCCTAATTTACATATATTTTTAGCAAATACGTGTTTCCGTCCATTTATTTTAATTCATAGTTAATATTTTCACTTCAAAATAGCCAAAGAGCAGTAATTTTTGAAAATATGAGTTGCGGTAAGATTTTATAGTTGGTCAAATTATAATAACTGCAAGTAAGTAAATTTATAATTCTGATTAATAGACAAATAAAATCTTGAAGAGATAATTCAAACATATTTAATATTAGGAAACATGATTGGTTGACAATTTAATTTTTTATTCTTCATTGCACAATCCATTGTATTTTAGCATATAACTAATTATCACTTTTAAAACTGCCGTTACACTGCAGTTTAATATTGCAAAATTCAGAATCTAGCCTGATTATTAAATTCAAAAACAATAATGAATCAAATGTCAAATCATTAAAAATATTGTGTAAAAAGGATTTGTAATACATATTTTTTAAATAATCGAATCAAATAATAAACAGCAATCGTAAGTAAATTTATAATCCTGTTTTTTGTGTAATAATACAATCATGGAAACTGTCTAAATGATACAATACTTATGGCCAATTGCATGATACATGGTTAAAATCAAAGCTTAACAAAACTTTGTTTATACAAATCTTAGTTTAAATTTATCGGTTTTTACACAGTGCACGATAAGCGATCGATTAGTTAATCTCAGCATATTGATCTAAAATCAAAATAGCGTTCAAAAGAAGGACTCGATTTTTTCTTTATTATTATTTGCGATGTAAATATTTGTAATACTATTATAGTCAAACGATACAAACTGAAGACTAACCGTGTAATTATTATTAAATTACATGAAAATTCGCCATCAGTCAAAACTGAGCTGTTCTGTATACCATATGGACACTTGGTGCCCACGGGTGACTCGTAAAAGAAAGTTCTTCGTTGACCACAACCCATTTTTACTTTCTTTTACAGAGTAATAAGTAAGTATTGTAATCATGAAAAATTTCGAACTCGAGATTTCAGCGGATATACATGTTTTGACCTTCCCTGAATCGAATGTGACTATTTTTGGAATGACGTCTGTCTGTCTGTCTGTGTGTGTGTCTGTGAACGCTCTAGGGCCAAAACTGACGAACGAAAAATTATGAAACTTCAAACTTAAGACTTGTATATGCCCTAGATGTGCACCTCTTATTTTTGAAAAGAATATTCAAACCAGTAGTGCATGTTTATACATTTTTTGTTCTATCTCCAATATCACTAGAACGGCTATACTTACGGCAAATATAGTTATGTTCATAATGAAAGATAATATTATTTCGCACAACTTTTGTTTGAAAAGTTTCTTCATAAATTGTACCAGTTATGAGATAACTGCTACGAAAAAACTCAAATATCTTATTTACGTTGCCATAGTTATACCTACACTTGTGACAAATTTTATTATTTTTAAATCGGATCAACCATGAGTTACATCATTTGTTTCTTGTTTATTAAAAACAAACAAGCATTTACATTGACAGTTAATTGTATGAATTAATATTTAAAATATTGCTTTCTTATTTGAATAAATTGTATCAGGTAAATTATTATAGAATCAATTTATATTATATATTTGCTAACATAATTAAATAACAATTTCAGAGTTTTACCGTGGATTTTGACAGTTTAAGAGTGAATACGATAAGTACTTCAAATACAGATCCATTATAAATTGGTATAATTATCCAGTTATTATTAAGTTATAGTAATTTAATTTGAATTATCATTTTATATTGGTCAGCAAAAGATTTTGTTATCAATTAATAATAATAATTATTATCTGTTCCCGTTTCTGCCAGGAAGACAAAATAGATATTTCAGAGTATTCCCGTATAGTATTGGTTAGTTTGACCGTTTGTTTGAGATTATATATATATATATATATATATATATATATATATATATATATATATATATATATATATATATATATATATATATATATATGTAGACAGTTTGAGATATATATGTATATTAATATCTATCTATTGAAAACTACGTAAAAGAAAGTTGAGTGCAGGCCACTCCAGATATTTTTCGTATTAGATTTATCTTATGATATTATTTTGATCCGAGCATGTTACAGACATACGACTGATCACTATAACTCTCTTGTATAATCGATCTATATATTATAATTTACGTAAATTAAACGATTTGCATATCGGCGTACCTGGTATTTATGTATATATATATATATATACGAAAATATCGACTATTGTTTTCATTTTTCGCAGCCTACTGTTATTATGTCGCAAGAAAAATTAAATAGTCGAATTGCTGCATTTTATGCCCATCGCAATATTCTCATTACTGGAGGTACTGGCTTTCTTGGGCGTTTGCTTATCGAAAAACTGTTAAGAAGCTGTCCAGATTTGGCGAAAATTTACTTGATTATACGTCAGAAGAGAGGTGTTGATGTTCAATCTAGACTAGTAACATTTTTCGAAGACAAAGTAAGTATTTCATTTCTAAAATCATACTTGGTGTCCAATGTGAATAAGTTACCCGGCAAACCAAATTACATATCAGAGATATGTATGTAATATATCACACTCATCTTAAACTAGGGTCACCCGTGGGCACCGTGTGAGAATTATCTTGTAATTTTCTTGTAAATCATAGTTACAATATAAAAATAAGGGATTACCCTTACACGGTTTTTCCTTCAGTTTGTATCGTATAACATGTAACAAACCTAAAAATAATTAAATATTCATAATTTTATATATTTTTCCAGCCAATCAGGTGTCTAAATATGTTTGAATTAACTCTTCAAGATTTTGTTTATTATTTAATTTATAATTTAATTTATAAATTTATTTACTGCATCTATTTGGAGTTAAATATATTGTACAATGCACATTTTATATTATTTAATATGCATGCTTTTATTGATTTTTAAATGCCTATGAATTATAGAATATAATATAATAATTAAAGATTTTGAAATTTGGACAGTTATTTAAAATTGTTAATAATCATTATTTGAATAAATGTTTGCAATTGAAACAATTCATTATGATAACAAAGTCGGAAAATGCGCGGTAACTTTGAAGTACTACTTGATGGCACTTCATACTTCATACACTTGGCCGAAGTTTATAGTTTGAATTTACGATATTTGTCAACATGTATAAAAAGGTTGTGTTATCCGAATTTCTGAATGACGATGCAACGTCAAAAATAATTGTACAACTGGCGGACAGTATTTATTTGCAGAAATAAATAACAAATTCTGTATTAATACATAAAAATAATAAATCCATGCGTGTATTATTACACAAAAATTGGGAATATAAAATTACTTACGGATTCTGTTTACTAATTGAATCGATTATTCAAAAAAGATGTGTATTACAAACCTTTTTACACTACACTTTCAATGATTTGACTTTTGATTCGTTATTATTTTTGAATCAAATAATCAGGCTAGATTCTGAATATTGCAGTGCCACGGCAGTTTAAAAGTGATAATGGATCCTATGCTAAAACACAATGGCATAATGTACACAACTCGATATGCAATTTGAAGATTCGGAATATATTTAAAATTGACATTTGAATTATTCTGACGTATAACCTTTTATTTTTACGTAGGGCAGATTACTTGATTAGAAATTTATTAATTGCTGTTGTGTAGTTTTTTATTTCAGTACAAACTATTTGATATTATATATAACATTCTTATCTGTCGCCATGGTATAGTGGCTAAGACTCTCGCCTCTTACCCTGGAGGTCGTGAGTTCGATCCCCGTCTATGCCAATCTGCATTTTTACAGAAAAAGCGTTCTACACACACTCACTCACACACTCACTCACTCTCATACACACTTCACATACAAACATTTCTAGGTTATTATATTAATGATATAGCTCTGTCTGCCATAAAGTATATCTCTGATATATAACAAATATATTTTAAATGTATATTTCTGATACATAACTCCTTGTTTCTTCAATATCACAATTTGGCCTCTCTCTACTTCACTTATTTCACGTATTTTTGGCATTAAAAACTAGTTTACTAGATTATAATAATAAAAAATAAATAAAATAGTTCACCACTATAAAGTTATCTGTCCAAACACAGGTCATATGTAAATTGTTATGTTGTTATGAAGAGGAATTAGCGAAACATTACACATACCTCAGTTCTAAGAACATAAAATAAGTGTTTACATGGTTATATTGATTCTAAGAACCAATAAATAATAGAACTTTTCGAAGTAATACTATAATATCTCATATATGGAAAATTTTGTATGGGGTCTAATACTTTATGCCAAGGCTATATGTTACAATGTAAATTACATTTAGGGCCGGTTGTACAATAGCAGTTTAATTTCCAGATTAGATAACCGATAGATTAACTTTGAACTTAGTTTATACACGCAGTTGTTGTACATTCTTAGTTCAGTGTGAGATTTCCTGAACTACGTTTTGTTATAAGAAGTGAATAAAGAAGTTATACATTTTACATAGTTAGCTTTGACTGCAACTGTTATTGGCACTTGTTTTTTAAAATATATGTCATCGCTGTCAAATAAAAACAGTATTATTATAAAGATATAATAATATATATGAGTGTTTGGTTTATTGTTTATATTTTATGCATAATTTATTTCAAAAGTAACAAATTTGTTATAAGTTGGCCGGTTTTTGTGTAGTAAATAATCAAATCCCTGTGCGCATGGAAAAACATAACTTCGACGCCCCTGTCTTCATCCCATTTCACAAAATGAATTGATCTTTCTCAATATAGTTGGGGTTTTCAAGGATTTTCTACTATTCCTATTAGCTCAAGAAAGTGTTCATCATCTGTTATGTAATCTAAGGCTTCCATAATTATTAGAATAACTTATGAATTGTATATGTCAGCTGTCAAAAAGTTGAACGCTGGATTAACTACTAAACTGTTAATGTACAACAGCATTTTCAGAATAAACTAAGATTATAAATGAACTGAGTTTAAACTGCTATTGTACAACCGGCCCTAAATGTCATATCTCTGAGACAGCTCAGATACATGTTGATTTGCTGGGAAACAATATTAAATTAGAACGGACGCCTATAAAAAATTGTGTGCCGAGCGGATCGGTTCTTGAACCGCTATTTTTTCTAACTTAGATAAATAATCCTGATAATTAAATAAATTTAAACCCAATACGTGATCACAATAACAGATAAAGAAGCAACATATACCAACAATTTTTAGACTAAAAATAAAATAAAAAGGAAATCACGCACGATAGTCCTGTTTATCTAATTGCCAGCAAATATAAGGAATTTGAAACCAGTGCCATTCAATAATAATGTAAAGAAATTATAGATTGAACATGCCCTATTTACAATATCAGAATTCATAAACTTTGTGAAATAATATAATACATCTACATATATAGTATAGTCTTCAAGACGTGTGCACATACGCATTACATTTTTTTATGGAGCAAATATTTTTATTTAGGTTTTCGATTTATTGCGAAGAGAACAACCACATTTTATTGATAAGATTTGCGCTATCAATGGAGATGTTTCATATGAAAACCTTGGGCTTGGTACCGCTGCAAGGGAACTGTTAATTGAAAATGTAAGTAATTGTAATTTGAATGAAGAAATTATTAAATTAGATAAGCAGATTGAATTGTTAACCTTACACGGTGTTTCGTGTATTTTGAGAGAAACATTGAGAGCTGAAATATCAATATTTAAATATCTGACTGCATTACCCGCGACACAACAAGAACACCCCTGTTTATATTAAACAGTTAGGAGAACCAATTTTATGTAATATTCTGTAACGTTTCATTATTATTAATAACTAGAGTCACCCGTGGGCACCATGTGCCCATATGGTATACAGAACATAGGTCAGTTTTGACTGATGGCGAATTTTCATGTAATTCAATAATAATAACACGGTTTTTCTTCATTTTGTATCGTTTGACTATAATAGTAATACAAATTTCCACATCGCAAATAATAAAGAAAAAATCGAGTTCTTTCTTTGAACGCTATTTTGTTCTTAGATCACTATGCTGAGATTAACTAATCGATCGCTTATCATGCATGTGTAACATCCGATAAATTTAAACAAAATTTTGTTTAACTTTGATTTTAACCTTGTATGGTGCATATGTGTTGTATCATTTAGACAGTTTCTATGATTGTATATAAAAAACAGGATTATAAATTTACTTACGATTGCTGTTTATTATTTGAATCGATTATTCAAATAATATGTATTACAAATCCTTTTTACACAACATTTTTAATGATTTGACATTTGATTCATTATTGTTTTCGAATTAAATAATCAGGTTAGATTCTGAATTTTGCAGTATTAAATTGCAGTGTAACAACGGCAGTTTTAAAAGTGATAATTAGTTATATGCTAAAATACAATGGATTGTGCCATCAAAAATAAAAGAATAAAATTGCCAACCAAACATGTTTCTAAATATGTTTGAATTATCTCTTCAAGATTTTATTTCTCTAATAATCAGAATTATAAATTTACTTACTTGCAGTTATTATAATTTGACGAACTATAAAATCTTACCGCAACTCATATTTTCAAAAATCACTGCTTCTTGGCCATTTTGAAGTGAAAAATATTAACTATGAATTAAAATAAATGTACAGAAACACGTATTTGCTAAAAATATATGCTAATTAGGCAATAATATGCACTTATTTCATATTATATACTTAAAAATTGAAATTATAGCATGCTACTCCCCTTAAACTTAAGATTAAACTTTGAATTGAAGATTTATCACACAAAAACCTATTTTGACCTTTCATTCTGACGTTTGATTCGTTTTTGTCTATTTCAAAGCAGACTTAACTTCAGAATCGTAGTGATTGTTTTATTTCAGTATAAACTATTTGATTATTTTTTATAACATTATTAACAGTCGCCATGGTGCAGTGGCTAAGTGTCATGCCTTTCACCGAGGGGCGCATCACTTTGGAATTAGGTGTACAAAATTTTGGATTTAATTGGAATTTATGGAATTCACTGGAATTTATCGGAATTCATTGGAATTCATTGAAATTTATATAATTTTTTGGAATTTGTTGGAATTTAATGGAATTTACAGAATTCATAGATATTTACCCCAGTAGCACAACAATATTAAGCGTATTTCTTCGCTTTATGATCATGATTTTCTAAATCATGATTCGAGCGTACGTTTTCTAAACGTCAAATTTAGGTACTGTTATTTATTAACCCCAAATACATCTTTAATTTGAATTGAGTGAATTCAAATTAAAGATTTATTTGGGGTTAATAACTAACAATACCTAAATTTGACGTTTAGAAAACGTACGCTCGAATCATGATTTAATCGCGATGTTTCTTTGACTATTATATTTAATCATGGTTCAAACCAATCTCGATCTGGGAATCATGATTTAGAAAATCATGATCATAAAGCGAAGAAACACGCTATAGTACTATATACCTAGAATATTGTATTTTAATATGGGATTTATATTTTTCATCAATATTGGCAAAATATTGCAAACAAATTTTGTATTCTCATACGTGATCTAAATTGTATAAATATAGAATTTTCAAGGATTCCTTATATTATAAGATTTTTGCCCCACAATATAAAATAACAATTCAAAATTAATAATAAATAAATTTAATAAAGTTTATTACACATCAGTAACTAAATAAGAGTTATAATACATTAAAGTGTAAATATATAAAAGTATACTAAATTAATATATATTCTATCATATATAAGTAAACTAGTATAAAATATAGAAAAAGTATTTCGACAAAGAAAAATTAATTGTTCGGCGTTCTTTTCTTCGTTCCACCATCGCGAACTCTACCCGTTGCCAGGTACAGTTGAATTTTTAAAAGATGTCACCCCAAGGTCAAACATACTCGTACACCATACGACTAGTGATGTGAGTCGGGTAAATACCCAATGGGTAGGTAAATAAAATTTGGGTATTTACCCGGTATTTACCCGAGGTCTATTTGGGTATTTACCCGAGGTCTACCTATCCAAAAAAAATTTTGATTACAATGTAACTACAAATAAGTAAAACTTCTACGAAACATGTCTTAACAAGTTCATAGCCGTTAGTGAGCTCTTGATCATGCAATTGCAGGTCGAATTTGCCTGAACGATCGGCAGTTACTAACATAACATAAAATACATGTTTAGAATAATTTATTTTTTATTTTTGTGAAGTTCCTATTGTTTTTATTTTATTTAATAATAAAAATATGTAATACTTTTACGCGACTTTAAATATTTTTCAATGAATTTTAATACCCATATTTTTACTATTTTTAATCAATAAATACTTATGGGTAAATAAATGGGTATTTACCCTAGGTATATACCATGGGTATTTACCTTGAAAAATAAATACCCGGGTATTTTACATCACTACATACGACTCAAGATTTTAGCTCCGCCAATTTTGTTAATTGCAGTGGTGTAGGACATGAGGCACATAATAAACTTTTAATTTTGTTGAAAGCAATAACACAAAATTTAACGAATAGAACACACGAAATCAATCAAAACGAAATAAATATTGCACAAACTAAGAACTGACAGAAGCAGAAACAATTGCACAATAATGTGGAAATACGGTAGAAATTTCGTCGAACGCCTATGTGCTCAATAAAAAATATTATATAATATTGAACATATGTTATACATACATTGCGTTGCACACAACAACGACTGACTAGCGGAGGATGTCTGTACTTTATTCTGAAATCACGAAAACCCGCGCGACGTATGGGTACTCTATCCATCCTTCTCTTATGCATACAAACATGAGAGAGTAAAACACGCTATTAGGTATTCGTTGTTCATACTGATGGCCTTGAAGATTTATTGGAATTCATTGTAATTTATAGAATTTATGGAATTCATTTAAATTTATTGGAATTTATGGAATTCATTGGAATTTATAGAATTTATTTAGAATTTTTTTGGAATTTATGGAATTTATTGGAATTTCAAGAATTTGTTGGAATTTAATGGAATTGGAATTTATGTGTACGAATTTTCGAAAGTGATGCGCCCCTCGCCTTTCACCCTGGAGGTCGTGAGTTCGATCCCCGTCTATGCCAATCTGCATTTTTACAAAAAAAAAGCGTTCTACACATACACACTCTCATACACACTCACATACAAACATTTCTGGGTTATTATCAAACATTTCTGGGTTATTATATTTTATTAATAATATTTGTAAGGTGGATATCGTATTTCATAGCGCCGCCGATCTTCGAATGTTCGAAGATCTCAAGGCGGCTGTGAACATGAATGTAAGAGGAACGCGAGAATTACTCTCACTGTGTGAAGAAATGAAGCATTTGCAGTGTGTGATACACATTTCTACTGCGTACTCATTCTGTCCGCGCAAGCAAATCCATGAAGAATTCTATAAGCCACCGTACACACCGCAAACGATAATAGATTTCGTCAATGAGGCTGATGATGAGCTCATGAACAATATCACAATCCCGTAAATATTTAGAAATAATTAAAACAATTTGCAATTGACAGTCTAAATATTAATAATTATTAGGGCAACCAGAAATATGCTCTAAAAAATCAGTTTTAAGCGCTTTAAAAATGCCCTATAAAAATGAAAATATGCTGTTATACAAACAAAATATGCTCTTAAACATTTAATATATTCGTCAAAACGTTACAGATATACACAAGAATACCTGAAAAGAAAAACTGTTTATTTTATATATATATATATATATATATATATATATATATATATATATATATATATATATATATATATATATATATATATATATATATATATATATATATATATATATATATATATATATATATATATATATATATATATATATATATATATATATATATATATATATATATATATATATATATATATATATATATATATATATATATATATATATATATATATATATATATATATATATATATATATATATATATATATATATATATATATATAAAATAGATTAACAAATACATTGTTATATGTATGTATATATTGTTTTAGAATGCTCATTATATGTATAATCATGTAGATTGACAAATACATATTTGATGTTCATAATATTTTGTTTTAGAATGCTAAAGAATAATTCATTACAATGGCCAAATATCTACAGTTTCACCAAAGCCATCGGAGAAGATTTAGTTAGGGAGAAACAAAATGATCTTCCAATTGGATTATTCCGACCATCGATAGGTACAGTTTGTTACCAGCACTTACCATTATTTAGTATTATCTATAGAATAATCGTTTGGTTTGTTCTCTATTCTTTCCAATAATATATAAGTTAAGAAATACTATCTATTACAATCATTTATAATAATAAGGTTGTGATTGTCGTATTTAGATGTTTTAGAATATTTGTTTGAATTTTAAATAATTTAAGAAAATACTTGTTACTATTATAGTGGATTTCTGAGCTAATCTGTAGATCTGTAAGATAATTCTATAAATATTTAAACATTTATAAATTCAAAATGATAAAGTTTTGCAGCAAAATTGGTTGTTAAATCGGATAATGTTGTTCAATTTGTTAAGAAAATTAAATAATAACATGATTTGGTGTTACATGAGTTTTAAAAATAATAATGAAACACTATTTTTCGGATTATTTTTTTTCAGGAAATTAATAAATATGGTTTATTCTAAATTTTGACATATAAAAGTAAATCATTTAAACAAATTTTTTTTTTAAATCATAAAAAAAACTAATAAAATTAAGCTGGTTTACGGAAATTGATGTTTTTTTACGGTAAGCAGAATAACTCGTGATATACTTATCTGAAAAAAAAAATAAAAATAATCTGTTAGTAGTTGCATATGGCTTGTACTTGAACGAAGGATTTTTATTTTCGTTTACTACATGAAATAGAAAATTACCAAAATATAAAAATTTTTCACCGAATATCAATGTTTTTGGTTAAAAACAATGTCATAAATTGAAATATCATTTTTTTTCAAACCCTTCGTTTTCAATTTCCGTAAACCAGCTGTTAATGGTTTAATTTTCATTTTTTTTTCTTATGATTTTTTTTTATAATTTGTTCAAATGCTTTGCTTTTAAAAAAATCCGAAAAATAGTGTTTTATTTTTAAAACCCATGTAACCCCTTAAATTAATGAAACATTTATAGTGTTACCAATATTTTATAGAATTCTCTATAACGTTATAGATATGCTCAGAATTCCACTATAACTATTATTTCAGTGATGTATACAGTTAAGGAGCCACTAGTAGCCTATTGTGATAGTCCCCATGGACCCATAGGTATGGCAGCGCTGTGCCTTGCAGGAATTTGTCACGTTGTAAATTGTAAAGAAAATCTAGAAATGAATGTTGTTCCCGCAGATTATTGTATAAATAGTTTAATTGCAACTGCAGAACACGTTGCGAAAGACTGGTACCTCTAAAACCATCAAATGAATTTCAGTGCCCCAATTCAAACTAATTTATTTTACAGGAAGATCCAACTTCATACTCGTGACGTCATTTTTAACTATGTTTCAAAAATAGGAAAATCATTAATACAAAAGGATTACCTACATAGGGGTGTTTTAGCATATAATTGCAAGTACCCACTTGCTAAAGCAATATATGTAGCAAGTGTAGTTTCATCGAGCTGTAAATATTGGTGCCGAATATTGGAAATATTTTTCCATTATATTCCAGGATATTTCATTGATTTAATTACGATGTTACAAGGGAGAAAACCACAGTAATTATCAAGCAGACCTAGATCTGGGCAGAGTTTCGAATTAAAATAATTATACTTCTTTAACTTGAAATTAATTCTACATTTGAAAGATTTGCGCCTTTCTGCATTTTTAATACTATTTTCCAAAGCAACACAAGTTATCACGAATCGACAATACTCGTATTTTTGGAGTAATCAGTATCAATAGACGAATGAAGGGCTGCGCGGTGCAGATAGAATTATGCAATCTCAGTAGTGTTCAACTAGTACAGACAATAATAAAATGAAGACAGAGTCTATTTGATCAGACCTTGTTATACAAAATCATTTTATTATTTTGAAATAATAATAACAATATATTGACGTTAATTAAATTTCTTTCTGTGACATTCATTTCACATATTTTGTTTTCCAAAATATAAATCTATACGTGCTAATCATTTGCTTTGAAATATGACCTAATTATTGTAATGCCCAGCAAAATTTCTATCCAATATTGATTTAATAATCAACGATTTTTTTTTTAAGGTTAATGAGTTCGTATAAAAAAACAGGAAAATTCCAGAATGTCATGGTGTATTTTCAAACGAACGAATGGCAAATGTATAATGAAAATGTTTGTAAAGTATGGGAAAATATGAATGATATAGATAAACAAATTTTCCCGTTCAGTTTGGATAACTTCGACTGGCTAGCCTATACCGACACATTTCAATATGGCATTAAAAGAGATATAGCCAAAGATAAGATGGATGAAGATTCTCTACGAAGAGATAGAGCTAGATATGAAAAGTATGTTACATAAACAAATTCAAAGGAAATGACAATCGCAAAATCTATTCTTGTTTAAAACAGTACTCATTGTTCAATATAACTTATGCTAAAATTTATTCTTATATTCAAAATGATAGGTCACTTGGACTTTGCGTTTTGATTGTATAAACCATTATTGAATAGTTTATGTTATTGGTGTTCAAATTTAATTATGCAGTATACTTAAATTCTTATATAAAATATTTTGTTTCAGATTAAGAACAGTGCATCGTTTTGTTGTTTATGGATTTTATATTATTATTGCATTATTTATTATATATCTATATAATTATTTTAGTAGACTGTAATAAACATATACAATGAAACTGTCTTCTCTTTTGTTCCTTATTAAAAAGATCTGATAATAAACACAAATTATATTAATATGTTTCTTAGTATGAACATACATTATAGTACGGTGAATTTTTACCTGTTGTTAAAGTTGTATGTAGATGGATGGTAACCGACGATATTTAAACACTGAACCTTCCTGTGTGACACGATATTTCATTATCACCAATTATAAGAACATATACACATTTATAAGCGACGGCCTACGGAAGCCTCTGATTCGTGCCTCTATGTTGAGTCTGAAAATAGAATTCGAGTTGAGCTAACGCTCAGTGAGAAGGCTGTCATTAAGCACTGACTGACGACTGTGTAATAAAGCAATAATGATTAAGCCATTTGTATCAGGATAGGTAGAATACAGAATTTAACTGTGCACAAGAAACATAACAGCCTAAGCAACAACTACTTTAGTCTGTCATTAAGTACTGACTAACGACGGTCTATTAATGCAACAATGTTTAAGCCATTTGTATCAGGATAAGGAAGTTGAATACCTGGCCCCGCACCACACAGACTTGCTGTGGGAAAATGGGAAATGCCAGAGGACTCGCTCCACACAAACTAGTTGTGTGAATCAATTAGAAACACGCCTCCGCCATGAGATTTGCATGATATCGGGAGAAAGAGTTGAAAGTCGAGTGAAACTTAAATCCGTTGGGCTCCCTCCTGAGGAATAACACTAACGTTGGCAGACAGGGCATTGCTGGCAACATACCAGTATTATATGCTACATCGCTGAGCACTTTCTCGACAACCCCCGCACGCAGCGGTTTCCAGGCCAGCACCAATACAAAGGTTAGGGATAGGTGACAAATAACACATATTTATATACACATAACGTACATTCAGGATAACTCACCGCTAATACTTTCCATACCAGATGCACAGGTCACAATTCACATTCTCACCACCAACATGTTTGCACTTCCAAACTATACTGAAAGTGCAATATCATAGCCGAATGGTACTACGTAATCCCTTCGACCGCTCTGGTCCGGCTGCGCGTTGCATAAAGCTATATTAAAAATTGCCGCTGACAATTATAAGAACTTAAATTCTTATACAAATTATTTTGTTTTAGACAAGAAACAGTGTACAAAATAAAATTCTACATATATAAATACAAATAAATAAATATATATATATATATATATAAACATATATATATATATATATATATATATATATATATATATATATATATATATATATAAACATATATATATATATATATATATATATATATATATATATATATATATAAACATAAATTAGTCTGTTTAGCATGACAACTATAACCAGAATGTTCTTTGTGGTTTCGTTCGAAAAAAATTTTGACGGCACACTACAATAAAATAAATTTAGAAGAATAATTTCAATTGCATGCATTCGTAAAATTTGGCGGCATACTTCAAGAATCTCGCGGTAAACTAAAGCGCCGTGACACGGTGGTTGAGAATCACTAAACAATAAAACTGATAAGAATTTGACTTGTAGGGATTGGTTTGAAAAGATTCGAACGAAACCACAAAGAACATTCTGGTTATAGTTGTCATGCTAAACAGACTAATATATAAACTAATATATAAACATATATATATATATATATATATATATATATATATATATATATATATATATATATATATATATATATATATATATATATATATATATATAAACATAAATTAGTCTGTTTAGCATGACAACTATAACCAGAATGTTCTTTGTGGTTTCGTTCGAATCTTTTCAAACCAATCCCTACAAGTCAAATTCTTATCAGTTTTATTGTTTAGTGATTCTCAACCACCGTGTCACGGCGCTTTAGTTTACCGCGAGATTCTTGAAGTATGCCGCCAAATTTTACGAATGCATGCAATTGAAATTATTCTTCTAAATTTATTTTATTGTAGTGTGCCGTCAAAATTTTTAATTATTAAAAGTGTACCGGGATGAAAAAAAAAATGTTAAGAATCACTGGTCTAGACCTTTGAAATATAACTGCCGAGCTCAGTATTCCATTCTATAATTTATTGCATGTGCTTATACATTCGGTCAACCAAAATTTCTTGATTGTCCTCAATCAATAGGTCGGTCTAACTTATTTTTATTTTATTTTATTTATGCAAATGAAGAATTTCAAGTATTCACATCCCGAGTAGAACAACGATATAGTACCAATATTGTTTGCCATATTGGCTCAATGTGGTTTGGGTTAACATAGTACTAGATTACTAGAATATTGTATTTTAATATTGGAATTATATTTTTCATCAATATTGGCAGAATATTGCAAACAAATATTGTATTCTCATACGAGATCTATATTAAATAAATATTGCATTTTCAAGGATTCCTTTTATTATATGATTATTGCCCCACAATATAGTATAAATATAACATCTCCATATTTACAGAATATGAGTAAATATGTAAATGAAATATTTATTCTATATTTTATATTTTGATTAAAATATATAATAAAAACTCAAAATTAATAATAAATATATTTAATAATGTTTATTGCACATCAGAGATATAGAACATATATAATGTTATAGTGTAAATATATAAAAATAAATTAACAGAAATTGTTAATAAAAATAAGATATAATAAATAAATATATATTCTAGCATATATTAGTAAACTGTTATAAAATATAGAAAAAGTGTTCGGTGATCTTTCCTTTCTTCCAACATCGCGATCTCTAGCCGTTGCCAGGTACAAAGATATATTTCATGTTCTGTCACATGATAGATGCGATTGTGTATTGCTTCTGTATAAATGCTAAGGGGACCAAGCTAAAGCAGAACAGATTGAAATATAAAGTTAATATACGGTACACAGAATAATATAAACTGTTAAATTTACAAGTAAAATATGACTTACCTTAATGTGTAAAATATTTCGATTTACGAATAAGATGATCAATATTGATTTCAATTTTAAACATGATAACACAAAATACCGCAAGATAACACGAACAAGAAATGATAGAATGAAGGAACCAAACTGAAACGGAAAAGTAACAGGCCCTGTAGGATCATAGGGCTGTAGATTATCGCAATTATTTAACAGTGGCGTGCTGTTTGTATCTATTCATCGTTTCTGAGTTCCACTCGTCAAATGATAAAGTAGTTATAAAGTTAAACAAGAAAAAAATATTAGAATTGGGTATTAAATGTAAATGACTTGTTTACGTTTTGAAAACCGACTTCAAAAATACTTTTATTTAATTGCAGCAGGCTAAAAGTAATACGCCACTGGCATTCCCACAATGCATTGCAATGGAGCGCGCGTGCGCTCTATTGGAATAAGGATTTTATACCATTTTGGCAATATTGGTATTACATGGTTTTTGACTGAGAATACAATATTGTTTATCCCATATTGTATTGATATTGAAATCACTATTATTAAAAATCATACATATCTTAAGATATGTATGATTTTTCGTAGCAGTTTTCTAGTAACTGGTACATTTTTTTAAGAAACTTTTTAAACAAAAGTTGTGCGAAAAATTCATAGCTTTCATTATGAACATAACTATTTTTGTCATAAGGGCAGCCGTTCTAGTGATATTGGAGAAAGGACAAAAAATGCATAGGGTAAACATGCACTTCCGGTTTGAATATTCTTTTCAAAAATAAGAGGTGCACATCTAGGGCATATACAAGTCTTAAGTTTGAAGTTTCATAATTTTACGTTCGACAGTTTTGGCTCTAGAGCGTTCACAGACACACACACAGACAGACAGACGTCATTCCGAAAATAGTCATATTCGATTCAGGGAAGGTCAAAACATGTATATCCGTTGAAATCTCGAGTTCGAAATTTTTCATGATTACTAGAAAATTGTTGTTCGATATACTAAAAGTTCTTAAACATATTTTATTTATATTGTACCAATATGTATATTAAATATTGGCAAATCAATATGCAACCCATATACCAAGTTCATGAGAATCACAAACATCTAATTTACAATATTGGTATTACATGGTTTTTGACTGAGAATACAATATTGTTTATCCCATATTGTATCGATATTGAAATCATTTTTAGGAATTAAATAATAAATATAACCAATATGGGTATTCTATATGCCATATTTAGCAAAGATACAATATATAACCAATATTTATACTATATAGTTTTAACATTTGGTGCTACTGTTTATTTTTAACATAAATATTTTTGTTCTATTTAGTTTATTAATGGTTTTCTCTTTATGTTCCTCTAATTTCTCGTTTAAATTTTTATAGAACAATTTCATTTTGTCTTTATGTTTTAAGATATAGTTATTGATTAATTGCTTATTGATTTCGATATTAAATGGGGATTTTGTTTCTAAGTGTCCGGATATTATTTCACATGGCTTTAATTTAGTCACGGAGTGTATGCTATTGTTGTACGCTAATAATGCGTAATTAACTTTTGATTCTATTGGTTCTTTGTTATATTCAGGTTGATTGTTAAAAAGTCTAATGTGTTCAATTAGGGTGGAATGGAATCTTTCGATCATGCCATTTGATTCTGGGTGTTGTGAGGTGATAAAATGTATTTCTATTTTGTGCAATTCGAGCAATTCCTTGACCAATGAATTTTTGAATTCTAATCCATTATCGGAAATAATTTGTGTAGGGATGGAATGATGGGTAAAAAAATTGATTAGGTTGTTTACTACCTCCTATACCTTGTGTTGAGTTTAATTTATATGCCTGTGCATATTTTGAGAAAGAGTCGATGATGGTAAGGAATTTGGTGCTTTCTAAGGTGATGCTGTCAATGTGCAGTATTGCTGTGGGTGTAATATTGTATTTTAAGTTTAACGGTCGCCTATCATATTTCGTGATTTGACACATTTCACAGTGGTTAATATAAGTCTGGATAGATTTACGCATTTTCGGCCAATAGTAATTTTGTTTGATTCGTGGTTCAGTATCGTCTAGTCCTCTATGATTTGTTTTGCCTTCATGATGTGTTTTAATAATATCTATAATCGTCCATGACGTCTTCTAATTTCTGTGTACATTTAATAAACTTAATTTGTGAATTTTTAAAATATTGTTGAATAGTACTACTTAACTTTTCGTACAGTTCATTTTCAAAGTAGAGATAGTATTTTACGTTTGGCACTATAAGTTCCTTGATAAAATTTATCATTTCTTGTTCGTAGTTTATTTTAGAAAATTGCACTATAAATCTTTGTTTGTTGTTATGCAGTTTTAAGATGATTAGTTCCTTTGGGTTCAATTCTACTTCGGAAATGATTATTTGATTTTTTCCATAATTGACGGGACATTCAATTATAGGGATGCCAGTTATTGGGTTTTCTACATTTGAATGTATTGTCACGTTTCTATCAGTGTCGTCGTTAATGGTTTCGTTATTGTGGTCAGTTTCAACTATGAGTGATTGACTATCATTATTTTTATTTTTTAATGATTGAATTTGTCCATATATTGCTATTTCAAGTATTTTATAGTCGTTATTAAAATTTCCTGTTTGCTTATAGTTTAAGTAGTTTTGATATTCTTCTAGTGGTGACTGGGTTTTTTCTATTATTAAATTTTGATTATGAATTGAATTGTCTTTATATGGAATACGGCTTAGAGCATCGGCGTTCGTATTTAATTTACCTTTTTTGTAAACAAAGTCATAGTCGTATTCCTAGAGTTTTAGTCGCCATCTAATTAGTTTCTGACTGCATTCTTTTAGCGAGAATAGCCATTGAAGTGGCCTGTGGTCTGTATAAATTTTGAAGGTTCGCCCGAACAGATAGGGTCTAAAATATTTAGTTGCCCATATGATCGCTAGTAGTTCTCTTTCGATCGTCGAGTAATTTATTTCCGTCTCATTTAATGTTCTGCTAGCGTATACAACCGGTAGGTCGTTACCAATGCTCCCTTGAGATAGATTAGCTCCTATCGCAACTTTTCTTGCATCACATGTTAGATTAAATTGTTTCGAGAAATCTGGGTATTGCAGTAAGGGTTCGTTAATTAGCAAATTTTTACAAGTTTCGAAGCAACTAATATAATCCGGATGTTTAACATTTATGATTGAATCCTTTTTTAAACAGTTTGTGAGGGGTTTGGTAATTTTGGCGAAATCTTTTATAAATTTCCTGTAGTACTCTAAAAGTCCTAAAAAAAAAAGTTGACTATTTGTTTAGGAGTTTTTGGAATGGGATAGTTTTGTATAGCAATAATTTTGTTAGGGTTTGGCTTTACGCCATCAGGTGTGACTACGTGACCAAGGTATTCTACTTCCTTTTTTAAGAATTCTGATTTATCTAATTGTATTTTAAGGTTTGATTTCCGAAGTCGTAGCGGGTGCGTTTTTCAGTCCAAAAGGCATGCGGAGAAACTCGTAATGTCCACCTTCAGTGTTAAAGGCGGTTTTTTGTATGTCGTCTTCATTTAATTCGATTTGGTGGAATCCTGATGCTAAGTCAAGTGTCGTAAAGTATTGACAACGTCCGAGTTTGTCTAGTAGTTCAGTTATGTTAGGTAACGGGTACTTGTCTCCTATGATTTTGTCATTCAGTTTACGATAGTCAATAATTATCCGTCATTTGCGTTTACCCGATGCATCTAATTTTTTAGACACGATCCAGATGAAGGAGGACCATGGTGAATTAGATGGCCTTATTATATTTTGGTCTAACATATTTTGTATTTGGGATTAAACCTCCTTTTTGTGTATTTCTGGGTAACGATACGACTTGGTATATATAGGGATCTCATCGTGAGTTCGAATGGAATGTTTTATTTGGTTTGTGAAAGTTAATTTTTTATTCTCAAGGTGAAATATGTCTGAGTACTCTTTAATTAATCTTGAGATAACGTTTCTTTCTTCGGAGTTCATATGATCCGTGCGTATTTTGGATAAATCCAATTTTATTTTTTGTTGTTGTAATAGATTGAAATTAGGACTAGAATACGAGACGTATTCGTCAAATGTTTCTACTGGTAATGGTTTTAGTAGTTTAATATTAATTTGAGAATCAGTTGGATTAATGATGGAACACATTGCATGATAAGTTTTTGCAGTTGTTACGCATTCTTTGATTAATAAATTATTAATTTTTGTTTCTGGTACAACTATTGTTCTATCTTTAACATTTACTTTGATTTGAATAACTTTTTCTGAATTTGGCTCTTGTTTATTTCTGCGATTTTAATTTTTGCTTTAGTATTGAGATTATGATATTGAATTTTGACTTTGCAGCTGGGGGTAATTATTAAATCATTGTTTATATCGATAACTATTTTTAGTTTTTTTAAGTTATCCATCCCTAATAATAAATCGAATTTATCATGAAAGTTAAACAAGTGATATTTTAAGTTTATTTTGTTTTTTAAATTAAAGATTTTGGAAGTAGGAACGGATGTGCTGAAACTTTTCTGTAGAAGTGCCATGAGCGGTTGAAATTTGGAATGGGTATTTTGTTATAGAGGTTGAGAAATATTTATTGGCGATTTTGGGGTTGATAAATGATTTTGTGCTACCAGTGTCTAGTAGGACTTTCAAATTATGTTAAGGAAACAGTATAAATGTAGACTATATGTAGACTCCTTTTAAAGATTATGACTACCTAATAGCTCTGAGACATGATTCCGCTCAATTCGGTTCTATTAAACCAAATAAAATGAGGTTCAAAGTAGCAATTAAAAAATGCCGTGGTTAATAAACACTTATATTATTTATAATAATGATTTTGCAGTTCATTTTCTATTCAGAGCAATCAAGATACATCATAGAATCAGTGTACTAAAGGAATTATCATTTGATTACTTGTGTGTTGAGATAATTACGGCAATATTTCACTCATTTGTATCAAGACTTAAATTGACATTTTTACGCGACCTTAAAAGAATCTCTCTCTCCAAAATAAGTAACAAATTTAACTTGACTTTTAATATACCATGGAACTCTCTGGCAGATCACGCCACTTATTCTCAAATCTCCAAAATAGGTAACATTTGATCCAAAATTGTGATGTATTGACGACTACCCAAAAATTGCTCATCTAAAACTTTGGGCATGGTCTATTCTTGTGCATCATTTCATATTTTCACGTAACCCTATTGTTTTGATATGTTCAGTTTTTTGTAATTTCTGACGAAATAAATACTTACAATTCAACTTTGGTCAGTTACTAGGATACACATTAACAATGGTTGACATGTTTTTATAAATAACAACATTCTGTTGTTTTTCATTCTTTTGTAATAAATAAATAATGTAACATGTTATATATATATATATATATATATATATATATATATATATATATATATATATATATATATATATGTCTTCTGTATCTGAACTAGAGTAAAAGGGAATATGCAAAATCGTCAATTTCAGCGTTTGTTGAAGGTTTTAAGTGTGTAGTTAGGGACAATTTAGTACCAATGAATTAGTTTTAAAGACAATAAATTGTGGGCGAACGACAGTGACTATGGAGGTATGTAAAATTATTATTATTTATGGTATTTACAAGAAATGGCATATTTAAAATATTTTGTTTTAAACACATGTTTTTACATATCTATATTATGAATTGAAAACGATATTTATAGTTACACCGATATTGCAGTCGATTCTAAACCAATTAGTACAATTAAAGGAGATTTCGAAGCAGAACTCCGCAAAAATTGATCTTTGGAATAAGGAGCGCATATAGACAGGGGTGACGTTTTATGTTATGCTATTCCTTTAAAAAATGTGGAGAATCTCCAGGGTTTCGACAAAAAATTATTACAGGAAGAAATATCTTTGCAAATGATGAGTATTAATTTAATGGAAAGTTTATAGTTGTCAATGAGTTTTGTAAATTTCAGATTACTCAACGAGCTGCAATATGATAAATGTTAAGATACCTCGAAAAGATATTTAGTGTAAATGTTTAGTAATCGTTTGGCGAAAGATTGCGCGTGGAATGGTATTAGAAATAATCACAAATTAAGTGAATTAGATACTTATTTGGTATGTTTCATTTATTATAATTACATATCATTACAGATCAGAATCATTACCGGTGTATTATATATGGGCGAAAACATGACATTTTATAAATACCAAGGCAATTTTAAATTTAAATATCGTCAATTACAGCTGCAGAGTATACATTGCAAGGAATGGTTGCGACATGCAAAACAGAGATCAAGAAAATGTTCCTGCGTAAGATAATTTAAAAAATGGGTTGTGGCCAACGCGGGACTTTCTTTTACGTAGTATTCATTATATATATATATATATATATATATATATATATATATATATATAATACACTGAAATTGTACCAATTATATTATTATCAAATATTGCATCATCAATATTTATTGATAATAAAAATATAATATAAGGAAATAATAATCCAACAGAAACAATATGAAAACCAAGCTTACCTTATAAAATAAATTATACAAATACCAATACCAATTTGTAGTGGTTTTGAAGTACTAGCTATCACAACTAACCAATACTCTACAGAAATATTCATGAAATGTCATTTATCTAATTGAGTCTATTTTGTTTTCATGTCGAAATATTAACAGGCGCAGATGATCCGATTATTTAAGCTACATTCGAATTCATGACAACGTAAACAAGATACTGATTTTTAGTAGCAATTTTCTCGTAACTGGTACATTTATCGAAGAAACTTTCCAAGCAAAAGTTGTGCGAAATATTAATATCTTTCATTATGAACATAACTATTTTTGCCGTAAGCGGATTGAGCTTAAACAGCGTCAAACACTGCTCTGAAGTGGTCTCACGGTTGCGCTTGTTGTCCAGAGTGACCAAACGCGGCACCCATCGCGCCGACAGCTTTCTCATGCCCAAAATTTCATGTAGGATATGACCCACGCGGTCTTTTGAGATGCCAATTATCTCAGCTATCTCGCGCACCTTCAATCGGCGGTCTTCCAATACGAGATTGATTTTTGTCACGTTATCCTCCGTGGTAGCCGTTTTCGGGGCACCAGGGCGAGGCTCATCAAAAACCGTCGTGCGACCACGTTGAAACTCGTTGAACCAATTTTTGACGGTCGCCATCGAAGGAGAAGAGTCGCCTTGCCGTACACAGCATCCAAGCGTTCTTTGATTTCGCTGCGCGATTTCCCTTCCAAAAACAAGAATCGAATCACCAACCGATATTGCTCTTTTTCCATTTTTCTAAAATCTGCGGATACTCTTACTTTCACACGCGGTCAAAACAAAACTACGAGTCCGATTCGGCTGAAATTTTAACAGTAGCCGCACAGTGGAGTATTTCTATGTAAAACCTGACCAAAAGTCGAAAAATTAAACTATCGTAAAAATCCAACATTTTTTTTAAGATAGTTCGATAAATTTACCATACTACTCAATACATTTCGCTGGCCTAACTGTAATAATAACAATTCAAATTGAGCATTTGCGCGAACCGCACCTCTTTGCATTTGCTGCTGTAGCCGCGCTGTTGTTTTTGCAGTCCCTAGTAACTATTCCAATTTGTGTGAGTGTGCAGTAAAATTCTGGAATCAAAATGTTGGAAAATGTTGAAGAAAGTATAAATAGTATTATATACAATATAAAGTTTGTTGTTTTATAAATATAAATTAGTTTTCTGTGTCATTTTATTTGAGGTTATTAATAAAATAGTTGAATGTCATTGTACTTGTACAGAAAATAGTGTTTTCGTAATGTTGTCGGGCCATGTCGGGCAACAACTCTTACACAAATAAAAAATAAAAGTGTTCCTTTAGCTGATTCAAAAAAAAAATCCACCCATGTATACACATTTATTTATGGCAATGATTTTAACCCCATCACTATCAGTGATGCATATACGCGCAAATAACATATACACAATCACAATTTCATTGTGCGTGGGTCTCATAGGGTATCATGTTTGAGGTCGGAGAATCCGAATTTGAAATCAATTTTTCAAAATTCAAAATGGCGTATCCAATATGGCAGATCGAAATTTGATAAATCGATTTGGATTTAAATTAAAATCGCTATTGTATGGATTATTACGTCTCGTCTCGTCTGAATTTGTCAATCTATGTAATATATTTAATTGATTATTAAATAATATAATTTACCAAAAATATTGAGCATTTTCTCTCGAACCTCTGACCATTAGTTAAATAATGGAACTCATTTGCTGTCGCTACATCTATCTATTAATAATATAACTCATGATTACTTATTTTATAACATTCACATACATTAAACAAACACCCAACATCGCTTTTTTGTTTATTTCCAGTCGTTTGAACTATTTAAATAACAGATTATTTTTCTTTTTAATTCCTATCCACCAAATTGGATCAACCATTTTGAATCTCGTAATTTTGATACTAGATTCATTATCAGTGACCAAAGGAACCACCTTAGCTAATTATTAGACAGATTTAGAGCATATTTTAGAACTTTAATCCGCCATATTGGATCGGCCATTTTTTATTTCCTAATTTTGATATCAGATTCGTAATCGACAACCCAAAATACCTCCGTGTACTAATTTTTATGCAGATTGGAGCATTTCTTAGAATTTTATCCGCCATATTGGATCGGCTATTTTGAATTTTCTGATTATGATAACAGATTAGCGACCCCAAAAACCCCCAAGTACCAGTTTTGGTATCAACAGAAGTGGTTTAAGGGGTTTTGGCCAGGTATTCGGGGTAAATACCCCACTGTGAGCCGTCTAAGATAATGTACTATACAATAAGTTATGTCTCTTGTGACAGTGGCGCCATAGGCCAGTGAGGTTAAGTACTTGTCGGACACCCTCGTATATATATATATATATTTTTAATATATATATATATATATATATATATATATATATATATATATATATATTTATAATATATATATATATATATATATATATATATATATATATATATATATATATATATTTATAATATATATATATATATATATATATATATATATATATATATATATATATATATATATATATATATATATATATATATATATATATTTATAATATATATATATATATATATATATATATATATATATATATATTTATTTATTTATAGTAAAAACAACAATTTGAAGAACATTGTTTTTCATAAAATTTCTTAGAATTTTACTTTGAATATTTTTTTCTAAATTCTAAGGTCGATATTAAGGTGGGTTCCAGATTATGGGGCCTATTACTTCGGATCTGTACGAACGATTGAATATAAAATGCGACAGGAACTTGACCACCACAAGAACTTTTTGTTAAGATATTATTTTGATCCGAGCATATTATAAACACACGACTAATCACTATAGCTCTCTTTTACATTCTATACGACGCACAGTGGAGTATTTACCCCGAATACCTGGCCAAAACCCCTAAAACCACTTCTGTTGATACCAAAACTGGTACTTGGGGGTTTTTGGGGTCGCTAATCACGAATCTGTTATCAAAATTAGAAAATTCAAAATGGCCGATCCAATATGGCGGACAAAATTCTAAGAAATGCTCCAATCTGCATAAAAATTAGTACACGGAGGTATTTTGGGTTGTCGATTACGAATCTGATATCAAAATTAGGAAATAAAAAATGGCCGATCCAATATGGCGGATTAAAGTTCTAAAAAATGCTCTAAATCTGTCTAATAATTAGCTAAGGAGATTCTGTTGGTCACTGATCATGAATCTAGTATCAAAATTACGAGATTCAAAATGGCCGATCAAATATGGTGGATAGGAATTAAAAAAAAAACTGTTATTTTAATAGTTCAAACGACTGGAAATAAACAAACAAGAACTGGCGCTAGCGCCAGTGCTATCAGCTCGCCGTTCCGGCGAGCGCGGTCACATCAATAAATACAAAACTAAAAGAGATAGCAATTATTATAGTACAAAATTTATTGTTGTTATGATATTTCATCGGCATTTAATATGAAATTAATAAATTTCTAAGTTTACGTATATAATTCTTAATCATTGACATTATACTCACATAGCCCATTGAACCAATCTAACCAATTATGATCCCGACATTTATTTATTCCTATACCATAACAGTTTTAATTTCCAAAAACCCCACATTTAAAATTGCACACATCCACATGGGTTACGTTAATATCGTTCGTTTCGTGATTTGCCAAGGATATTGATAATTATTTGATGAACATTTCCTAATTTTATTAATTAAAACACAGAAGCAAATGGTTTATACATTGGAAAATATAACCAAACAAATTACTGTCACATAAATATAACTTCTTCATTTTACTAACAGATGGCGATCGATGTCTGATATACTTCAAAATATATTTATATTATTTTTTTTAAGCCTATGGGCTCACAATTTGAAAAAACTTTAATCACATAAAATATCTTAGAATGTTGAGTAGAAAATTATAAAAATTTTATAAGTTGACTAAGGGCAGTATTTAGGGGGGTTCCAAATTTTGGGGGCCTATAACGCCGGTCCTGTACAGACGATTGGATTTAAAATGCGACGGGAACATCACGGGCATGGAAATTATATGTATACCAAATTTCATCAAAATCGGCCCGGTACCTTCAGACGAGTTACGGTCACAAACTCAGGTCTTACGACGGACCGACCGAGCGAGCGAGCGAGATACATACATCCAAGTATATGAGTTATATATATTTTTGGATTCAGGGCGAAAATACAAGAACTTTTTGTTAAGATTTTTTTTCGATCCGAGCATGTTACAGACACACGACCAATCACTATAGCTCTTTTGTACTTACTGTACGACGAGCTAAAAAGCGATGTTGGGTGTTTGTTTAATGTATGTGAATGTTTTAACATAAGTAATCATGAGTTATATTATTAATAGATAGGTGTAGCGACAGCAAATGAGTTCTATTATTTAACTAATGGTCAGAGGTTCGAGAGAAAATGCTCAATATTTTTGGTAAATTATATTATTTAATAATCAATTAAATATATTACATAGATTGACAAATGCAGCGACGAGACGTAATAATCCATACAATAGCGATTTTAATTTAAATCCAAATCGATTTATCAAATTTCGATCCGCCATATAGGATACGCCATTTTGAATTTTGAAAAATTGATTTCAAATTCAAATTCTCCGACCTCAAACATGATACCCTATGAGACCCACGCACAATGAAATTGTGAAGGTGTATTTGCGCGTATATGCATCACTGATAGTGATGGGATTAAAATCATTGCCAAAAATAGATGTGTATACATGGGTGGAATTTTTTTTTTGAATCAGCTAAAGGAACACCTCTATTTTTTATTTGTGTAAGAGTTGTTGCCCGACATGGCCCGACAACATTACGAAAACACTATTTTCTGTACAAGTACAATGACATTGAACTATTTTATTAATAACCTCAAATAGAATGACACCGAAAACGAATTTATATTTATAAAACAACAAACTTTTTATTGTATATAATACTATTTATACCTTCTTCAACATTTTCCAACATTTTGATTCCAGAATTTTACTGCACACTCACACAAATTGCAATAGTTACTAGGGACTGTAAAAACAACAGCGCGGCTGCAGCAGCAAATGCAAAGAGGTGCGGTTCGCGCAAATGCTCAATTTGAATTGTTATTATTACAGTTAGGGCAGCAAAATGTATTGAGTAGTGTGGTAAATTTATCGAACTATCTTAAAAAAAATATGTTGGATTTTTTACGATGGTTTAATTTTTCGACTTTTGGCCAGGTTTTACATAGAAATACTCCACTGTGCGACGCACAGTGGAGTATTTGTATGAAAAACCCGGTCAAAAGTCGAAATCACAAATCTAGTCGAAATTTAAACAAATCGGCATTTTCTTTAAGAAGAATGACTGGCCCGTCAAATTGTCGCCAAATAAGGGCGCCAAATGTTTATTTACATACGTAAATTAAATCAGAACCCAGTCATTGTAAGTAGCGAATGCGCTGAGTAACGACTAGGCTATAATACAGTACGCATTTATTTTGTAATTTGTGTTTGTTGGTCTTTGAATTTTTGAAAAACAAAAACGATTTTGATATGGTAGGAGAAGGTATGTACTTTACTTTGAATCAATATTTAATTTGCAATTAAAATAATAAGTTTACGAATAATATTTGCAAGTCCTATAAATGTGTGATATTTTTTGCATCAAAATTTCGTATAAAAGTGTTTTTGAGTACCTATCGCGTCTTGTCGCGTTATTTCTTTTGTACACGCATAATATTCAGACTATTCTTTAATCGATTTCGAAGAAAAATCTTCCGCACTCTTCCGCCATTTTGTATACCATTAGTTTAAATATTAAGAGTAAAATAGTATATATTGTACAGTCATTTGGTCGTTTCACTTCAGACTTAATTATTTTTTTTTTGATAATTTGATTAAAAATGGGACAAATATGAAATATTTAAAAATAATTAGTTTATCTTCTCGTTGGGGGTGGGTGAGTTACACCCCAACTCAGAGGTTCAAAAAAGAAAGAAAGAAAGTGACTTTGGGAACGTGTTGTGCGTCGAATTCTACTCCAAAAAACCCCTATAACGTTAATTTTGGTTTAATACCCTCCTAGTTACAGGGGGTTGAAAACGTCGATTTTCAAGCAAAAACACTGATTAGCAAATTACTCAAAGAGGATCACATTTTCGAAAATGTTTGCCATGACATAAAAGTTAGCTAATGCATTTACAAAAATAATTCATAAAATAAAAATTTGTTTAGGCTCATCGTTGCTGAGATACAATTAATGTTAGGTGCAATTGAAATAGTCGTAACTCTAGCTTAAAAAATACTTTTCAATATGTGCCATGAACCAAATTAAAGCTATATATAGTAGCTTATTATCATATAATATTGTATCTTATTTAATAATATTTGAATAAAATCTATAAAATAATTTTGACCGGTTATTTCATACAAATACTCCACTGTGCGACGAGCTAAATATTATAATTTACGTAAATTTAAAGATATAAATTGTAGGTTCAAATTCTAATTTTTTTTAAATTTACATATAGCTTTTTTTATTAGCATTCCTGCTATTTATGTATATATATATAAGAGCATATCAACTACTGGTTTCATTTTTCGTAGTCTACTGTTTAAAATTATGTCGCAAGAAAAATTAACTAGTCGCATTGCTGCATTTTATGCACATCGCAATATTCTGATTACTGGAGGTACTGGTTTTCTTGGGCGTTTGCTTATCGAAAAGCTGTTAAGAAGCTGTCCAGATTTGGCGAAAATTTACTTGATTATACGTCAGAAGAAAGGTGTTGATGTTCAATCAAGAATAGGAACATTTTTCGAAGACAAAGTAAGTATTTCATTTCTAAAATCATACTTGGTCAACCGTCTCCGATTTGGTCTTCAATGTGATTAAGTAAACAATATTAAATTACAACGGACGCCTATAAAAAATTGTGTGCCGAACGGATCGGTTCTTGAACCGTAATTATTTCTAATTTAGATAAATAATCCTGATAATTAAATAAATATAAACACAATACGTGATCACAATAACAGATAAAGAAGCAACATATACCAACAATTTTTAGACTAAAATAGAAAATAAAACGTAAATTACGCGCGATAGTCCTGTTTATCTAATTGCCAGCATCTACTTATATAGTATTTTTCATGACGCGTGCACATACGCATTACATTATTTTATGAAGCAAATATTTTTATTTAGGTTTTTGATTTATTGCGAAGGGAACAACCACATTTTATTGATAAGATTTGCGCTATCAATGGAGATGTTTCATATGAAAAACTTGGGCTTGGTACCGCTGCACGGGAACTGTTAATTGAAAATGTAAGTATTTGTAATTTTAATGAAGATATTAATAAATCACAAATGCTTTCAAGACTTAAATACACTTTTAGAAAAGATATTGTTTTTTATACTACACTACGCCACAAATTAGACAAAACTGAGTTGGTGTTAAATTTACACCAAGTAGTAATTGTATACTTTCGACACAAAGTTGTTGAAAATAAATAACACAAAGAAAAGTGTAAGACATAAGTTATTGAGATATTCTATGTAATTTTTACATGATTGATAATTGTTGTGTTATTTGTTTAGCTCCGTTTGTGTCATTGTTAACATTGTCAATTTTAAGAACAGCAGGTTGAATTGTTAACATTACACGGCGTTTCGTGTATTTTGAGAGAAACGTTGAGAGCTGAAATATAAATTTTTAAATATCTGACTACATTACCTGAGACAAAGTAAACTCCTCTGTTTATATTAAACAGATAAGAGAACCAAACCTATTTAATAACATTTCATTATTATTAATAACTAGGGTCACCCGTGGGCACCATGTGCCCATATGGTATACAGAACATAGGTCAGCTTTGACTGGTGACGAATTTTTATGTAATTTAATAATAATTAGACGGTTCACCTTCAGTTTGTATCGTTTGACTATAATAGTAATACAAATTTCCACATCACAAATAATAATAAAGAAAAAATCGAGTCCTTCTTTGATTTATTGCGATTTGTTAAACATTGATTTTAACTTTGTATGGTGCAACTATAAGTATCATTAAGACAGTTTCCATGATTGTTTTATTACATATAAAGCAGGATTATAAATTTTCTTACGATTGCTATTTATTATTTGAATCGATTTAAAAAAAAATCTGGAGTGTTCTGCACTCAACTATCTTTTACGCAGTTTTCACAAGATATAAATATATGTATATGTATATATACATCCAAAACCTGCTGTCAAACTAACCAATACTCTACTGAAATATTCTGAAATGTCATTTATCTAATAGAGTCTTTTGTTTTCCTGACAAAAAAGCAGATGATCCGATTTTATAAGCTACATGCGAATCCATGGCAACATAAACAAGATATTTATAATGTTTCGTAGCATTTTTCTCGCAACTGGTACACTTTTTGAAGAAATGTTTCAAACAAAAGTTGTGTAGAATATTAATATCTTTCATAATATATATAACTATATTTGTCAGACAGACAGACAGACAGACGTCATTCCAAAAATAGTCACTTTCGATTCAGAAAAGGTCAAAACGTGTATATCCGTTGAAATCTCGAGTTCGAAATTTTTCATGAATACAATACTTACTTATTACTCTGTAAAAGAAAGTAAAAAAATGTATTACAAACCTATTTTACACAACATTTTTAATGATTTGACATTTGATTCATTATTGTTTTTGAATTAAATAATCAGGCTAGATTCTGAATTTTGCAGTATTAAACTGCAGTTTGACGGCAGCTTTAAAAGTGATAATATTTAGTTATATGCTGAAGTATAATGGATTGTGCCATCAAAATAAAAAATGAAATTGCCAACCAATCATGTTTCTAAATATGTTTGAATTCTCTCTTCATGATTTTATTTCTTTAATATTCAGAATTATAAATTTACTTACTTGCAGTTATTATAATTTGACCAACTATAGAATCTTAGCGCAACTCATATTTTCAAAATACACTGCATTTTGGCCATTTTGAAGTGAAAATATTAACTATGAATTAAAATAAATGGACGGAAACACGTATTTGCTAAAAATATATGCAAATTAGGCAAAAATATGCACTTTCTTTATATTAAATACTTCAAAATTGAATAATAACATGTTACTTCCCTTAAACTTAAGATTTACAATTCAATTCCGTAACTCGTACGTCACTAATTCACATTGAAATACTGTTTTTGACGCTCACGTGGTAGCACTTTTATTTATATTTGTTCTTTGGTAGGTCACTTTAACATAAATGCACAATAGCGACTCACAATTATTGACATTGACAGAAAATAAATGTAAATTGATAATATTTGATTTTTATCCGTATTGTCACTTTGTTTTGCCGACCGAGCAACTTCAGAAGAATTGTGATTCTTACTTTCTTTTACGAAATAATATGTAAATCTTGTAATCATGAAAAATTTCGAACTCGAGATTTCAACGGATATACATGTTTTGACCTTCCCTGAATCGAATGTAACTATTTTCGGAATGACGTCTGTCTGTCTGTGTGTGGGTGTGTGTGTCTGTGAACGCTCTAGGGCCAAAACTGTCGAACGAAAAATTATGAAACTTCAAACTTAAGACTTGTATATGCCCTAGATGTGCACTTCCTATTTTTGAAATGAATATTCAAACCGGAAGTGCATGTTTACTCTATACATTTTTTGTTCTATCTCCAATAACACTAGAACGGTTTCACTTACGGCAAATGTTCATGATGAAAGAAATTAATATTTCGCACAACTTTTGATTGAAACATTTCTTCAAA
Source organism: Leistus spinibarbis (assembly GCA_933228885.1). NCBI lineage: Eukaryota > Metazoa > Arthropoda > Insecta > Coleoptera > Carabidae > Leistus > Leistus spinibarbis. Next base: position 7,221,658 of record OW121791.1, read on the forward strand.
AAATTTACCAGTTGCAAGAAAAATGCTACGAAACATTATAAATATCTTGTTTACGTTGCCATGGATTCGCATGTAGCTTATAAAATCGGATCATCTGTTATTTTGACAGGAAAACAAAATAGGCTCAATTAGATAAATGACATTTCAGAATATTACTGTATTGGTTAGTTTGATAGCTGAATTTGTTATATATATATATATATATATATATATATATATATATATATATATATATATATATATCATTAATATAATTACCCCGAAATGTATGTGTGTAAGTGTGTGTGTAGAACGCAATACAAATTGGCGGACTGATCGAACTCACGACCTCCAGGGTGAAAGGCAAGGCTTTTAACCACTGCGTGGAGAATTTTCTTGTAAATCATATAAAAATAAGAGAATACCCTTACACGGTTTTTCCTTCAGTTTGTATAGCAAATCTAATATAAATTATATATTAATAATTTGATATATTTTTCCAGCCAATCAGGTGCCTAAATATGCTTGAATTAACTCTTCAAGAATTTGTTTATTATATAATTTATAAATTTATTACTGCATTTATTTGTAGTTAAATATATTGTACAATGCACATTTAATATTATTGAATAATTTGATGCATGGTTTTTTATTTCATAATTTGTCTATTGCTTTTATTAAATGTTGTACCTGCGTATTACTTTTTTTTTTCTCGTATAATTTATTTATTGAAGTTTCAAGTTACAAAACTTTTTACTTCCATTTTTATCTTAACATTTAACAATATAAAATTAATATACCTTATAAAAGTTTATATGCATATGTAAGAACTTTGACGTACATTTTTAACTTCATAGTGTCTAAGTATGCGGTAGTTTATGGGGTAGTTGTGATGGGTTCAGGCAGCATTGTCCCTTAGAAGTAGTCTGGGTCGCTTGTGTTTATGGTAAGCATATACGTTATATCTTGAAAGTTCTCTTATCGGGATTATAAATTTACTTACGGTTTCTGTTTTCTAATTGAATCGATTATTCAAAACATATGTGTATTACAAACCTTTTTACTTTTAATGATTTGACATTTGATTCGTTATTATTTTCGAATCAAATAATTAGGCTAGATTCTGAATTTTGCAGTGCCACGGCAGTATTAAAAGTGATAATGAGTCCTATGCTAACACACAATGGCACAATGTACACAATTCGATATGCATTTTGAACATTCGGAATATATTTAAAATTGACATTTGAATTATTCTGACGTATAACCTTTTATTTTTACGTAGGGCAGATTACTTGATTAGAAATTTATTAATTGCTGTTGTGTAGTCTTTTATTTCAGTATAAACTATTATTGATATTATATATAACATTCTTATCTGTCGCCATGGCATGGTGGCTAAGACTCTCGCCTCTTACCCTGGAGGTCGTGAGTTCGATCCCCGTCTATGTCAATTTGAATTTTTACAAAAAAGCGTCCTACACACACTTGCACACTTACAAATTTACACACTTACACACTCTCAGACAAACATTTCTGGGTAATTATATTAATGATAAAAAAATCACTACTTTTCTAAAGTTCAGTCTGCTTTGAAATAGACAAAAACGAATCAAACGTCAAAAAAGTTTGTGATAAATCTTCAACTAATTTGATGATTTGAAGTGAATTTAGTGTGTTGTGTACTTTACACAGAGTGGCATCTGCTATATTATATTGATATTGTATGTCAATGAGAAATATAAATAATTGTTAGTTAATAAAATTAAGTTTTATTTATTTTAATTTGAAGTTGTGAGTCGCTATTAAGCATTTATGTTAAAATGACCGACCAAAGAACAAATATAAATAAAAGTGCTACCACGTGAGCGTCAAATACAGTATTTCAATGGGAATTAGTGACGTACGAGTTACGGAAACATTGTTTGAATTGTAAATCCTAAGTTTAAGGGGAGTAACATGTTATTATTCAATATTGAAGTATTTAATATAAAACAAGATTGGGTACGCGTAAAACGCACCAACGCGCAGAGCTCGCCCTTAGGTAAAATATGCGTTGCGAGCAGTGGTTTTTAATTATTATGGCCTTTTGGTTAACAATTTGAAAAAATTTTATAGATATAAAAAGTCTTAAATTAAATTTTAGATTATGAGGATAAAAAAAGTTTTTAGTGCATATTTTCAAATTCAAAACTATAATATTTAATAATTTTTTTCGGGCTTTGGGTTAACAAAACGAAAAAATCTTGTAGATATAAAATATCTTAGAATTTTTAGTTGAATTTTTAAGTGTTTCATTTATTTTTATAAGGGCAGTATTAAGGAGGGCTTCAAATTTTGGGGCCCTATAATTCGGGAAGTATACGGGCGATTGGATTTATACTGCGAGCGGATTCAAATGGGATGCCAAATAATATGTGTACTAAATTTATATTCAATAATTTTTTTCGGGCTTTGGGTTAACAAAATGAAAAATACTTGTTGATATAAAATATCTTAGAATTTTTAGTAAAAATTATAAGTGCTTCAATTATTTTTATAAGGGCAGTATTAAGGGGGGCTTTAAATTTTGGGGCCCTATAACTCGAGAAGTATATGGGCGATAGGATTTAAACTGCGAGCGGATTCAAATGGGATGCCAAATAATATGTGTACCAAATTTGGAGTGAATCGCTCTGGTACCTTCAGAGGAGTAGAGGGCACAAATTTGTTCTTCCGAGCAACCGAGCGACGACTAACATCCAAGTGTATAAGTTATATACATTTTTGGATTTAGGGCAACGAGACTAACACTTTTTCTTAATGAAATATTTTGATCCGAGAATGCTACAGACACACAACCGAATGCTTAAGCTTCTTCGGTACTACGTACGGCGAGCTAAACAGGAATTAATATTTTCTTTATTATTTTTTGCGATGTCGTAATTTGTATTATTATTATAGTCAAACGATACAAACTGAAGAAAAACCGTCTAATTATTATTAAATTACATGAAAATTCGCCATCAGTCAAAACTGACCTATGTTCTGTATACCATATGGGCACATGGTGCCCACGGGTGACCCTAGTATATATATATATACTTACCTATATCTGTATCTAGTGAAAACTGCGTAAAAGAAAATCGAGTGCAGGCCACTCCAGAAATGTTTATTTCAGTATAGACTATTTAATTCTTTTATACTAGGGTCACCTGTAGGCACCGTGTGCCCATATGGTACACAGAATATAGGTTAGTTTTGACGGGTGGAGAATTTCCTTGTAAATCATAGTTACAATATAAACATAAGGCATTACCGTTACACGGTTTTTCCTTCAGTTTATATCGTTTAACAGATAACAAACCTAAAAAAATTAAATATTCATAATTTTATATATTTTTCCACAAACAAAAACACCCCTGTTTATATTAAACAGTTAGGAGAACTAATTTTATGTAATATTCTGTAACGTTTCATTATTATTAATAATATTTGTAAGGTGGATATCGTATTCCATAGCGCCGCAGATCTTCGAATGTTCGAAGATCTCAAAGCGGCTGTGAACATGAATGTAAGAGGAACGCGAGAATTACTCTCACTGTGTGAAGAAATGAAGCATTTGAAGTGTGTGATACACATTTCTACTGCGTACTCATTCTGTCCGCGCAAGCAAATCCATGAAGAATTCTATAAGCCACCGTACACACCGCAAACGATAATAGATTTCGTCAATGAGGCTGATGATGAGCTCATGAAAAAAATCGCAATCCCGTAAATATTTAGAATAAAAAGAACAATTTGCATTTGACCGTCTAAATATTAATAATTATGTATCATTCACAACATGTTTATGAGAATAGTATATATATATATATTATATATATAAAAAAAAAAATATATTTCTTATGTTTTATCGCTCGTAATATTTTAAAACAGATGAGTATTCAGTCCCGAACGCAGAATGTTATGCTAAGAGAATCTACATGATTATATATATATATATATTTATATATATATATATATATATATATATATATATATATATATATATATATATATATATATAGTCATGTAGATTGACAAATATATATTTGTTGTTCATACTATATTGTTTTAGAATGCTACAGAATAATTCATTACAATGGCCAAATATCTACAGTTTCACCAAAGCCATCGGAGAAGATTTAGTTAGGGAGATACAAGATGTTCTTCCAATTGGATTATTCCGACCATCGATAGGTACAGTTTGTTACCAGCATTTATCATTATTTAGTATTGTCTATAGAATAATCGTTTGGTTTGTTCTGTATTTTATCCAATAATATTGCGATGTATCTATATAAGTTAAGAAATACTATCTATAACAATCATTAATAATAATTAAGTCGTGATTGACGTATGTAAAGATGTTTCAGAATATTTGTTTGAATTTTAAATAATTGAGGGAAACATGTGCTACTTCTTCTTATATTTCAGTGATGTACACAGTTAAGGAGCCACTAGTAGCCTATTGTGATAGTCCCCATGGACCCATGGGTATGGCAGCAATGGGCCTTGCAGGAATTTGTCACGTTGTACACTGTAAAGAAAATCTAGAAATGAATGTTGTTCCCGCAGATTATTGTATAAATAGTTTAATTGCAACTGCAGAACACGTTGCGAAAGACTGGTACCTCTAAAACCGTCAAATGAATTTCAGTGCCACAATTCAAATTAATTTATTTTACAGGAAGATCAAACTTCATACTCGTGACGTCATTTTTAACTATGTTTCAAAAGTAGGACAATCATTAATACAAAAGGATTACCTACATAGGGGTGTTTTAGCATATAATTGCAAGTACCCACTTGCTAAAGCAATATATGTAGCAAGTGTAGTTTCATCGAGCTGTAAATATTGGTGCCGAATATTGGAAATATTTTTCCATTATATTCCAGCATATTTCATTGATTCAATTACGATGCTTCAAGGGCAAAAACCACAGTAATTATCAAGTTGACCTAGATCTGGACAGAGTTTCTAATTAAAATAATTTAACTTCTTTAACTTGAAATTGATTCTACATTCGAAAGATTTGCGCCTTTCTGAATTTTTAATACTATTTTCATAAGCAACATAAGTTATCACGAATCGACAATGCTAGTATTTTTATCTAAATAACGCATTTCTTCCTGTGACATTAATTTAACATATTTTGTTTCCCTAAATATAAAATTTTAAGTGCTAATTATTTTGCAACAACTCACAATTTGCTTTGAAATGTGACCTAATTATTGTTATGTCCCAGCAAGATTTTGATTCCAATATCAATTTAATAACCAACGATTTATTTTTTAAGGTTATTGAGTTTGCATAAAAAAACAGGAAAATTCCAGAATGTCATGGAGTATTTTCAAACGAACGAATGGCAAATGTATAATGAAAATGTTTGTAAAGTATGGGATAATATGAATGAAGTAGATAAACAAATTTTCCCATTCAGTTTGGATAACTTCGATTGGCTAGCCTATACCGACACATTTCAATATGGCATTAAAAGAGATATAGCCAAAGATAAGATGGATGAAGATTCTCTGCGAAGAGATAGAGCTAGATATGAAAAGTATGTTACATAATCGAATTCAAAGGAAATAACAATGGCAAAATCTATTCTTGTTTAAAACAGTACTCATTGTTAAATATAACTTATGGTAAAATTTATTCTTATATTCAAAAGGATAGGTCACTTGGACTTTGCGTTTTGATTGTATAAACCATAATTGAATAGTTTATGTTATTGGTGATCCAATTTAATTATGCAGTATTAGAACTTAAATTATATAAAATATTTTGTTTCAGATTAAAAACAGTGCATCGTTTTGTTGTTTATGGATTTTATATTATTATTGCATTATTTATTATATATCTATATAATTATTTTAATAGACTGTAATAAACATATAATAAAACAATCTCCCCTCTTGTTACTTATTAAATAGATCTGATAATAAACAAAAATTATATTATTAATATTTGCTTAATATGACAATACTTCATATTACGGTGAATTTTTACTTGTTGTTAAAGTTTTATGTAAATGGATGGTAACCGACGATATTTAAACACTGATCCTTCCTGTGTGGCACGTTATTTCATTATCACCAATCATAAGAACATATACACATTTATAAGCGACGGCCCACGGAATCCTCCGATTCGAGCCTCTATGTTGAATCTGAAAATAGCGGGTTGAGGTTACAGTCAGTGAGAAGTCTGGCTGACGACAGTGTAATAAAGCAATAATGATTAATCAGGATAGGTAGAATACAGAATTTAACTGTGCACAAGAAACATCACAGCCTAAGCAACAAGTACCTAAGTCTGTCATTAAGTACTGACTAACGACGTTTATTAAAGCAATAATGTTTAAGCTATTTGTATCAGGATAAGTAAGTAGAATACAGTATTTAACTGTGCACAAGAAACATCACAGCCTAAGCAACTAGTTATTAGGTCTGTTTGGACCTAGCCCCGCGCCACTCACACTTGCTGTGGAAATACGGGAAATCCCAGAGGACTCGCTCTACACAAACTCGTTGTTTGAATCAATGAGAAATTTGCCTCTGCCATGAGATTTGCATGATATCGGGAGAAAGAGTTGAAAGTCGATTGAAACTCAAATCCGTTGGGCTCACTCCTGAGGAATAATACTAACGTTAGCAGGCAGGGCATCGCTAGCAACAGACCGGTATATATGCTACATCGCTGATCACTTTCTCGACTATCCCCCGCACGCAGCGGTTTCCAGGCCAGCACCGATACAAAGGTTAGGGATAGGTGACAAAGAACTCATATTGATATACACATAACGTACATTCAGGATAATGGCTATCACCCTATTTACCTATACATATGGTTGCTACAATGTAATTAGATAGACTTAACTCACCGCTAATTTACTATATAATAATACGAATATTATAGCTCAAAGCATAGCCTATATTAGGGTCAGGCAGGGTACGCGGTAGAACGGGTAGAAGATAGGCGTGATTTCAAGGAATTTTATTGCATTAGCCAAACATTCTGTTTCCTAATTACAAAATATTGAATACAAATTGTGCAATTTATTTTATAGTATTATATTGTTGACACATATTAAATTCAGTGGATACAATAACCGAGACAAAATTTCCTGCAGACGAAATTTATTATTCTTCGTCTAATAGTAAAAGTTCATCATCCTCTAATCTATCCAATTATATTGATGATATGATGTTAACAATAACAATGAAAATAAAGTTGAAAACACAATCACTGGAAGAAGATATTTTGACGCGAAATTTTTATTTTAACAATTAAGAACTTTCGGTATTTACTCCAAATTTCAATGACCCCAGCAAATATGGAGTTTATCAAAGAAGAGCGCAGTGAATTTTTTGGTAAATTTATTTTCAAATGATTCATGTGTAGAAAAAATTATACAATTCTTTCAGAAAATGCCATTGTGCAAACAACAATAAGTATTAATAATTAAATTATAAGTGGCACTATATCAACGGGATCAGGATATGCTCAAATGGAAGAACGTCACGCAGTTTTGAATATGCCCTCTATGTCAAAACAATATAATCAAAAAATTCAAGAAGGGCTCGGAAAAGCTTATACAATGATGATATGATATTGCATTAGATTGTATGTTAGAGGCCAGACAAGAGGAATTCAATTAGCAGTAGAAGCAGGCGAAGTTGATACTAATGGTGTCCCTGTTATAACAGTTGTCGCTGATGGGGCCTGGGCAAAAAGGTCATATAAAACGAATTATAATTCGCTTCCTGGAGTGGAAAGTTCATGTTCTTCATTAATAAATGTATAACTCGGAGTGCCGCCATTGGTACTCAACATTATCGTGAACCTATATTGTTATTCATTTCAGGCCTGCATTGTTGGGTACAAAACGAAAAAAGCTCTTTTTGTTGGTGTTCGGAACTCATACTGTTGCATGTGCAACCGCAAAGGCGACACTCCACAGCACACTTGTTATAAAAATTGGACTAAATCTTCAACTGCTATGGAGTCGGACATAATAGTTGCAGGTTTTAAATACAATATCGCGATGCATGGGATTAAGCATGGAAGGTTGATTGGCGATGGAAAAAGCAGCGTCATGGACCTCTTAAAAAAACATTTACCATATGGAACGGATTTAGTAGTGCAAAAATTGAATGTGTGAATCATGTTTTACGAAACTATGCAGGCAGACTGAGAGAATTATCCAATGTCTACTCTGAGCAATGTGGAAGATTTCTAGGTACTACAGCTGAAATTGACGATTTTTAAATTTAAAATTGCCTTGGTATTTAGAAAATCTCATGTCTCTGTATCGGTGTAACTATAAATATCATTTTCAATTCATAATATAGATGTTTAAAACCATAAGTTTAAAACAAAATATTTTAAATATGCCATCCCTGGTAGATACTACAATTAATAAAAATTTTACAAACCTCCATAGTCACTGTCGTTCGTCCACAATTTATTGTCTTTAAAACTAATTCATTGTTACTAAATTGTCTCTAACTACACACTTAAAACCTTCAACAAACGCTAAAATTACAATAACTGAACATAACAAAACAATAGGGTTACATGAAAATATGAAATGATGCACAAGAATGGACCACGCCCAAAGTTATAGATGCGCTATCTTAGGGTAGTCGTCAATACATCATAATTTCGGAACAAATGTTACTTATTTTGGAGATTGAGAGTTAGTGGCGTGATCTCCCTGGGAGTTCCATGGTATATTAAAAGTTAAGTTAAATTTGTTACATATTTTGGAGAGAGAGATTCTTTTAAGTTAGGGGCGCGATCTTCCAAGAAGTTCCTTGGAATATTAATAGTTAAATTAAATTTGTTACTTCTTTAAGAGCTTTACGGACATCGCATAGATATCAGTGGTTTGTTACTTATTTTGGAAAAAGAGATTCTTTTAAGTAAGTGGCACGATCTGCCAGAGTTCCTTGGAATGGCCTGCACTCCACTTTCTTGTACGCAGTATATATATATATATATATATATATATATATATATATATATATATATATATATATATATATATATTGAGTCCATTTTGTTTCCCTATCTAAGGGGTAGATGATCCGATTTATTAAGCTACATGAGAATCCATGGCAACGTAAACAAGATATTTATAATGTTTCGTAGCATTTTTCTCGCAATTGGTACATTTATTGAAGAAACTTTTCAAACAAAAGCTGTGCGAAATATTAATATCTTTTATTATAAACATAACTATTTTTGCCGTAAGTGCAGCCGTTCTAGTGATATTGGAGATAGAACAAAAAATGCATAGAGTAAACATGCACTGCCGGTTTGAATATTCTTTTCAAAAGTAGTAGGTGCACAACTAGACCATATACAAGTCTTAAGTTTGAAGTCGTTCACAGATACACACACAGACATCACTCCGAAAATAATCACATACGATTCAGGGAAGCCCAAAACGTGTATATCCGTTGAAATCTCGAGTTCGATTTTTTTGGTGATCCCTATACTTCGTAAAAGAAAGTAAAGACACTTCCAGGGCCTATGGGAACAACAATGGACTCACACAGTAAATAACAAACTGCGAGCGGTAAAAGACACGGTGTCCCCCTGGCCCATCATGGAAGAATGCAAAGACCAAGTACCAATAACAAGACTCAGAATAGAACATAAACTGATCACCAACAAACAAAAATGGGTTGTGGCCAACGCGAGACTTTCTTTTACGTAGTTTTCATCAATATTTATTGATTATAAAAATATAATATTAGGAAATAATAATCCAACAGAAACAATATGAAAACCAAGCTTACCTTATATAAATGAATGGGTTGAAAATTATACCAATACCAATTTGTAATGGTTATGAAGTACTAACTATCAAAACTAACCAATTCTCTAGAGATATATTCTGAAATGTCATTTATCTAATTCAGACCATTTTGTTTTCTTGTCGAAATATTGACAGGCTGAGATGATCCGATTTATTAAGCTACATTCTAATCCATGACAACGTAAACAAGAATCTTAAAATTTTCGGTAGCGGTTTTCTCGTAACTGGTACATTTATTGAAGAAACTTTTCAAACAAAAGTTGTGCAAAATATTAATATCTTTCATTATGAACATAACTACATTTGTCGTAAGTGCAGCCGTTCTAGTGATATTAGAGATAGAACAAAAAATGCATAGAGTAAACATGCACTGCCGGTTTGAATATTCTTTTCAAAAATAAGAGGTGCACAACTAGACCATATACAAGTCTTAAGTTTGAAGTCTCATAATTTTACGTTGGGCAGTTTCGGCTCTAGAGCGTTCACATACACACACACGCACACACACACCTACACACGCACACACAGACGTCACTCCGAAAATAGTTACATTCAATTCAGGGAAGCTCAAAACGTGTATATCCATTGAAATCTCGAGTTCGATTTTTTTGGTGATCCCTATACTTACTTATTACTCTGTAAAAGAAAGTAAAAATTTGACAAAAACCTCCCGACAATATGCGACACATGCAATAGCCGAACACATAATAATTGACTGTATAAAATATAACGCACACAGGCAAAATCACAACATACCAAACACACTTAAAGAAGCGATAAACAACACAACAGACAATATTAAAACGCCAACTAACCTCATAGCAGACACCAACCTTACCAAATTAATTTAAATCAAAACCCAATAAATTCAAACCAAATCAAATGTAACATATATAAATATACGGTAGCTGCTTTCACTGCATATTAAAACAATATATAATGTTTTAATATTATGAAGTTGAGCAATATATTGTTCTTTTTCTGTAATCAGAAAAAAAATACTAACAAATTAAGGAATACATAGTTAATAGGTTTGAATATATATATATATATATATATATATATATATATATATATATATATATATATATATATATATATATATATGTATATATATATATATATATATATATATTCAAACCTATTAACTATGTATTCCTTAATTTGTTAGTATTTTTTTTCTGATTACAGAAAAAGAACAATATATTGCTCAACTTCATAATATTAAAACATTATATATATATATATATATATATATATCTCAGATATCTTACAATGTAATATATCAGAGATAATTATGAAGGCTCATGTATGATATATATATATATATATATATATATATATATATATATATATATATATATATATATATATATATATATATATATATATATAAAACTGGAACGTCATGGTATGGAGTCATCACGCAGTGTCTGTGTAAACTCATAACTGAATAAATATTTGTACATCAAGTTTTGAAGTCATCACACAGTGTCTGTGTAAACTCATAACTGAATAAAGCTTCGTTCGTTATGTTATGGAGTCATCACCAAGCTTCTGTGCAAACTCATAACTGGTCGTCGTTACAAGATAAAAACTGTAACGAAGTGTCCGTGTCACACAAAAAAAGAAGTGAATAAATGAATAATCAAACATTGAAATTAATAAGTATAGGGATTTTGTGCCCGAAAACTGTTTCTCGTTTTCAGATGCAACTTTTCCTGTTAAGAAGAATCCCCATAGCTGCTGCAAACATAGCTAAACACGGTTTCGTCGAACCCTTAAAACTCCTTTATTACAACATTAAAATGAATGATTTTTTTTCCAGATAGCCAATACTTCGCTTTAGCCTTCTCTAGTTTTCGATTTTCAAGTTTTTGCTTAGATTTATTTTAATATTGTTCTATATTTACCCTATTTTCAAATGTCCATAGTTTTTATTGAGATGACAAATTTAAAAATTCAAAACTAGACAAAGCATTGACTATTTTTCTACCGGAATATTCTAAAAGTTTTATTCAAAAAAATGTATTAGCAAGTATTTTAAGGGTCAAACGAACGCTTCAACTGAGTAGTAAATAGCATTGGCTCTTATGGCGCTACGATATTGGTACGCTTCCCCCCTTGTAAGAACTGGCAACCAAGGGGATTCCTCTTAATTCGAGAGCGAATTTATTTGTCAGGCTGACCGTGTGAGCATTTCGTCATCATGTTCGATGAAACGACACCACTGATGGATAAATGCGTCACCGTCTGGCCCTGCATTTATAATTGATAATGTTATATGATTGTTTTAGGGAAGGTTGTTGAATATATATATGCATTATGGTATGAACCACGATTGGGAATAGTTCGTAGAACAGTAACTAAGGAGTAATTTACTATTCGTTCACCAGTGAGTTTTTTTTTTTTTATTATTAGATTTATATCACATATACAGGGTGTCCCATTTTAATCCGCCAGTAGCGATAATTCTGAAACATTGCATTGAATCAAAAAGTGTTCCAAATGAAAAGTTAATGGTTTTGAGGGGGACATCTGATGCCGTAGACTTTGCCCCCCCAGCCCCCCAAGGGGGGCGGGAACAGGGGGCAACTTTAAAATCTTAAATAGAAACCCCTATTTTTTATTGCAGATTCTGATAGAGGGTTAAAAAGTATGTAAGTTTTATCCGAAACATTTTTTTTATTGGTCGAGAGATGGCGACTAAAATTGACCTACATTTTAAAACTCTATCCGAGTCTGAGGTACAAAATAGGGGTTTCCATTTAAGATTCTAAAGTTGCCACCAGCCCCCCCCCCCCCCGGGGGCGGGAGGGGGGTGGGGCTATGTGGGGGGCCCGGTCAAACACTGTTTGAAAAAAAAATTACATTCTTTTTTGAATTATTTTACCATTATTTAATTTGAAAAATAAGTACTCAATCGCTATTTTTGAGTACTTTACGTCTTTGTAGGGGGGGGGGCGGGGGTAGTATTTGGGCAGGCTGAGAAAAAAACAACCTTGTAAGGTTGTGAGTAAGTCCTAAGTAATAATAACAGTTAATTACGTGACGATTTTCGCAATTTAATTGACAAAATACCTAATTTTTACATTTGCAGCGCCATCTCTCGACCAATAAAAAAAATGTTTCGGATAAAACTTACATACTTTTTAACCCTCTATCAGAATCTGCAATAAAAAATAGGGGTTTCCATTTAAGATTTTAAAGTTGCCCCCTGTTCCCGCCCCCCTTGGGGGGCTGGGGGGGCAAAGTCTACGGCATCAGATGTCCCCCTCAAAACCATTAACTTTTCATTTGGAACACTTTTTGATTCAATGCAATGTTTCAGAATTATCGCTACTGGCGAATTAAAATGGGACACCCTGTATATAACATTGCTTGTTATAAAGTATCATAGAATTTTACTTTGAATTCTTTAATTATATTTTTTCTAAAATCTAAGATAGGTATTAAGGAGGTTCCAGATTTTGGGGCCTATTACTTCGGACCTGTACGAACGATTGGAAATAAAATGCGACAGAAACTTGACAAAACTTTTTGTTAAGATATTATTTTGCTGTACATCCTGTACGACGAGCTAAATATTATAATTTATAAATGTAAATTTAAAGCTATAAATTAAAGGTCCAAATTCTAATTTTATTAATTTGCATATCTGCGTACCTGGTAATTATGTATATATATATACGAGTATATCGACTATTGCTTTCATTTTTCGCAGTCTACTGTCTTAAATTATGTCGCAAGAAAAATTAAATAGTCGCATTGCTGCATTTTATGCACATTGCAATATTCTGATTACTGGAGGTACTGGCTTTCTTGGGCGTTTGCTTATCGAAAAGCTGTTAAGAAGCTGTCCAGATTTGGCGAAAATTTACTTGATTATACGTCAGAAGAAAGGTGTTGATGTTCAATCAAGACTAGTTACATTTTTCGAAGACAAAGTAAGTATTTTATTACTAAAATCATACTTGGTCAACCGTCTCCAATTTGGTCTTCAATGTGATTAAGTAAACAATATTAAATTACAACGGACGCCTATAAAAAATTGTGTTCATGATCCGCAGTTATTTCTAATTTAGATAAATAATCCTGATAATTAAATTAATATAAACACAATTACGTGATCACAATAACAGATAAAGAAGCAACATATACCAACAATTTTTAGACTAAAAAATAAAATAAAAAGAATATCACGCACGATAGTACTGTATATCTAATTGCAAGCAAATATAAGGAATTTGAAACCACTGCCTTTCAATAATAATGTAAAGAAATTATAGATTGAACATGCCCCATTTACAATATCAGAATTCTTAAACTTTGTGAAATAATATAATACATATACATATATAGTAATCTATATGATGTGTGCACATACGCATTACATTATTTGATAGAGCAAATATTTTTATTTAGGTTTTTGATTTATTGCGAAGGGAACAACCACATTTTATTGATAAGGTTTGCGCTATCAATGGAGATTTCTCATATGAAAAACTTGGACTTGGTGCCACTGCACGGGAACTGTTAATTGAAAATGTAAGTAATTGTAATTTTAATGAAGATATTATAAATCACAAATGATTTCAAGACTTAATTACACTTTTAGAAAAGATATTACTTTTTACACTACACTATGCCCCAAATTAGACAAAACTGCGTTGGTGTTAAATTTACACCAAGTAGTAATTGTATACTTTCGCCACAAGGTTGTGGAAAATAAATAAACACAAAGAAAAGTGTAAGACATAAGGTATTGAAATATTCTTTGTAATTTTTACATGACGATGTGTTATTTGTTTAACTCCGTTCGTGTCATTGTTAACATTGTCAATTTTAAAATCAGCAGGGTGAATTGTTAACCTTATACGGCGTTTCGTGTATTTGGAGAGAAACGTTGAGAGCTGAAATATCAATTTTTAAATATCTGACTACATTTCCTGAGACACAAACAAAAACACCCCTGTTTATATTAAACAGTTAGGAGAACCAATTTTATGTAATATTCTGTAACGTTTCATTATTATTAATAATATTTGCAAGGTGGATATCGTATTCCATAGCGCCGCAGATCTTAGAATGTTCGAAGATCTCAAGGCGGCTGTGAACATGAATGTAAGAGGGACGCGAGAATTACTCTCACTGTGTGAAGAAATGAAGCATTTGAAGTGTGTGATACACATTTCTACTGCGTACTCATTCTGTCCGCGCAAGCAAATCCATGAAGAATTCTATAAGCCACCGTACACACCGCAAACAATAATAGATTTCGTCAATGAGGCTGATGATGAGCTCATGAAAAAAATCACAATCCCGTAAATATTTAGAAATAATTAAAACAATTTGCGTTTGACAGTCTAAATATTAATAATTATGTATCATTCACAACAAGTTTATGACAATAGTGCAAAACTGTTGTAAAAGAAAGATATAAATGATTTTTAATACCTAATAAAATGTACTCAAATGATGTTCTAATGCTAAGAAAATCTACATGATTATATGTATAATCATGTAGATTGACAAATACATATTTGTTGTTCATAATATATTGTTTTAGAATGCTAAAGAATAATTCATTACAATGGCCAAATATCTACAGTTTCACCAAAGCCATTGGGGAAGATTTAGTTAGGGAGAAACAAAATGATCTTCCAATTGGATTATTCCGACCATCGATAGGTACAGTTTGTTACCAGCATTTACCATTATTTAGTATTGTCTATAGAATAATCGTTTGGTTTGTTCTGTATTCTTTCCAATAATTTTGCTGACTAAGCGATTTATCTATATAAGTTAAGACATACTATCTATTACAATCATTAATAATAATAAGGTTGTGATTGTCGTATTTAAAGATGTTTCAGAATATTTGTTTGAATTTTAAATAATTGAGGGAAACATGTGCTACTTCTTCTTTTATTTCAGTGATGTATACAGTAAAGGAACCACTTGCAGCCTATTGTGATAGTCCCCATGGGCCCATGGGTATGGCAGCGTTGTGCCTTGCAGGAATTTGTCACGTTGTAAACTGTAAAGAAAATCTAGAAATGAATGTTGTTCCCGCAGATTATTGTATAAATAGTTTAATTGCAACTGCAGAACACGTTGCGAAAGACTGGTACCTCTAAAACCATCAAATGAATTTCAGTGCCCCAATTCAAACTAATTTAATTTACAGGAAGATCCAACTTCATACTCGTGACGTCATTTTTAACTATGTTTCAAAAGTAGGACAATCATTAATACAAAAGGATTTCCTTAATAGGGGTGTTTTAGCACATAATTGCAAGTATCCACTTGCTAAAGCAATATATGTAGCAACTGTAGTTTCATCGAGATGTAAAAGTTGGTGCCGTATATTGGAAATATTTTTCCATTATATTCCAGGATGTTTAATTGATACAATTACGATATTACAAGGGCGAAAACCACAGTAATTATCAAGCAGACTTAGACCTGGGCAGGGCTTCAAATTAATTTAATAAAACAAAACTTCTATAACTTGAATTTTTTTAATTATTTTCAAAAGCAACAGATGTTATCACGTATCGACAATGCTAGTATAGTTGGAGTAAATTACGTTATCAGTATTATACATGCGCAGTAGTGTTCAACTTGTTCTAATAAAATATTAATACAGTCTTTTTGATCAGACCTTGTTAAACATGATCATTTATTATTTTTAGATAATAACAAAACAATGACGTTAAATAAATTTCGATCCAAATATCGATTTAATGATCATCTTTTTTTTTTTTAAGGTTATTGAGTTTGTATAAGAAAACAAGAAAGTTCCAGAATGTCTTGGAGTATTTTCAAACAAACGAATGGCAAATGTATAATGAAAATGTTTGTAAAGTTTGGGAAAATATGAATGATGTCGATAAACAAATTTTCCCGTTCAGTTTGGATAATTTCGATTGGCTAGCATATACCGACACATTTCAATATGGCATTAAAAGAGATATAGCCAAAGATAAGATGGATGAAGAATCTCTACGAAGAGATAGAGCTAGATATGAAAAGTATGTTACATAAACAAATTCAAAGGAAATGACAATCGCAAATCTATTCTTGTTTAAAACAGTACTCATTGTTAAATATAACTTATGCTAAAATTTATATTCAAAAATATAGGTCACTTGGACTTTGTGTTTTGATTGTTTAAACAATAATTGAATAGTTAATGTTACTGGTGTTCCAATTTAATTACGCAGTATTAGAACTTAAATTCTTATATAAAATATTTTGTTTCAGATTAAAAACAGTGCATCGTTTTGTTGTTTATGGATTTTATATTATTATTGCATTATTTATTATATATCTATATAATTATTTTAATAGACTGTAATAAACATATAATAAAACAATCTGCCCTTTTGTTTCATATTAAAAAGATCTGATAATAAACTAAAATTATATTATTAATATTTATTTTAATATGATAATACATCTTATTACGGTGAATTTTTACATGTTGTGAAAGTTGTATGTAGATGGATGGTAACCGACGATATTTAACCACTGAACCTTCCTGTATGACACTTTATTTCATTAACACCAATCATAAGGGCATATACACATTACACACTGTAAGCGACGGCCCACGGAAACCTCCGATTCGAGCCTCTATGTTGAATCTGAAAATAGAATACGAGTTGAGGTTACGCTCATTAGATACTGACTAACGACGGGCTATTAAAGCAATTATGTTTAAGCCATTTGTATCAGGATAAGGAAGTAGAATACAGTATTTAACTGTGCACAAGAAACATAACAGCCTAAGCAACTTGTCATTAGGTCTGTTTGGACCTGGCCCCGCGCCACACACACTTGCTGTGGGAATACGGGAAATCCCAGAGGACTCGCTCTACACAAACTAGTTGTGAGAATCAATGAGAAACTTGCCTCCGCCATGAGATTTGCATGATATCGGGTTGAGAGTTGAAAGTCGAGTGAAACTCAAATCCGTTGGGCTCACTCCTGAGGAATAACACTAACGTGTGGCAGGCAGGGTATCGCATATATGCTACATTGCTGAGAACTTTTTCGGCCACGTAAAGATTAACTCAATAGTATTGTATTTCTTATGCTGGTAGTTTTGTTGACTTAGCGGAAAAGAATGATGCAATAAGTCTACTTATTGCGCAGTAAAGGGTGGAACGATTATATAAATCCTCCTCCTCGTGAATGAAAATTACATATTTGGTATTTCAATTAAAATTCGTTAATCCTACTTCTACGTCTTTTGACTTTTTAAATTTCCTTTTAAGATCAACTCTACATTTATAAATGCACATTATAATTATAATTAATATGATTATTACATAGATTAAAATAAAATGGTAGTTATTTCTACTTATATTATTATTGTATGGAGATTCTAGATGAATATTACTTTCCGTTTTGTGATTGATTATGAATGAATATTTTTCATTTCATCTGTTATAAGTTTGAAATAATTGTAAGTTAAATTCATATGAGTGTCTATTAATTCTCCGAAATTATTTATTATCTCAATTTGATTACTAGTAATTTTAGAGTTACTAGTGTGATATATACCATTTAAATTTTTAATATTAAGTGTGTTATCACAGTAAAATTTGATTTTTTTCTCATATGGTATAAATATATATTTTAAGTTTGAATTTCTTATATCAATAATCGAATTTATTGGTGGTATTTTATTATATTCACAAAACTGAAATTCATTTTCGCAAATTACATTTTCAATAATTTTTTCATATTCGTTAGCTTGCGACAAACAGTAGTATTCCCTATTACTTATTCTAGTACATTTATTTATAGGTTTAGTTTAACAATTATTTTTTTTTGTACAGCCCGTTTAGGACATTGATGGTTTCGTATGTGTTGTATACATGTGTGGGTACTGAAGTGACTTGCAACAGTTCCTGTTTAAGGACGTTGGATGGGATTTAAATGAGGGTTATGAGTTTATAATCTGTTATAGAGCAGTACGTTTTTAGTTATGTTCATAATAAAAGATATTAATATTTCGCACAACTTTTGTTTGAAAAGTTTCTTCAAGAAATGTACCAGTTACAAGAAAATTGCTACTAAAAATCATAAGTATCTTGTTTACGTTGTCATGGATTCGAATGTAGCTTGATTAATCGGATCATCTGCGCCTGTCAATATGTCGACAAGAAAACAAAATAGACTGAATTAGATAAATGACATTTCAGAATATTTCTGTAGAGTATTGGTTAGTTGTGATAGCTAGTACTTCAAAACCATTACAAATTGGTATTGGTATAATTTTCCACCCATTCATTTATATAAGGTAAGCTTGGTTTTCATATTGTTTCTGTTGGATTAATATTTCCTAATATTATATTTTTATAATCAATAAATATTGATGAAACGATAACATAATAAAATAATAAGATAATTTCAGTGTATTACTATGAAATATTTGTATTTTTTAACAGTTTGTATGGAATATATATATATATATATATATATATATATATATATATATATAAATATAAATATATATATAAATATATATATATATATATATATATATATATATATATATATATATATATATATAAATATAAATATATATATAAATATATATATATATATATATATATATATATATATATATATATATTCCAAACAAACTGTTAAAAAAAAAAAAATATATATATATATATATATATATATATATATATATAAAATAAAAACTACGTAAAAGAAAGTCCCGCGTTGGTTTTTTGATTTTAACTTCGTTCTTATTATTGGTTTCTTTTACGATTATTTGGTTTTTACAGGTATTTATAGAAGTCTCCAGATATATTATACCGATTATGTGGTTTTCGTCGTCGGAATGAGCAGTGTCTGTTGTGTCATTGTCGCTACCCGTTTCTACTATGACTGAATCTGGGTCTGAATTTAAATTTAATTCCGCGTAATTAGGTTTTTCGTAAACGTTAATTTGGTTGTTAGAATTTTGAAATATTTCTTCAATTAGAACTTCTATTTTATTCCAATTTATTTTATCTAATCCTGAGCAAATTTTTGGCATGTCTAATTCGTTTATTTCGTTTTGCATGCAATAATCCAATAATTTTTCAAGGCATATTTTTATGTTTTCAATTGTTGGTTTGTCAGAGTAGTTTTCTTTCATAATTAGCTGACAGATTAATCTTGGATCTTTCTCTACTAAAATTTTGTTATTTTTGCAAGGATAGTTTACTATAATTAGGTAAGCAAAGCATTTACTCATTTTTATATCTTTAGAAGTACAATGAATTAGCATATTATTTGATTCGAAAATATTGGAGTTTTTATATTCGATTTTTAATTCAGGTTTAATTCGGGACAGTGCATCAGCTACTACATTTTGACATCCTTTTCTATATTCTACTGTGTTAGTCAAATCCTTCTAGCTTCAACCGCCATCGTATTAACTTTGAATTTGGCCAAACTAGTGGTCTATGGTCAGTAACAATTTTGAATTTATATCCTAGTAGATATGGCCGAAATTGTTTGGTTGTCTAAATTATAGCCAGAAGTTCTTTCTCAATAGTTGAGTAATTGATTTCATGGTCGTTGAGACTTCTTGAGATGTAGGTCAATAGGAAGATCTTTGTTATTTTCACCTTATTGTGACAACACAGCTCCGATGGCGTAATTACTTGCATCGGTGGTTAAAATAAATGCTTTTGTAAAGTCAGGATATTTTAAGATGGGGTCGTTGGAAAGAAGTGTTTTACATTTCCTAATACTGCCCTTAGTCAACTTTTAAAAATTTTAGAATTTTCTAATTAAAATTCTAAAATATTTTATGTGATTAAAGTTTTTTCAAATTGTGAGCCCATAGGCTTACAAAAAATAATATAAATATATTTTGAAGTATATCAGACATTGATCGCCATCTGTTAGTAAAATGAAGAAGTTATGTTTATGTGACAGTAATTTGTTTGGTTTTATTTTCCAATGTATAAACCATTTGCTTCGGTGTTTTAATTTATAAAATTAGGAAATGTTCATCAAATAATGTTCAATATCCTTTGCTAATCACGAAACGAACGATATTAACGTTACCCATGTGGATGTGTGCAATTTTAAATGTGGGGTTTTGGGAAATTAAAACTGTTATGGTACATTAATAAATAAATTTCGGGATCATAATTGGTTAGATTGGTTCAATGGGCAATGTGAGTATAATGTCGATGATTTAGAACTATATACGTAAACTTAGAAATGTATTAATTTAATATTAAATGCCGCTGAAATGTCATAATAACAATAAATTTTGTACTATAATAATTGGTATCGCTTTTAGTTTTGTATTTATTGTTGTGACCGGGCTCGCCGGAACGCCAGTGCTTGTTTTTAAAAGAGATTCATTTATAATAAATGCATCATATTTAAAATTGAAGGTCAAACTGTCGATGATGGGCCTCACGTCCAAAATGGATGAAACTTTGTGGAAAAATCCGCAAAAAAATTAGGATTATGGGAAAAATAATCGCATGTGGGGGAAACCCTTGGATGACCTTGAAATTAATTAATTTGTTTTTATAGCTATTTATCAATTACAATCAATCTGTGCGTGCCTAAGAGTGTGTGTTTCTCCAGCCACGATTTCTGTTACCAACTTAAAAATAACAAAATCCCCTTGATTGATTTTGGCTCTACTATTAATACAAAATTACTTCCCATCACTTAAAAATTAAACAACCACAACGTAACCACAAACAGTGATTTTATGTACAAACGAATTATTTACATTTTCGCTGTTTGTGGTTACGTTGTGGTTGTCTAATTTTTAAGTGATGGGAAGTAATTTTGGTTTTAATCGTTGCGCTAAAACCAATCAAGGGGATTTTGTTATTTTTAGGTTGGTAACAGAAATCGTGGCTGGAGAAAAGGGTGAAACTGTCGATGATGGGCGTCACGTCCAAAATGGATGAAACTTTGTGTTAAAAATTATAATATTTAATAATTTTTTTCGGGCTATTAGTTAGCAATATGTAAAAATCTTGTAGGCATAAAATATCTTAGTATTTTTAGTAGAATTTTTGAGTGTTTTACACACAAACACACTCAAACAAACACACTCACACAAACCCACTCACACACACACACACACACACACACACACACATACACACACTCATAGGCACGCACAGATTGATTGTAATTGATAAATAGCTATAAAAACAAATTAATTAATTTCAAGGTCATCCAAGGGTTTCCCCCACATGCGATTATTTTTCCCATAATCCTAATTTTTTTGCGGATTTTTCCACAAAGTTTCATCCATTTTGGACGTGAGGCCCATCATCGACAGTTTGACCAAATTGAATAACGACGTTTAAATACTAATAATGCATAATTTTCATTGTAAAATCGTTATTTAACAATTAATTTACATGCATTTATATTAACTTTATAATATTTTACCAATTAAAGCAATTACTTTCATTGGAAAGTATGATATTTGCATGCGAAAAAATTACTCTTTAATATTTAATGTATCTATTGATATTAGATAACGAACCATTTGTTCCTATTTAAAGATTAATATTAGTAATATTAATATATTGGATATTAAGATAGGTTAGGATATAACACAAATATATGGTTAGGTACTGTAAATAAATTTTATTTATTTTTTGTCGATATATAAACAATTATGTACAGAAGAAACCTTAATTCTATTTCTTATTAATGATAACAAATACTTTGGTCATTAATGTATATAAGCATAATTCATTACTTATTTGGCAGTAAATAATATAATAAGAAATATAATGTATAAAATACTTACACCCAATGATACTTATATAATTACAAAAACAAACATTCATTCTAAGTATTGAATTATACACATTTTTTTATAAATAAAGTAAATAGTTGTTGGTGGAGTACATAAAATGTATTGTATTAAATCGAACATGGGGTCACCAAATGAATGTCTTTTAATTTGTATTGAATTATTGGGTTGATATTTAATTTGCATTAAATTTAATTTAAGATATAATAGTACTATCTGGGATAAAGTAGTAGTCTGTTTAAATGTTGACATTCATTAATAATGCTATTTATATGTAAAAATTTAGAACCTGTTTCAAAAGAATCTTGAAATCTTCGTTTTGCGATCAACCATTGGGAAAGTTTTATTTAGTTGATGTCGTAGGGCCAAAGTATAAATAATATTTCTCCTTGAAGTAATTATATGAGCGTTAGTTTTTGCCATATATGCAATTTGCGGATGAAGTTGAGGGTAGCGTATAAACAATCGAACTCGACATTTCGCATTCACTATTGGAAGTAAGATTTTGTAATTCCAATTCTCCAACAACATTTTCATAATTTAACTGCAACACATAATAATACATATTAATACATTTGCCAATTGTAATCTGCAACTTTTTTTTTTCCCCAATATTTATCTTTTATATTTCCAAATTCCTCTATAGAAAATCATTTTCTAATTAAACGAAATGAATTATTCATGAGGACATGGATATTTTAACGTGTTTAAATTATCTTCGAATGATTCCACCAAAGAATGAAATCTCCAACAGAATGATTTTGTTTCTTTAATGCACATTCTAACAGGGAAAACAAAGGTTTGCACGATATAAATGAGCGCATCAAAATCTTGCGACAACCAGTGAACAGTGACGCGTTATACATTTGTGCCGAGAATGAACTTGTTCAGGCATGTGCGTCTTAAAATATGTTACAAATTATGCATATTTATATTTACTATAGTATAGTACAATTTAAAGTAGTGCATTAAATATAATGATATGATTCGTTAATAATTAACGAAGCAAATATCCTCACTTTATTAGAAATAAATCCTGTATTTGGAATAAAATTACAATATTTAATAGATATTTTGAAGTAAATATGCTCACTTTGTCAGAAATAAATTTTATATTAGGAATAAAATTAAAATATTTTACTGATAAAACAATATCTTTACTATTTACTATTCAAAAAATCGTTTTTTTTTTGCAGAATCGGACACTTTGAAGTGTTGACTATTTGTTTCTGAAGCCGTTTTTCGAAATTCGAGTTGGAAATATGTGAAATTGCGATATAAACAAAACAATGTTTTTGCTCAAACACGGCGTTTTCGCGCGCGTCAGTCTGAAGTTGAAACTTTAAACGCGTTTTTCTCGAAACCATATTTTTTACATCGCGCGGTAGAATATCTCTACAATGAATTAGCCGATTTAACTCTCGTTAAGCGCATCTTAAAGGTAATAAAATTCTCTAGGAGTTGATTTTCGACGAGGTGTGTCCGACAATTTTAATATTTTTTAAGGCCCGTCAAAGGAGAAAAAAAGTGGCAAAAAATGACACTTTTCGTACGATGGTCGCCATTTTGCTAATTATGGTCCAAATGGACCACCCGAGGGTCAATTCCTAGACAATTTAATATACTTTAAAACCTTTTTTTTTTTCAACCAACTGGGACCAGAGTTATGCTACCGCGCGCCTAAATTGAGCTGCCCACTTTGGACCTAGACATCTTCGCCGGGGCTGAACGTACCCGACTTTAAAAAATACCTTATTAAAGAGAAAAGTTGAATAAATTCGATACGAAAAACCGCGTGCGAATATCTCAAACGTATCCTGAGAAAAAAATGTTAAAAAACAGGGTTTTTTTTGTGCTCTAAAGGTGAATGCCCACTTAATGTTGTGTATAACCTTTGTTTCTCTTCAACGTTCAAAAGTTCATCGCGTATCCTTTGGTTCTTTATTTCGAAATTAAAATGGTTTTTTTTATGAGTATAAATATTGAAGTTTGAATTTATATTTATTTAAAAATGTAATTCCTTCTTTACTCAAATCAATTTTTGCTTTTATTAATTTTATTCCGGGTAGTCCTAGTAATATTTCGAATTCTTTATGGAAATTAATAATATAGCTCATTACGTTATTATTTTTATATTTAAAAAATGTAAATTCATTTCCTGATGATTTGCCGTTACAAGTGTTTACTGTAAAAATTCTGGGAATTTAACAAAATTTGATTTGATTAAATTTGGATCGATGTAATTTTTAGTTGATCTAGTATCTAATAAGATTTTATGATTTGAAATTTTGACGAACGGTAGTTTGCTGGGATTAGTAGTTAGGGATTCAATTCGGGTTGGTCTTGGCCTAATTCTAAAAAATTACTTTCGTCATTAATTTCGTTTTCGGATTCGAATTCTTCACAATCTGAGGTTACTGGATTTAGATTATTTTCTAAATCTTGATTAAACAATTGTTCTGATCTTGGTTGATTTCGTTTAGGAAATAGGGAGGTTTGGACACTCATAAGTGTACTTTTCTGATAGGCATTACGAATGTTGGCACTTGGAGCGAACGCTCTTGATTGTTGTTGGTTTTGTGGGTATTGTTGATATTGATGATATTTCTGCATAGGAGATTGATGTTTGTTGGGATTAAAATGAATTTGATTCTATGGTGGAAGCGTTTTTTAGAATTGTGTATTTTGATTGTGTATGTATAGTAAATCGATTGAAATAAGATTTAATATTTCAATTAATTTTTGTGGATTTCGGGCAGATAGTTGTGATCTAAACGTATCTCAACATTTGTTTATGAAGCATTGTATAAAATTTTTTATAGCGTTTCCTAAAATTATTTTACTGACGTTGCCTTCGTATTTGCATTCTATTTTGCTTTTATAATTCAAAAATAAGTGGTTAAATTTTGTAAAATATTCTTATATACTTCCTCTAGATTGTTTATAGTGAGTGATTTCATACATTAAAGTATATTCTGATCTAGTGTCTGAATAATTTTGTAACAAATGTTCTTTAAATTTTTCCACGAGTCAATGGTTGTAATACTAAGGCATTGTGCAGCGTTACCCTTAATCTTATTCTTTAATATAAGTATTATTTGATTTCCGTAGGTCCTTAAATAAAACACTCATTAATAGAAATACTTATTTTATTATTATGTAACTGAATGATAAATTAATAAAATATTCTTATTGAACACAAGTTTCTTATAATTCACTAACCGACACAAAGTACAACATTAATGTTGTACTTTCTGTCGGTTAGTGAATTATAAGAAACTTATGTTCAATAAGAATATTACTTAAACATTAAGTATAAAAAATAACTAACTGAATCAGGAAATGATACAAGACCGCGAAGTTCAAACAGAAAGATTCAGTTTCTTCTATAAGTATAACTAACTTTCTGGTAATTTCTGACGGGTTAGTTTGAATGATTAAATTTATAATATCATCTACGGTGTTAACAAAGTTTGGTAGAGATTTTACGTCTCCGTCGAAGTGCGGGCTAAATCTAATAGTTTTAGAATGTCATTATTTAGATTGGAAAAGATATTTCCAGAAAGGAAAAGTGTTGGTGACGTCATATTTATATTTAAATTATTAAGTTGTCTTGACAATTCCTCCAGTTTTAGAGTGATGTGTTTAAAGTGTACTTACAGGATTAGTACAATTTCCTTGATCATTCGATATTCGTTCGATGTTTGAATGTATGTTTTTCTTCTGCAGTTCCGGATGTAGTTACGGTCAGGAACTGTTGCAGGAGGATTCTGTGTTGAATCAGCTGTTTAGAAATGTGACAGAGGTATAATTTGTTTTTAAAAACATTCTTTAATAAAAACTTATATTTCACAAACGTTCTATTTATTATATGATTTAACTAATGCTGAGGTTACAAACAGAATGACCGCACATGTTCGGTCATGTAAAGATTATCTCAATAGTATTGTATTTTTTATGCTTAAGTCTACTTATTGCGCAGTAAAGGATGGAACAATTATATAAATTATATATATAATATATATATATATATATATATATATATATATATATATATATAAATATTTATATATATATATATATATATATATATATATATATATATATATACATATATATATATATATATATATATATATATATATATATATATATATATATATGTATATGTATATATATATATATATATATTTATAGTGAAAACAACATTTTGAACTACAATTTGAAAAACATTGCTTGTCATAAAATTTCTTAGAATTTTACTTTAAATTTTTTTTCCTCCATTCTAAGGTCGGTATTAAGGGTGGGTTCCAGATTATTGGGCCTATTACTTCGGACCTGTACGAACGCTTGGATATAAAATGCGACAGGAACTTGACCACCACAAGAACTTTTGATGTAGATATTATTTTGATCCGAGCATATTACAGACAGACGACTAATCACTATAGCTCTCTTGTACATTCTGTACGACGAGCTAAATATTATAATTTACGTAAATTTAAAGATATAAATTGAAGGTCCAAATTCTAATTTTATTTATTTGCATATACCTTTTTCTTTATTTGCATACCTCGTATTTATGTATTTATATATATACGAGTATATCGACTATTGTTTTCACTTTTCGCAGTCTACTGTTTAAAATTATGTCGCAAGAAAAATTAAATAGTCGCATTGCTGCATTTTATGCACATTGCAATATTCTGATTACTGGAGGTACTGGCTTTCTTGGGCGTTTGCTTATCGAAAAGCTGTTAAGAAGCTGTCCAGATTTGGCGAAAATTTACTTGATTATACGTCAGAAGAAAGGTGTTGATGTTCAATCAAGACTAGTTACATTTTTCGAAGACAAAGTAAGTATTTTATTACTAAAATCATACTTGGTCAACCGTCTCCGATTTGGTCTTCAATGTGATTAAGTAAACAATATTAAATTACAACGGACGCCTATAAAAAATTGTGTTCATGATCCGCAGTTATTTCTAATTTAGATAAATAATCCTGATAATTAAATTAATATAAACACAATTACGTGATCACAATAACAGATAAAGAAGCAACATATACCAACAATTTTTAAACTAAAAAATAAAATAAAAAGAATATCACGCACGATAGTACTGTATATCTAATTGCAAGCAAATATAAGGAATTTGAAACCAGTGCCTTTCAATAATAATGTAAAGAAATTATAGATTGAACATGCCCCATTTACAATATCAGAATTCTTAAACTTTGTGAAATAATATAATACATATACATATATAGTAATCTATATGATGTGTGCACATACGCATTACATTATTTGATAGAGCAAATATTTTTATTTAGGTTTTTGATTTATTGCGAAGGGAACAACCACATTTTATTGATAAGGTTTGCGCTATCAATGGAGATTTCTCATATGAAAAACTTGGACTTGGTGCCACTGCACGGGAACTGTTAATTGAAAATGTAAGTAATTGTAATTTTAATGAAGATATTATAAATCACAAATGATTTCAAGACTTAATTACACTTTTAGAAAAGATATTACTTTTTACACTACACTATGCCCCAAATTAGACAAAACTGCGTTGGTGTTAAATTTACACCAAGTAGTAATTGTATACTTTCGCCACAAGGTTGTGGAAAATAAATAAACACAAAGAAAAGTGTAAGACATAAGGTATTGAAATATTCTTTGTAATTTTTACATGACGATGTGTTATTTGTTTAACTCCGTTCGTGTCATTGTTAACATTGTCAATTTTAAAATCAGCAGGGTGAATTGTTAACCTTATACGGCGTTTCGTGTATTTGGAGAGAAACGTTGAGAGCTGAAATATCAATTTTTAAATATCTGACTACATTTCCTGAGACACAAACAAAAACACCCCTGTTTATATTAAACAGTTAGGAGAACCAATTTTATGTAATATTCTGTAACGTTTCATTATTATTAATAATATTTGCAAGGTGGATATCGTATTCCATAGCGCCGCAGATCTTAGAATGTTCGAAGATCTCAAGGCGGCTGTGAACATGAATGTAAGAGGGACGCGAGAATTACTCTCACTGTGTGAAGAAATGAAGCATTTGAAGTGTGTGATACACATTTCTACTGCGTACTCATTCTGTCCGCGCAAGCAAATCCATGAAGAATTCTATAAGCCACCGTACACACCGCAAACGATAATAGATTTCGTCAATGAGGCTGATGATGAGCTCATGAAAAAAATCACAATCCCGTAAATATTTAGAAGAAAAAGAACAATTTGCATTTGATCGTCTAAATATGAATAATTATATATCATTCACAACAAAATTATGATATATATATATATATATATATATATATATATATATATATATATATATATATATATATATATATATATATATATATATTTATATATATATATATATATATATATATATTTATATATATATATATATATATATATATATATATATATATATATATATATATATGTATGTATATGTTTATATATATTTCTTTTGTTTTATCGCTCGTAATATTTTAAAACAGATGAGTATTCAGTCCCGAACGCAGAATGTTATGCTAAGAAAATCTACATGATTATATATATAGTCATGTCGATTGACAAATATATATTTGTTGTTCATAATATATTGTTTTAGAATGCTAAAGAATAATTCATTACAATGGCCAAATATCTACAGTTTCACCAAAGCCATCGGAGAAGATTTAGTTAGGGAGAAACAAAATGATCTTCCAATTGGATTATTCCGACCATCGATAGGTACAGTTTGTTACCAGCATTTACCATTATTTAGTATTGTCTATAGAAAAATCGTTTGGTTTGTTCTCTATTTTTTCCAATAACTTTACAAATGTAAGACTAAGCGATGTATCTATATAAATAAGGAAATACTATCTATAACAATCATTAATAATAATTGAGTCGTGATTGTCGTATGTAAAGATGTGTTAGAATATCTGTTTGAATTTTAAATAATTGAGGAAAACATGTGCTACATTTACTTTCATTTCAGTGATGTATACAGTAAAGGAACCACTAGTAGCCTATTGTGATAGTCCCCATGGACCCATGGGTATGGCAGCATTAGGTCTTACAGGAATTTTTCACGTTGTACACTGTAAAGAAAATCTAGAAATGAATGTTGTTCCCGCAGATTATTGTATAAATAGTTTAATTGCAACTGCAGAACACGTTGCGAAAGACTGGTACCTCTAAAACCATCAAATGAATTTCAGTGCCCCAATTCAAATTAATTTATTTTACAGGAAGATCCAACTTCATACTCGTGACGTAATTTTTAACTATGTTTCAAAAATAGGAAAATCATTAATACAAAAGGATTACCTTAATAGGGGTGTTTTAGTATATAATTGCAAGTACCCACTTGCTAAAGCAATATATGCTATAACTGCAGTTAAATCGAGCTGTAAATATTGGTGCCGAATATTGGAAATATTTTTCCATTATATTCCAGGATATTTCATTGATACAATTACGATGTTACAAGGGAGAAAACCACAGTAATTATCAAGTAGACCTAGATCTGGACAGAATTTCTAATTTAAATAATAAAACTTCTTTAACTTGAAATCGATTCTACATTTGAAAGATTTGCGCCTTTCTGAATTTTTAATAATATTTTCAAAAGCAACACAAGTTACCACGTATCGACTATACTGGTATTTTTGGAGTAAATAACGCTAATCAGTATCAATAGACGAATAAAGGGCTGAGCGGTGTAGATAGAATTATGGATTCGCAGTAGTGTTCAACTAGTTCAGACAAAAATAAAATGAAGACAGAATCTTTTTGATCAGACCTTGTTAATCATTTTTTATTTTGAAATAATAATAACAAAATATTGACGTTAATTAAATTTCTTCCTGTGACATTCATTTAACATATTTTGTTTCTCTAAATATAAAATTATACGCTAATTATTTTGCAACAACTCACAATTTGTTTTGAAATGTGACCTAATTATTGTAATGTCCCAGCAAGATTTCGATCAAAATATCGATTTAACACCCAACGTTTTTTTTTTTAAGGCTAATGAGTTTGTATAAAAAGACAGGAAAATTCCAGAATGTTATGGATCATTTTCAAACGAACGAATGGCAAATGTATAATGAAAATGTTTGTAAAGTATGGGAAAATATGAATGATGTCGATAAACAAATTTTCCCGTTCAGTTTGGATAACTTCGATTGGCTAGCCTATACCGACACATTTCAATATGGCATTAAAAGAGATATAGCCAAAGATAAGATGGATGAAGATTCTCTACGAAGAGATAGAGCTAGATATGAAAAGTATGTTACATAAACAAATTCAAAGGAAATGACAATCGCAAAATCTATTCTTGTTTAAAACAGTACTCATTGTTAAATATAATTCATGGTAAAATTTATTCAAAAATGTAGATCACATGGACTTTGTGTTTTGATTGCTTAAACAATAATTGAATAGTGAATGTCATTGAGTTCAAATTAAATTAGGCATTATTAGAACTTAAATTTTATATAAAATATTTTATTTCAGGTTGAAAAAAGTGCATCGTTTTGTTGTTTATGGATTTTATATTATTATTGCATTATTTATTATATATCTATATAATTATTTTAGTAGACTGTAACAAACATATACAATAAAACAGTCTTCCCTTTTGTTCCGTATTACAAAAATCTGAATAATAAGCAAAAATTATATTATTAATGTTTTTCTTAATATAATAATGCATTATAAGAACTTAAATTCTTATACAAAGTATTTTGTTTCAGATAATAAACAATGCATCGTTTTGTTGTTTATGGGTTTTATTTTATTATTGCAATATTTGTGTATGAATCTATTTATATAATTATTCCATATTACATATATAGGAACGGGGTAAATAGTATGAATTAGTTAATTTATTATATTGATAATTGGTGAATTAATATATATATATGTAAACATAAATTAGTCTGTCCAGCAAGACTCCTATAGCCAGAAGAATGTTTATGTGGTTTCGTTCGAATATTTTTAAACCAATCATCACAAGTCAAATTCATATCAGTGTAATTGTCATTATTTATGTCTAGAGCAGCGGTGGGCAAGCATGCCACTTTTTTGCACGCGGAAGGTTTTAACAGCGTTAATTTGTTTTTATCTCTGCCGGAGAGAGGTGCTCCCCTCCTCGGATCCCTCTACCATAGCGTCCTGGCAAGAAGGGCGTACAAACGCGAAAACTAACTTTATCGGTGATATCCCTACCTACGCCTCTGAATGGCACGCGCCTGAAAATTGATTGAAATTTTTGCAATATATGGCACACTTTCACGAAGCGGTTGCCGCCCGCTGGCAGTGAGTATACATTTTATCCGTAATAGGAGTCCCAATCTGTTATAAGCAAGGGGTATAAGTTTAAAGGGCAGAATATTTGTGGGAGAGCTTATTTTGCAATTTTTAATAAATGTGATCTAGGTGGCCTTGGTTAAACGCTTTCACGAATCGGTTGCTAGATCGAGCTGCTAGGTTCACTCTCGTCCGTTAAGTTACCCACTACGTCACACAATTAGCACCGCCCAACAAGCTGTACCTGTTATACTGCCCTAACATCCAACCCGTCCCTCTCGTGCTTGCAAAGCGGGTTCCTCATCCTCTTGTCGAATACAAACGTAATTCTAATACAATTTTCATGGTTTTGAATATTAAATAATAATATTTAAAAGAAAATAAAACAAAAAATGGTGTCATTACATATTAATGTGTAATTATTTAACCAAACAATTTTTATGCTTTGGTGCAATTTTAAAAAGTTCCGGCACTAAGCAGCTAATGCGCAAGTGCATTGCAATTATTCACACACGAGCATATATATATATTTATATATATATATATATATATATATATATATATATATATATATATATATATATATTTTAATATTTAAGTTGAATGCCAATAAACATTGTATTAATACATACAAATATAATGTAACACATAATATTAGTTGATAAAGAATAAAAATATAAGTAATTCGTAATATATGCAATACGCAGTAATTCATTGGAATTACCGTATTAATACATGAGCAAGGGTACACCAAAATACGCGAGTTACCAACCCCTCGACTGAGCCAATCGAGGAGGCAATTCGTTTGATGATAATAAAAGCCAGAACTTCGTCACAATATATCTAAATGTACTGTTGTTCTTACTGAATTGCACGAATATTTAAAAAGTTGTAGTTCGAATATTGAATTTGAAAATTGTGTAGGTATCTGTTGTTAAATATATAGCGGAAAATATGGAAGCAGAACCAAAATTCCTGGCGATTGTATTTATTCGGCAAAGTAAAAGAAAAAAAACGATTACGATAAATCGTTTCATGACCCAGAATTAATTTCTATTTCACTATATTAAATGAAACGATAGCTTCTGTAGCTGAACGATTTAATATATTGACAAACCACAATGAGACATTCAGTATTCTTTGTCATATTCTAACCTTTACAGAATATGTTTTTGTTATTTATAGAATCTTTTTAAATTAAAGTTATGGCGTTACAAAAATATTTAATATAATACGTATTGTATTTAAAATAATGTAAATGAACTAAAAAAATTATAAGATATTTTGATTATAAATTCTCTTTCTTTTTTGAACCAATGATATTTGTATTTTATTGATTATAACAAAATACGAAAAGCTGAAGGTACTGGTACCTGTACCTATTTTTATTTATACAAATATTAATTTTACCTTATATGTACAAAGAAATTAAATATCGTGATAAACCGAATCAGATCGGGTATAAAATTGTCTATAGCAAATTATTTATTAATCTATTAGAAAAAGTGCCTTTTAAACTGCCTTTTATATATTCTCTTCCGTTTATGGATTGAGGTGCACATATATGTATGAAACATGCAACACTGTGTAAATCTAACAAAGACTCACACCAATTTTTACACTGCATTTCAGCTTGTAACAACTACTGCTCAATAGTGGCGACATGTGATGGGCGACGAAATAGATTGTCACAATGTAAGTACAACAAAACAAACGTTCTGTCTACATTGCATTGGCTCCATAAGCATTATTTCTCTAGTAGTTGTATACTCACTGCTTCAGTTCAATATTGTCAAGATATAAACAATTTTCTAAAAATCATCCAGAATATAACAACAATGTATTTTAAGCTGTATGTGAATTTAATAGTTTTCATATTTAATAAACTCTTTTTTATTAAAATTATATTTTGATATGAACTATTTTTATATTTAGCATTAATTTATTGAAATACTTTTTAATACATTTATATGATTGCAAGAGTAGATAATAAAATAAGAATCAAAAATATTATAAATTTGTTAAGATAATAAAAGATTTATAAATATATTACTTAAGGAGGAACAACATGATGACGGCCGAAAAAATTGCTCATTTTCACGTTTTTTTTTTTTTTCTCTGAACATAGAAATAGTAGATTGATGGGGTTTGCGGCATTAAATAAGGTATACATCGAAGGTATTTCAGGATTATTTTTATTGAAAAATAATAATAGCTTCATGCCTTTTTTTTTGCCTTGTCCAGAGGCAGCTCAAAGAGAAGGTAGTATTATGGTTATGGATGTAGCGCAGATTGTAATTATTTGATTAAAAAAAAGAACATATTTTTTTAATCTATATAGATGTAATTTCAGTTGTACGTAGGATTTTTCAAAAAAAAATTTTTTTTCACAAATAGTGGGCATTTGAAAAAAATTACGTATTTTTTTCCACACTTTCTTGTTCGAAAAGGGTACTAAATATCAAAATTAAAATTACGACTAACATCCAAGTATATAAGTTATATATATTTTTGGATTCAAGACGACGAGACAAACACTTTTTGTTAAGGCAATTTTTTTATCCGAGAATGCTACAGACACACGACCGAATGCTTTAGCTTCGGTACTTCGTACGACGAGCTAATAACGAATATTTTGTATTATTATGTATTTAATTAAAGTATTACTTTCTTATATATACGAATGTATATAAAGAAGTATTCTAATCATGAAAATGTTCAAACTCAAGATATTTACAGAAATACACGTTTTGATCATCCCTGAAACGAATATGACTATTGTCGGAATGACGTCCCTGTGTGTGTGCCTAGATCTAAAACTGTTGAAGGCAACTTCATGAAACATTAATACTTGTATGGGTATGAATCAATTTAAACATCCAAAAATGTTACTAAAAATTCTAAGATATTTTACATCTACGATGATTTCATATTGTTATACCCAAAGCCCGAAAAAAATTTAAAAATATGCACTAACATATTTTTATATCAAAGTAATCTACAAAAAATTGTAAGATTTTCTATATATGTATAACATTTTTTCTAATTATTAACCAAAAGTCCATAATTATTAAAAACCACTGCTCACATCGCATATCTTACCTAAAGGTGAACTGGGCACAACGGTGCGTTGTACGTACCAAATCTTGATTTATTACTACAATTCTATTGATTACATAAATGTATATATGAAAATATAAAAGGCGACATACATATGAAGTAAAATCTATCTAGAAAATTAATTTTTCTAATTATGCAGACATTGGAATACTACATATTATATCCAAGAAGTTAACCGTTCCACATTTTGTTGAAGAATAATTATATTTCAATCTCATTTTAAGATTAAGCGGCGATACTTGTGTGCAGCCGATAAACCCGCCGGCATACGTTATACAAAATACTTTGTATGCTCCAGAATAAATTATATTGTGTAAATCACGTCAGTTATCAGAAAAATTATGTTGTAATATATTGGATTCTCTCCTCATATTGTTCAAATTAGGAATTTTTAACTTGAATATAATCTAGTAATTAATCTACACGGTGACGTATGAAATGAAAAACAATGACAAAATAATGCAATTTGTAATAACTAACAGTTAAAAATATCAATAATTTAAAAGAAATATTGCAATAACAGATACGGCTCTTTGTAGTTATAAGTCATAACTACTGTAGAATAATAGTTGAACTTTATAAATATGGATAGTAATTCCGTAAAATGGAATATTGGGAGATCTAATTATTGCATGAAGATTTCAACATGTGTAGAGCCTTAAACGATCTCATTTGGCGCCAATGCCACTGGTGGTGTATGCAACATTACTTCTTCTTCATCTTCATGATGTCTTACTGGTGATGAATCCGTTGTGAATGTAGTTTCATTAGTTGTACCAGGAATTTCTATAGCATTTAAAATATTTTGTTATTCTTATAGTTCATCAATCTAAACCAAGTATTTGAATAATGTATTATTTCATTAGTTTCATTTTTGGGTAGATGAACTTACTATACTCTTTAGTCAACTAGACGACAAGATCCTTTACATTGAGAAAAATGATTTTTACTTATACCCTTTTCACACCAAGACATTAATATAGAATGGTGAAGTGCGGCTGACTGTAAGTGCTAGAGCCCGTGCCACATAGAAATGTGCATGCGCGAAAGACACATTTGAGTATTGCTCCTCCCTCTTTCCTAAAGGGCCAATAATATGCAATGCGCTCGGCCAAATTGAGCTCAGTGACGTGCGATTGATTTTACCCAAATAGTATTGAAAATTACTGTGTGTTATTAGCTCGTTAGTTAATTTTTTTTTATATACATATATATAATAAAGTTTATTGTTTCAATTTATAATTGAGGTGCAACTATTTAATGTTTTTAAATAGAAGTAAAATTTAATGTAGGCATAAACGAGAAATATTTTGTAAACTTCACGCCGCTGGTGCCAGATAACGTTATCTCACCAACGTGGCAATAACATGTTACAGCGAAATGCATGAAGCTTCAACGCTGAATGCACTCGTATGTCATATATTATACAACTGGAGGACTGTAGGCGGGACCTCGTAATCTATTGCGATGTGCGGCACACTGACTATTGAATATATTGTGTAGGAGAACATAGTGCAACAGAACTACGCTCTAAAAATAGTGGTTCATAGTAGCTGCGCAAGAAATGATTGACGTGCACATTTCTATTTGGCACGGGCTCTAGTGTGTTTGCGCATGACCTTACTTCAAGTTCGTCTAACTTAAAGACGACTATTTGCGTCTTAAACTGAGATCACATGGTATACGTTGCCAACTTAAAATATATTTGAAAACATTATTGTCTGATTTTAATATGATTTATATAATGCGTTTATCTACAGTGAGTCATAAAATTATTGGGCCACCTATAAAATATGTTTAAAATCGCATAAATCTTCAGTGAAATTAGCGTTTTTTTTTTTAATATACTACTTTTATGTGGTACAATGTCTGCCCAATAAACAATTACTTATGACGCATAAATGAAAACAAACAGTTCTTATTGACATATTCATACAAGTTGAACCAAATAGTACGCAACAAAATTATTGGAGCAAGTGTTAATCGTTAAAGTGCGTCAGTTCGAGATAGCCACTACAGTGTAGTAGCGTTGATTGTAGAATATATTTGGCATTTTCGATGTTTAGTATAAACTTTAGCTTTAGAAAAAACATATAATTACAATTAGTTTGTAAAATAGGACGAAAAAGAGCAAATACCATATTTCTTCAGCGCTAATTGTTTGTTTTTCACCATGGGAACGGAAAGAGTAAGAAATATAACTGAAATGTAGCATATACCTAGAAGGACAATTGGCACCATTATTAGGTACTTCAAAGAAAATATCGCATTTACTCTAACTCAGATTTGGGACGATCACCTTTGACAATCATAATAAGCATTGGAGCATGCGAAAGATGAAGCAAAACCTCCGTTTAAGTGCTCCTAAAGTGGCCACAGAATTATCAGTCTATTGCCAAATGGAAGTTCATCCAGAAACTATAAGACATTGTATAAGAGATAATGGATACAGCGGTTGAGTAGCTAAGTAGAAACCATTCTATTCAAAAATAGAAGGTGCACATCTAGGGCATATACAAGTCTTAAGTTTAAAGTTTAATTGCGTTCGACAGTTTTGGCTCTAGAGCGTTCACAGACACACAAAGACAGACAGACGTCATTCCGAAAATAGTCACAATTGACTTTAAATAATGACAAAAATATTCAGTATTAAAAAAATGAATATAATTTTCGAAGAAGAGCCTAATTTGAAATTTAAATGTATAATATTTTCCAAGTTTTACTGAATATATAAATAAAACACATTTATGGGTTTTTACTTTCTTTTTACGAAGTAATAAGATCACCGAAAAAATCGAACTCGAGATTTCAACGGATATACACGTTTTGGGCTTCCCTGAATCGTATGTGATTATTTTCGGAGTGACGTCTGCGTGTGTATCTGTGAACGCTCTAGACCCGAAACTGTCGAACGTAAAATTATGAGACTTCAAACTTAAGACTTGTATATGGTCTAGTTTTGCACCTTCTATTTTTGAAAAGAATATTCAAATCGGCAGTGCATGTTTACTCTATGCATTTTTTGTTCTATCTCCAATATCACTAGAACGGCTGCACTTACGACAAAAATAGTTTTGTTCATAATGAAATATATTAATATTTCGCACAACATTTATTTGAAAAGTTTCTTCGATAAATGTATCAGTTACGAGAAAATTGCTACTAAAAATCATAAGTATCTTGTTTACGTTGTCATGGATTCGAATGTAGCTTAATTAATCGGATCATCTGTGCCTGTCAATATTTCGTCAAGAAAACAAAATAGACTGAATTGGATTGGTTGGTTAGTTGTGATAGCTAGTACTTCAAAACCATTCCAAATTGGTATTGGTATTTGTATAATTTTTCACCCATTCATTTATATAAGGTAAGCTTGGTTTTCATATTAGGCATCTTTTTTTGGCCTAACCACAGCTAACTCGGTTGGTGCTTTCAGTAACTTGTGCCTTCGAGTGGCGGGTTACTCCAAAGAGGTTAGCGCTGGGTTACTGATAAGTCTAACCCTGCTCTGCAGTAGGGTTACGCATGCTGGGTTACGGGTTGCTGCATTTGCCGCCATTTGACAGTTCTATTTGAAATGGCATCAGTTAATAGTGAATATGTTTGTGAAAAATGTGGAGTGCAAGGAGATCTTGGTTTTATTGAGAGGCATATTCAAACATTTCATATCTTGGAGGGTAAGCTTATATATAGCTAAGTATATTTATAGCTTATATATAGATATTGGAGGTTATGTTTTGTTTGTTATTTATTATAGGAGCTGATGAGAATCAAACGAATGCTGTAAACATTCAAATCAATAGTAATGGTATGTAATTATTCAGAAACAAAAAAAGAAATTATATATTTTTTAATTTATTTTGTAGTTGAAAATGATGTTGAAGCAAGTTCTTTCTTAATTTGGCCGCAAAAATTAAAGCCAAGAGTCCTCATCATCAGATATATTGTAATAATATGATATGTTGTAATCATAATTCAAGATCAAATGTATTTAAAAGTATAGAAAATAAAAACATAAGCCTACTTTTTGAAAACATTTAGCGCTTAAATTTAAATTGAATCTTTCAATAACCTGTCCATTTCACTGGGGTTACTGACGGCTTACCGCCATATTGTAACCCGTGCCAACCACTTCTCCAACCAAATCCTACCCGGGTTGGCCCAAAAAAAGATGCCTATTGTTTCTGTTGGATTATTATTTCCTAATATTATATTTTTATAATCATTATTGATCAATATTTATATATTGATGATATAATATTTGATAACATAATAAAATAAGATAATTGGCACAATTTCATTTATCACTGTATTATAAAAAGATTGGTATCTATATTTATTTAAATTACTTGAGTATTTTATTTATTATTAGGGATCTAAATAGTGTTTCAAATCTTCTAAATTATTTAAACTTCTAAAAGGTGTCATCCCTGTCAATATCTGTAAATATAATTTTTTACCTAGCATGAATTTAAAACCAAATGAAATTATATTAACTAGATAATGGAAATAGTAGTCTAGTGAAGACCACCTCAGCCTTCATTTCTATAAATCCAATGTGTAATTTTATGGTAAATATTCTGTAATGTAAGTACGAAAAATATAACAATGAAATGCAATAATAGTAATATATATTAGTGTATAACAGAGATAAATTGGCATTCTACTATGGCTGTTACCAGCAATTCCTGATCTTCATAGGCAGTTACAGTAACTTTCCAGTAGTGCTCATGAATGGGGAAGAAATTGAAAAAATCTGGTTCGAAATAGAGGTTTCTCCCAGTATAATTTCCCTGAGACAAAATTATAACGTATAGGTATCTATTGTATTTATATAAATACATTGAGATAATACCTGGACATGCCAATGGTTGCGAAAAATTATAAATAAGATGATCCCAACCCACATTTTTAGCTTTTTTTCAAATTTGCGTAATATTCGTATGTATCTATCCTTATACGCGCAACTTGTTTTAAACTGAAATATAATAATATAATCCATTATTTCTCTGTAGTTTAAAATATTGATACAAGTAATCTTCATTTTTAGCTCGCCGTACTATGGTACAAGATAGTTATAGTGTTTGGTCATGTATCTGCTACGATCATGAATAAAAAAGCTGTCTAATTTTCGGAATGGCGCCTGTGTGTGTAGCTGTGTGTATGTATCCTGTGTGTGAAAGCTCTGGAGCCAAAACTGTTAAAAGTAAAATTATAAAACTTAAGATTTGTATATGGCCCGGTGCACATTTAGATAATTGGTGTTAGGTTAGTTATACCGAAATTTTGTTGCTATCAAGGTCACGGGATTGTTATACATCTAGATCTATAATTGTTCCATGGAGGTTATTATAGTACATTTGTAATTGCTGAATATAAATTGTGAATTTTCTGGAGAATCATCCAGTTCAAATCTGTCCGATATTATAAGCCAACTCTGTAAGTAAAACGACAGATAAAACAATAACTCAAGAAAGCAAACAATTATTGAAATAGTTTATTTTATTGTAGACAACCGCACAATTCAACTATATCGGCCATTTTTTAAAGGATCTCTTACCCTAGCAATACATGAACCGTAACAATGAAGTAATATAATTAATATATGTATCTTCATTTTGATTTCAAATGTTTCACAAATTAGGAATCCTTTGAATTAAAATATTTATTCATAGTTTCCTATCAAATGTTACACTAACTATGTTCCCCTGCAAAAATATTGTTTATATAGTTATATTAAAACCTATATTAATCATATAATCATTCATAACAATAGCAAAATTAATTTAATTTCCTTTAATAAAGAATTTATGATATATATAATTGGTTTAGCCATGTAAATATACCGGATGATCGACTGATATCAAAAGATTGCCAAACAGCTGCGTAGTAGTTACTGTTGTTGAAAGTACAGTGGATGAGTGAGATATAACAGAAAATGACGTGTTTGAGTCATTGATGCACTTGAAATGTGCAAACGGAACATACTGGCCTGTATGAAGAAAGGTTCATGAATGCAAATGAAACGCATGAGGTCTACAAGGATAAAGTTGAGTGAAGGAAGATTGAAAGAATGTAATTGTTAGATTCAAAATTGTTGTCTGCCACCTCAGTCATGGGAAAGGCATGACATAATCGTATTCTTAGTGTTATTGACGGTAGTGCTAAAATTAGAGTTATGGTAGTAGTAATTGCAATACCGGAACAAATGTAAGATACCGAGATCTTGGTAGCATATGTGGATTAATACCGGAATACTGTTATTATGCTAAATTTTAAAAATCTGTTCAAAGGGTGCAGCAATAGAAACAAAAGCATGGTTCAAATTTAAGTAACCAGTTAGGAAATACTTCATTTTGTGTAACGAGTGAGGAGAATCCGCACGAGGCGACTGGAGAAAATTGGGAATCATGGAGACTTTATTATTTGTCACTATATTTATTGGAAACGTGAATTATTTTATATTTAAATTTACTACGTAAGATCTTGACAGAATATAAACATGAACAGTATTACAGACACATTTTATATATATATATATATATATATATATATATATATATATATATATATATATATATATATATATATATATGGTTTCTCACGTGGTTCACGTTGTGTTCCAGGGACCGTAATCACACGCACTGACGCCCCGAACATATCGACAATTTCTTTGAGTATTCTAGAAGTAGGTCCCGATTTCGTATTCTTCGTGGTTCACAAAATTACGAATTTGGTGAATCCGCCTATAACGACTAGCAAGTAAGTGTTACTTTTGGTGCTTTTTACAAAAGGACCAAGATGATCCATATGAATTGTGTTAAACGGGACTCCTACCTTGTCTATTGAATGAAGTAGACCTGGCCTTTTCCCATCTGGTACTTTGTTAAAAATGCATTGCGGGCATGCACCTATAAAGCCCTTGACGTAGCGTCGCAGACTGGGAAACCAATATCTAACCAGTATGTTCGCGAGCGGGATGTGAGGTATCATGGTGCATTTTCAGTATTAGTATTCAGTATTATTTTCTTCGGGACAACCCGCAGTAGTTGTTTGTCATATTTGCAGAATTATCTACCTCCGTGTACATCATATTCGTCTTTAATACGTTTCTCTCCTTTAGTGTATTCGGCTTTTGTTTTTGTTTAAACGGTCACTATCTGTTTTAGTTTTTCATCTGTTGCGCTAACGTCGTGCTCTGTTTCTGCACTTAGCATCGCTATTCCTTATGCACAGTCGGTGTCTTCTGATTCTCGGTAAGTATTGCGACTTAATGCGTCGACGTGTTGCATCGTCGTACCTGGTCTATGTTCCACATTAAACATATAGTCTTGAATCTTGAGCCACCATCGTCCGATGCGCGACACCAAGTCTCTTTTTGACAGTATTTCTCGGACAGCGTTGCAGTCGGTAACGACTGCAAACTGAACACCAATCAAATATGAACGAAACTTCTTTATCGTCCATACTACTGCCAACGTTTCTAATTCCGTAGAATGATACTTGGACTCTTCGTTCATCGTCTGTCGACTAGCATAGGCGATCGGATGCATCCTGTTGTCACCTTGCAACTGTAACAGTACTCCACCTAGACCAATTTGACAATCGTCCGTATGAACTTCAGTGTGAACTCCATGCTTGTAGGTGACTAACAAGCAACCTTTCAAATAGTTAAACGCATCTTTTTTCTGCTCTGCCCAATTCCATTTGCTTTCTTGTTTCAGTAAGGAGGTGAGGGGTTTTGCTTCGACTGCATTCTGCGATTTAAATCGCCGGAAATAGGATGTCAATCCAATGAACTGCCTTACTTGATGAACATTCTCTCGTTCTGGAAATTCTTCAACACAGTTCGTTTTATGTCGATTCGGTTGAATATTTTATTATAGGTATAGTTATAGTATATAATAGTTATTGCGTTGCTCAAATATTCCACTTCCTCACAGAAGAGGGAAC
Source organism: Leistus spinibarbis (assembly GCA_933228885.1). Lineage (NCBI taxonomy): Eukaryota > Metazoa > Arthropoda > Insecta > Coleoptera > Carabidae > Leistus > Leistus spinibarbis. The sequence goes on from OW121791.1 coordinate 7,264,740, forward strand.
ATTTCTTCGCGTTTAGATAAAGGTTCGCTCCTCTAAGGACTTCCAATATGTGTTCGAGACGTATCAAACTCTCTTCAAAGTTGATACTTGGTATAGGTAGATCATCGAGATAAGCCAATACGATTGAATATCTCAGTGTACCTAGAACAGTGTTTATTAAAAGCTGAAAGACTGAGGGAGCATTTACCAAGCCAAGAGGCATCCTTCGAAACTGGTTATGTCAGTCGGGCGTCACGAATGCTGATTTCGCCTTCGCACTCTCGGTAAGCGGTATCTGATAGTAATTACTTTAAGTCTAATAAAGTAAAGTATTTCTGACCTTGCAATCGTTCGATCTGGTCTTCGATTAGTGGAATGGGGAAATTATCTTTCTTCGTGTACTTATTGAGCGCGTGGTAGTCAATACAGAGTCGCTCTTATCCGGGTTTTCTTTGACGATGAGAATGGGGCTCGCAAATGGTGAATTTGAATCTTCCACGCCCGCTTTCTTCAATTCTCCTGACGTTTTCCTTTTTATGTATAGCTCAGTTTATATGGTCTGTACGTGATGATTTCATTATCTAGTAATTCTATATTCATTACAGCTTTGTTTGTGCAACCAAGCTCCTCCGTTCTTAAGGCAAAACAGTCAGAGTATTCTGCGACGAGTGTCTTCAACTTATGCCGCTCTTCATTTGTTAGTTGCTTCCCCAAGGTGCTGTCATTCATTACCACCTGTGCTCTTTGTTCTCGTGTGTCTTCTGTGTTAACATACTCAGAATCATCTTCATGTTTAGTTTCTTCAAATTGTCGGCCTCTCACAATTTTCTCCCTTTTCTGAATTATGACGTCTTAATTGGAAAAGTTACAAAAATGTAATGTTACCTCGTTAGCTTCATTTGGGCAAATATCTACACAACATCGGTTACGGTTCGAAGCTATGTCACCTTGATTATCAACATCCGTGTGCAAAGTAACGTATCCTATGAAATGTGGTGGAATAATATAAGTTTCCTTGGCCCATAATAATATTTTCCGTACGGGTAGTTCCGGAACATTTATATTTCTTAAGTCGCCGTCCGTTTGGCAGTCGTTCTTGGAATAGTCACAGCATATTCTTACGTTTCACCAAAGTTATGTGATTCTGTTCGGTATATGGCAGTCCGATCAAGAGAGGTATGTTTTGTACTAAGTCTGAAACATCAAGGATTGGTACTCTAGCGGTTGCTTCATCTACTTGTAGGATTGCTTCACACTCTCCCACTGGTTCTACACTTCCTTGACCGTAATCTCGTATTGACATCATTATCTCCATAGGTTTGTATTTTATGTTCAGTGCACCAGCGTCAGTTTTACGTAACGTAAACATTTACTTCCTTGATCTATGTAGCTCCTGATTACTTTGCCGTCAATATTGGCATAATAATAATATTGAGTGTCTACTGAGTCATGAGTTTTGTTGCCATGAGTGTACATAGTTAGGGTTTCTTTGGTAGTAGTTGACTGCGGACAGTTTTTGCAAAAATGACCCTCTTGATTACATCCGCAACAGGTTATGGGTGGTCTTGGAATCTTGTAGTACTTGGCTACGTGTCCAAATTTCCTACAGTTGAAGCAAAGTGGTTGCCCTTCTATATTTCTTGTTAGTACATTGTTCTCTACAACTGTTTTTGTTGCTGCTCCCGTTGTAGTCTTCACGTTTCTACAATTGCTGCTTGTCGCTCTTTCCTCCGGTTGACTGAGTTTACTATCCCCCTTTATACGTTCTATTCTGATTTTTTCTATCCTATCTTACCTAATCAAATCAAGGAGTAATGCGTCATGGTCAGCATGCTCTCTAGACAACATCGTTGCACAAAGATTTCTATCATAAATGCCAATTAATATCTGATCTTTTGCTTCAGTTAAACTTAGAATTCTTGACAGAGTCTTACTTTAGAATGAATGTAATCATTTAGCGGCTCACCCTAACTTTGAATTTTTTCCGTAGTTCGGCACCAGTTGGCAGGAAGGTCTATATTTTCCAAAAAAAGGTTTTTCGGTAAGCTCTCTCAAAATATTCGAAACTACGTATCTTCCTTCCTCGTCAACCACCATTGCAGTGTCAAGTTGGATCGTGCCATTTCCATAGCATTCATCCGGCCATTGGTGTAGAGTTTGCATAATTTTGATTTTCTCAATTAACTCTTTCCCATTTTTATTTCCATCGGCTTTGATTTGTCAGCAACCGCTTCAACATTTCATATCTACGTCGGTTCTCCGTGATCATGATGTTCATCAACTATTCGACTGTCTTTCCAATACTTGTTGCTCCACCGGGGGGTGCACTGAGAGGTTCGTTCAACTCTCCCACTATGCTGTAGCCACGTTTACTCCGTTGATATGATTTTCGTCTCTTCCACGTGGTATTTATTTTTTACACACACTAACCATACTTTTGTTTTACGTCCAACTTTATCTGGCCCTACAAACGCAATCCAGGGTATATCCCACTTCTGAATGGTTAAATAATAACTCCTGCTACTTTATTTAATAATATTTATTTGACAATAAAAAGAAAATACTTATATATATATATATATATATATATATATATATATATATATATATATATATATATATATATATATATATATATATATATATACTTTTATACAGTTCTGTTTCTATATGGGACAAATTTACATTCAACACGAAATGCAAATAAAAGCAGCTTCTCTTCGTAGGCTCTTGTTGTAATCTTCCAATACCACTCGTGTATAGGAAAAATGTGCCATAGATTGGAATCAAAAGAGATGCCTCTTCCTAAATATTTACCCTGAAATTATCAAAAAATATCACTATATCCCTACACTAATTTTACCACATATGCACCTTACTTAGAGATGCCGCGAGAGTCGAGATTTGTCTGGAGATCTCGAGACGAGACTGACTCAAAAGTCTCATCTCGAAAATTCGAGACGAGAATGTTGCCGCGAGATGAGTTTGAATTTCTCGAGACTCTCGAATTTCAAAGTCTCAAGTGTCGAAATGTCTCGAAATAACTCGTGTCTCGAAAAGTCGTGTGCCTCGCGAATTCTCGATTCTCGAAAATTCTTGAATCACGACAAGTCTTGACCTCGAAAAGTTTCTTTTCTCTAAAAGTCTCGCGGCGAAAAAGTCTCGACACTCGAAAATTTAACTACGTTTTCATAACAGATAGAAGCTATTACAGAGATTTTTGTTATGAAAAAATGTTGAATCTTATTTTAACATTAATACATTTCTGAAATTTTTATTATGGTGAAATTAATTGTTTTAAATAGAGTGCTTTTTGATTTTGATAGTGAATGCTTCTATCCAAATTTTGTACTTTCAGAAAATTGAAAAATTAAGTTATATTTTATTGTATATGAAATATTTTATATTTGGATTCGTTTCTAAAAGATTGTGCTATTTTCGACATTTCATATTATTATATACATTAATACACTATTTGAAGAAACGAGTGAAGTCCCGGACACTCGCAGATTCATTAGGATTATATTAGTTAAGATTGTACTTACTAGACACAGACACATTTTTTTACTTTCTTTTACGAAGTAATAATTAAGTCTTGTTTACATAAATATAATCAAAATAACATTATGAAAAGGCACTTCTGGAGTTATAGGCCCTTAAATTTGCGAGACTTTGAAGTTATAGACTTTTCGACATAGGAGACGGCCTATTTGAAACTTAGAGACTCAAGACTTTTCGAAACAATGCTTTTCGAGATAAGAGACTTTGAGACTCGATACTTTGAGACTCAAGACTTTGAGACCCGAGACTTTGAGACTCGAGACTTTTCGAAACAAGACTTTTCGAGACACGAGACTTTGAGACTTTTGGCATTCCAAACGCGAGACTAGCCAGATAGTCTCATCTCGAATTATTCGAGACAAAAACGACTGAATGTCTCGTCAAAAAAAGTCGAGACAAGACTTCCGCAGTCTCGTCTCGAGTTTCGTCTCGCTGCATGACTAACCTTACTAAATGGACATCTTACGACTGGAGTAAAACTATCTGTGATGACATTCCACGCCATGTTCTTAGTGTTTAGAAATATACACGCATTTGGTGGCCTAAGTATCGAGAAATATTCACACGTATCCAGTGTTTCCTTATTTGCACATCTTACCAATTCTATAGCAAGCTTGATAATAACAATATAAGATTTAATTAATATATATATATATATATATATATATATATATATATATATATATATATATATATATATATATATAAATATATATATATATATATATATATATATATATATATATATATATATATATATATGTATATATTTACAAATCAACTATATATAAATATATATAAATATATATATATATATATATATATATATATATATATATATATATATATATATATATATATATATATGTATATATTTACAAATCAACTAGTACCTTCAGTTTGGAAGAAATTACATCTCTGGATAGGAACATGTCCAAGTTAAAGGCTGAACCGCGGGTTTCGCTAAAAAATATATCAATTTCTGAAAATGAAAATGGCGACCCGTTTCCAATTTCCATGACTTCAACTCTGTCAAAATACACAACTCGACGCTGCAATGATAAATGCTCCTGTTATTTCCATTCTGTCTAATTAAACAAGATTTGGTTCAAAAAAAATTAATAAAAAACTGTAGTGGCCTGCACTCGACTTTATTTTACGCAGTTTTCACTAAATATAGATATATAACCAAAACAAGCAGTCATACTAACCAACAATCTACAGAAATGTTCTGAAATGTCATTTATCTAATTGGGTCTATTTTGTTTTCCGGTCAAAATAACAGATGATTCGATTTTATAAGCTACATACGAATCCATGGCAACGTAAACATATTTTTAATGTTTCGTATGATTTTTCTCGCAACTGGTAAATTTTTTGAAAAAATGTTTCAAACTAAAGTTGTGCGAAATATTAATATCTTTCATTATGAACATTACTATTTTTACCATAAGTGCAGCCGTTCTAGTGTTACTGGAGATAGAACAAAAAATGCATAGAGTAAACATGCACTACCGGTTTGAATAATCTTTTCAAAATATGAGGTGCACATCTAGGGCATATACAAGTCTTAAGTTTGAAGTTTCATAATTTTAGGTTCGACAGTTTTGGCTCTAGAGCGTTCAAAGACACACAGACACACAGACAGACAGACAGACGTCATTCCGAAAATAGCCACATTCGATTCAGGGAAGGTCAAAACATGTATATCCGCTTAAATCTCGAGTTCGAAATTTTTCATGATTACAATACTTACTTATTACTCTGTAAAAGAAAGTAAAAAAGTTCGTGCATATTTTCAAATTCAAAATTATAATATTTAATTTTTTTATTTCGGTCTTTGGGTTAACAATATGAAAAAATCTTGTGGACATAAAATATCTTAGAATTTTTGAGTGTTTTAATTATTTTTTTATAAGGGCAGTATTAAGGGGGCTCCCAATTTTGGGGCTCTATAACTCGGGAAGTATATAGGCGATTGGATTTAAAATGTGAGCGTATTCAAAAGGGATACCAAATAATATGTGTACCAAATTTGGTGTGAATTGCTCCAGTACCTTCAGAGGAGTAAAGAGCACAAATTTGGTCTTACGAGCGAGCGACGACTAACATCAAAGTATATAAGTTATATGTATACTTTTGGATTCAGGGCGACTTTTTGTTAATGAAATTTTTTGATCCGAGAATGCTAACGGTAATACAAGACAGCTATAGTGTTTGCTCGTGTTTCTATAACAAGATCGAATAAAAAATATTCTTAACATAAAAAAAATTCTTGTATTTTCGCCCTGAATCTATAAATATTATATACAGTGAGTCACAAAATTATTGGGCCACTTATAAAATATCTTTGAAATCGCATAAATCTTCAGTGAAATTAGCGTAATTTTTTTTTTTTTTACTTTCTTTTACAGAGTAATAAGTAAGTATTGTAATCATGAAAAATTTCGAACTCGAGATTTCAACGGATATAGATGTTTTGATCTTCCCTGAATCGAATGTGACTATTTTTGGAATTACGTCTGTGTATATACCCTCCTTGTATGTGCACCTCCTATTTTTGAAAAGAATTTTCAAACCAGAAGTGCATGTTTACTCTAAGCATTTTTTTTTTTCTATCTCCAATATCACTAGAACGGCTACACTTACGGCAAATATAGTTATGTTCATAATGAAAGATAATAATATTTCGCACAACTTTTGTTTGAAACATTTCTTCATAATTTGTAGCAGTTATGAGAAAACTGCTACAAAAAAACTCAAATATCTTATTTACGTTGCCATAGTGATACCTACACTTGTTACAAATTTTATTATTTTTAAATCGGATCAACCATGAGTTACATCATTTGTTTCTTGAAAACAAACAAGCATTACATTGACAGTTAACTGTATGAATTAATATTTAACATATTGATTTCTTATTAGAATAAATTGTATCAGGTAAATTATTATAGAATCAATTTATATTATATATTTGCTGACATAATTAACAATTTCAGAGTATTACTGTGAAATTTAACTGTTTAAGAGTGAATACGATAAGTACTTCAAATACAGATCCATTATAAATTAGTATAATTATCCAGTTATTATTAAGTTATAGTAATTTAATTTGAATTATCATTTTATATTGGTCAGCAAAAGATTTTGTTATCACTTAATAATAATTATTATTATCTGCACCCGTTTTTGCCAGGAAAACAAAATAGACATTTCAGAGTATTCCTGTAGAGTATTGGTTAGTTTGACCGTATGTTTGAGATTATATATATATATATATATATATATATATATATATATATATATATATATATATATATATATATATATATATATATATATGTAAACATTTTGTTTGGGATATATATGTATATTAATATCTATCTATTGAAAACTACGTAAAAGAAAGTTGAGTGCAGGCCACTACAGATTTTTTAATTTACTTCTTTTATGTGATACAATGTCTGCCAAATAAACAATTACTTATGACTCATAAATGAAAGCAAACAGTTTTTATTGACATATTCATACAAGTTGAACCATATAGTGCGCCACAAAATTATTGGGAAAACCGTTATTCATTAAAGTGCGTCAGTTCGAGATAGCCATTATAGTGTAGTAGTGTTGATTATAGAATATATTTGGCTTTTACGATGTTTAGTATAAACTTTAGCTTTAGAAAAAACATATAATTACAATTAGTTTATAAAATAGGACGAAAAAGAGCAGCGCTAATTGTTTATTTTTCACCATGGGAACATTTGGCAATAGACTGATAATTTAGTGGCCAGCTTAGGAGCACTTGAACGGAGGTTTTGCTTCACCTTTCGCATGATCCAACGCTTATTATGATTGTCAAGTAAAGATGATCGTCCCGAATATGAGTTAGAATCAATGCAATTTTTTTTAAGTAACTAATAATGGTGCCAATTGTCCTTCTAGGTATATGCTACATTTCAGCTATATTTCTCTCACTCTTTCCGTTCCCATGGTTTCCTTACCATGGCGTTGCAAATAGCTCCAGCCCTCGTGCTCACAATTTTCAGGTGTTCGTCGAACCGTAGCCTTGCATCTATCTGCACCCCTAGATATCGCAATGATGGCTGCGAGGTTATGTCGCAGCCACCGATGGAGAGGATGACGGTCTCCCTCGCTTTCCTGCTAGTCAACAGGACTGCTTCCGTCTTGTGGTTTGCCAGCTGCAGGCCATTTGCTGAGAGCCATTGGCGGATCTTCTCGACGGCCTCGTTCGCTCTCTGCGTGACTTCCTCCATGTATTTGGCAACAACCACCACCGCAACATCGTCTGCGAAGCCGATCGTCGTGGTTCCCGTGGGCATAGGCAGTCTGAGCACCCCATCGTACATAATGTTCCACAGCAAGAGACCAAGCACCGTACCTTGTGGAACGCCACCTGGAATGTAGCAGATCTTTGGTCCGGCGTCAGTGCTGTACATCAGGGTTCGATCGCAAAAATAGCTAATAATTATACACCTGATGTACTCCGGGACCTCCATCCACCTCAGCGCTTCCAGAATACGATCCCAGATTGCCGAGTTGTACGCGTACTTCACGTCCAAGGTGACAAGAGCGCAGTATTGCTTGGCCCTTTGCTTCCAGCGCTTACCTGAAATGGCCCCGCGGGCGTTGTCGACGACCATGTCAATGACATCAACGGTGGACCTCACCTTTCGGAATCCGTACTGGTTTTCCGAAAGGCCTCGAGCTCCTTCGCTGAACTTCTCTAACCGGTTGCAGATGATCCTCTCAAGCCCCTTGCCCACCGTATCCAGCAAGCAGATCAGACGGTACGATGACAGGTCGTCCGGCGGCTTGTTCCCTTTCGGGAGGAGGACCAAACTTTGCCTCTTCCACCGGCTTGGGAAGACTTCTTCGGTAAGACAGGTGTTGTACATCTGGATGAAAATCTCTGGTCGGGACCTGATGGCTGCTTTGAGAGCAATGTTGGGAACCCCGTCTGGACCAAGGATCTTCGCATCCCCGATCCTGCTACAGGCTTTGTTCAGTTCCTCTCCAGTGAGTCCCAGTTGTTGTGGGAAGAGGGTTGCCACTATCCTTTCCAGCAATACTGGGCAGGATGGTGGGGTTATTGAGCATCTTTTCAGCCTTGCCATTACCGTTTTATACGGCCTGCCCCATGGGTCAACGTCGACCATGCCACATAGCTCCTTCCACGTGCGATCCTTGCTTTCTTTGAAGGCTCTTTTGAGGTCACCGCGTGCCTCAACATGCCGCTGCTTCAGAGCATTGTGCGCGCGTCCATGTGCGCGCTGTGCCTGCCTCCGGGTGCGGTGGCATAGTTTCCGGAGTTCGGCGATCATTTCATTCCACCAGTAGACCGGTGCGTGGCTGTATCTATTGGTGCTCTTCTGCATAGAAGCGTCACAGGCTTTGAGCACTAACGACATTAGTTGCTCCGTCATGCGCTCAGATGAGCCTGACAATTCACTATCCTCCTCCATCATGACAGTGAAGGATTCCCGGTCGAATGAGCTAGGGTTCCATCTGGCTGGCGTTGGTTTCTTTCTATCCCTTCGTCCAGCCGGTTCAAATTCAATGATGATGGTCTGGTGATGACTGTAACTGTAGTGGTCACTGACATGCCACGACGTTACTCGAGGAGCTATGTTCTCACTAGCAAAGGTCACCTCTACGATGGAGGTATTGCCGTTCCTGGCGAAGGTCGGGGTTTCACCGCCGTTGAGAGTGGCAGCATCCAGTGAGGCGATGAAGTCCATAAGCGTCTCGCCTTTCCGGTTGGTTTTTCTGCTACCCCATTCCGTGGACCACGCATTGAAGTCCCCTGCAATGATAAGAGGTCGCCGACCTCTCATCGCGTCTGCCAGTTCGTTCAGTAGAACTTCGAATTCCTCCTGGGAAGCACTTGGGGGAGCGTACACACTACAAGTGTGCCTTCCACCTTGACCCATGAAAACCCTGTTCTCGGTACTTCTGGTGTTTCCTGGATGAATTTCTTCCCACATATCCAGATAGCCACTCGGCTGGAAGCGTCAGGAGTCCAAGTACGTGAGTAATTGATATCCTTGTACTGCTCCGACAAGATTGCAACGTCGATATTGAGGTCTCGCACCGATTGCGTCAAGAGGTTTTGAACTGCTGCGCAGTGGTTGAGGTATAGCTGACGGAGCCTCATTTCCTTTGATTTCCCACTTTCCTTTTACCTGCTGCTCTCAGGGCTTCTTTGTACATCGGACAGACGAAACTGTTGGATGCTTGTCGCCTCCGCTGCTGTCTTTACATAGAATGCACATCGGGTTTTTGGTACATGCTCCGTGCATGTGGCCGGTCTCACCACAGTTGAGGCAGCATTTCGATCTGTCAGGCCCCTTGCAGTTGCGTGTCCAAAAGCCCAGCACCTGTAGCACTTTCCGAGGTCCACCTTCTCTCTCACTCGGCAGGTCACCCAACCGATTCTCACTCGGCTTTTCTCGAGCACTTTTCTGGCTACATCCATCGGTAGACGGACAACGGCAGTTTGAGTGCCTTCGTATGCCTTCCAAAATGGATTTAATGGCCGTCACTTCGATGTCCACCTCGAGTTCTGTCTTCAAGGCTTCGCAGACGTCTGTATATGTATATGTATATGTATATGTATATGTATATGTATATGTATATGTATATGTATATGTATATGTATATGTATATGTATATGTATATGTATATGTATATGTATATGTATATGTATATGTATATGTATATGTATATGTATATGTATATGTATATGTATATGTATATGTATATGTATATGTATATGTATATGTATATGTATATGTATATGTATATGTATATGTATATGTATATGTATATGTATATGTATATGTATATGTATATGTATATGTATATGTATATGTATATGTATATGTATATGTATATGTATATGTATATGTATATGTATATGTATATGTATATGTATATGTATATGTATATGTATATGTATATGTATATGTATATGTATATGTATATGTATATGTATATGTATATGTATATGTATATGTATATGTATATGTATATGTATATGTATATGTATATGTATATGTATATGTATATGTATATGTATATGTATATGTATATGTATATGTATATGTATATGTATATGTATATGTATATGTATATGTATATGTATATGTATATGTATATGTATATGTATATGTATATGTATATGTATATGTATATGTATATGTATATGTATATGTATATGTATATGTATATGTATATGTATATGTATATGTATATGTATATGTATATGTATATGTATATGTATATGTATATGTATATGTATATGTATATGTATATGTATATGTATATGTATATGTATATGTATATGTATATGTATATGTATATGTATATGTATATGTATATGTATATGTATATGTATATGTATATGTATATGTATATGTATATGTATATGTATATGTATATGTATATGTATATGTATATGTATATGTATATGTATATGTATATGTATATGTATATGTATATGTATATGTATATGTATATGTATATGTATATGTATATGTATATGTATATGTATATGTATATGTATATGTATATGTATATGTATATGTATATGTATATGTATATGTATATGTATATGTATATGTATATGTATATGTATATGTATATGTATATGTATATGTATATGTATATGTATATGTATATGTATATGTATATGTATATGTATATGTATATGTATATGTATATGTATATGTATATGTATATGTATATGTATATGTATATGTATATGTATATGTATATGTATATGTATATGTATATGTATATGTATATGTATATGTATATGTATATGTATATGTATATGTATATGTATATGTATATGTATATGTATATGTATATGTATATGTATATGTATATGTATATGTATATGTATATGTATATGTATATGTATATGTATATGTATATGTATATGTATATGTATATGTATATGTATATGTATATGTATATGTATATGTATATGTATATGTATATGTATATGTATATGTATATGTATATGTATATGTATATGTATATGTATATGTATATGTATATGTATATGTATATGTATATGTATATGTATATGTATATGTATATGTATATGTATATGTATATGTATATGTATATGTATATGTATATGTATATGTATATGTATATGTATATGTATATGTATATGTATATGTATATGTATATGTATATGTATATGTATATGTATATGTATATGTATATGTATATGTATATGTATATGTATATGTATATGTATATGTATATGTATATGTATATGGGTACGTGTATGTGAACGCTCTATAGCCAAAACTGTCGAACGTAAAATTGTGAAACTTCAAACTTAAGACTTGCTTGTGGTCTAGATGTGCACCTCCAATTTTTGATAAGAATATTGTTGGGTTATATGTGTGCACATATTAAATAGAAGTTATATTAAGGGAATTAATACGGGATTATTTATTATATTTTGTATCAGTTGTTCCATATATCCTAGCAACCAAGTTAACAATTGTATTAGTGTTGCCAACCCGCTAGCGAAAACAATTTCTTAATTCTTCTTTAATTATTGAGTTTGACAGTTTGAATTAAATAGGATCTTGGTTACTATTGCTTGATAATTTAACGGAACTAGTATTTCAAAACCATTACAAATTAGTATTGGTATAATTTTCCACTCATTCATTAATATAAGGTAGGCTTCATTTTCATATATATATATATATATATATATATATATATATATATATATATATATATATATATATCTATATATATCATTAATATAATAACCCAGAAATGTTTGTATGTGAGTGTGTATGTGAGTGAGTTTGTGTAGAACGCATTTTTTGTAAAAATGCAGATTGGCATAGACGGGGATCGAACTCACGACCTCCAGGGTGAAAGGCATGACACTTAGCCACTGCACCACGGCGACTGTTAATAATGTTATAAAAAATAATCAAATAGTTTATACTGAAATAAAACAATCACTACGATTCTGAAGTTCAGTCTGCTTTGAAATAGACAAAAACGAATCAAACGTCAGAATGAAATGTCAATATTGGTTTTTGTGATAAATCTTCAATTCAAAGTTTAATCTTAAGTTTAAGGGGAGTAGCATGTTATAATTTCAATTTTCAAGTATATAATATGAAATAAATGCATGTTATTGCCTAATTAGCATATATTTTTAGCAAATACGTGTTTCCGTACATTTATTGTAATTCATAGTTAATATTTTCACTTCAAACTGGCCAAGAAGCAGTGATTTTTGAAAATATGAGTTGCGGTTAGATTCTATAGTTCGTCAAATTATAACAACTGCAAGGAAGTAAATTTATAATTCTGATTATTAGAGAAATAAAATCTTGAAGAGATAATTCAAACATATTTAGAAACATGTTTGGTTGGCAATTTTATTCTTTTATTTTTGATGGCACAATCCATTGTATTTTAGCATATAACTAATTATCATCACTTTTAAAACTGCCGTTGTGACACTGCATCAGTTTAATACTGCAAAATTCAGAATCTAGCCTGATTATTTAATTCAATAACAATAATGAATCAAATGTCAAATCATTAAAAATGTTGTGTAAAAAGGATTTGTAATACATATTATTTGAATAATCGATTCAAATAATAAACAGCAATCGTAAGTAAATGTATAATCCTGTTTTATATATACAATCATAGAAACTGTCTAAATGATACAACACATATGCACCATACAAGGTTAAAATCAAATTTTGTTTAAATTTATCGGATGTTACACAGTGCATGATAAGCGATCGATTAGTTAATCTCAGCATAGTGATCTAAGAACAAAATAGCGTTTAAAGAAAGAACTCGATTTTTTCTTTATTATTATTTGCGATGTGGAAATTTGTATTACTATTATAGACAAACGATACAAAATGAAGCAAAACCGTGTTATTATTATTAAATTACATGAAAATTCGCCATCAGTCAAAACTGACGTATGTTCTGTATACCATATGGGCACATGGTGCCCACGGGTGACCCTAGTATGTATATATAAAATTAGAACTACTTAAAAGAAAGTTCTGCGTTGGCCACAACCCATTTTTCTTATAGTATTACTTAAGCCAGAAAAGAGTTTGACAAATAAACAAAATATAAATAAAGTATATCATATTTCGCTGTTTAACACAAGTTGATCGACTAAGAAGGTGAATTTTAATGAATCAACATTTATGTTTCAAATTGAAGAAACAATATTTGATAACATAATAAAATAATAAGCTAATTAGTATAATTTCACGGTATTACTGTGGAGTATTAGTATTTTTTGACAGTTTGTTTGGAAAATATATTTCTAATGAAAACTACTTAAAAGAGAGTTCTGTGTTGGGCACAACCGATTATTTTATATATAGACTGTTAATTATTTAATTTTCTTACACTCTTACATATAACTAATCTTACCCTTTCACTTTCAACTTCTTGGCTCCATATTAATAAAGTCATTAGAAGTATACATGTCTTCATATTATCTCCAGTACTTTAACAGTATATCATAAAACAAAATAATGATGTGTCTTCCTGAACTGAATACGACAATATTGGAAGTGTTGAATTTATATTTACAACTGATTTATAAATAATGTTCGTTATTTATAAAACATCAGAAAATGCGATAATATCTTATAATAATAATTACTTTTTAAATGTTCTACTATTATATAAATACAATTGTAGATATTTCAATACCATTTCCCGTTTTACTTTCTTTTACGAAGTAATAAGTAAGTATTGTAAACATGAAAAATTTAGAACTCCAGATTTCAACGGATATACATGTTTTGACATTCCCTGAATCGAATGTGACTATTTTCGGAATGATGTCTGTCTTTCTATGTGTGTGTGTATGTGTGTGCGTGTGTGTCTGTCTGTGTCTGTATTACTGTGTGCCTGTGAACGCTCTAGAGCCAAAACTGTCGAACCTAAAATTATGAAACTTCAAACTTAAGACTTGTATATGCCCTTGATGTGCATGTTATAATTTCAATTTTTAAGTAGTTAATATGAAATAAGTGCATATTATTGCCTAATTAGCATATATGTTTAGCAAATATGTGTTTGCGTCCATTAATTTTAATTCATAGTTAATATTTTCACTTCAAAATGGCCAAGAAGTAGTGATTTTTGAAAATGTGAGTTGCGGTAAGATTTTATAGTTCGTCAAATTATAATAACTGCAAGTAAGTAAATTTATAATTCTGATTATTAGAGAAATAAAATCTTGAAGAGATAATTCAAACCTATTTAGAAACATGATTGGTTGGCAATTTTATTTTCTATTTTTGATGGCACAATCCATTGTATTTTAGCATATAACTAATTATCACTTGTAATACATATTTTTTGAATAATCGATTCAAATAATAAACAGCAATCGTAAGTAAATTTATAATCCTGTTTTTTATATACAATCATGGAAATTGTCTAAATGATACAACACATTTGCACCATACAAGGTTAAAATCAAAGTTAAACAAAATTTAGTTCAAATTTATCGGATGTTACACAGTGCATGATAAGCGATCGAATAATTAATCTCATAGTGATCTAAGAACAAAATTGCGTTCAAAAAAAGGATTCGATTTTTTCTTTATTATTATTTGCGATGTGTTAATTTGTGTTACTATTACAAAATGAAGAACCGTGTTATTATTATTAAATTACATGAAAATTCGCCATCAGTCAAAACTGACCTATGTTCTGTATACCATATGGGCACATGGTGCTCACGGGTGACCTCACTATATACATATAACTAGTGAAAACTACGTAAAAGAAAATCGAGTGCAGGCCACTCCAGATAATTATTTTTTTGCTACACAAATTAATAACGGAAATGTTATTGAAATATTTTAACTTGTATTTTTATAATAATAAAAATAGTTATTATCATGATATTATCGTATGTTCTGTTGTTATATATTCATATAACAAATATTTATATATATATATATATATATATATATATATATATATATATATATATATATATATATATATATATATATATATATATATATATATTGTAGTATGCTTTGTATTATAGAGATTGGCACATGTTATGTTGCTAAGGGATATAACTAATGTTCTTTTGTTTTATGTTTATGTATTTGAGTGTGTAAATTGACGATAAGAGAAAATAAAGATTTATCAAAAAAAAATAATAATAATAAAAAAAAAAAAACATTAGTTATATCTCTTAGCAACATAACATGTGCCAATCTCTATAATACAAAGCATACTACAATATATAAATATATATATATATATATATATATATATATATATATATATATATATATATATATATATATATATATGTATATTTATATAAATATATATATATATATATATATATATATATATATATATATATATATATATATATATATATATATATGTAAGTTTTGATGTTATATATTTATATAACATATATCAGTTGACCATATTGATTCAGCACTTCCAATATTGTTTTTCAGTTCAGGAAGAAAAATAACATATTTGCTTTAAGACATAGTTTTAAAGTAATAGGTATATAATGAAAAGATATATACTTCTAATGACTATTGGGTGACCAGATGACCTTGTTTTCCAGGACATGTCCTCTTTTTAAACACGTCCTCCTACGTCCTGGCGGGTTTTTAAAGTGTGTCCTAGTTTATCCTAGTCCGCGAGTTGAAATTAAATTCCGAGTTATTAAAAATTGCTCAATTTATATTTTGCATATTTGGCCATAATGCAAATGTGGACCGTGTATTTTCCTTGATAAATAGCCAATGGACAAAAGAAAGAAATCTTTTACAATTAGAATCAGTTAAAAGAATATTATTAACAGTAAATATCATGGAAATGGGTTGCCTACAATTTTATAATCACATTTTAAATGAGAACAAAATTGTAGGTGAAATAGGTTCATCAGTTAAGTATTAATTTCTTATATGTCTGCTATTTTTTTTTAAATATATTATTTATTTAGCATATAATTATAATTATGTTATTCTTTATTATTTATTTGATTTATATCACATATATTTTTTGCTTGGTTTTAAATTTAATTGTTTACTTAAACGGATTTTGTGTTAATTTCATTAATATATATGATATTTCTAATCATTTCATTGTATTATTTATAAAGATAATAAATGAGTGAAATTGTCCTGGTTTTGTCTTCTTTTATAAAATGGTCAATGTCCTAGTTTTTAATTTTTTGTCCTAGTTATTCAGAAAATGATATGGTCACCCTAAATGACTATATTAATATGGAGTCAAGAAATTGAAAGTGATAAGGTATGTGTTTGATTGTAACAACATATATTGGGTAATAAATAATTGATGTAGCTTCTACAAACATTGTCATTGCAAATAAAGGTGTGTTCACAGTGAAACAACTAGTAATTAAGCTTAGATATTACAAGTAATTATTTCAGTTTGTTGTATGACATATAAAGTTAACGTTCACAGCAAGAAAATGTATCATAGATTGTGTTCATTTTGTAGCTTGGAATATTAGTATTGCTTGTCATAATACTAACTGGATTATTATTTGTAATTTTCTAAACTTAATTACTATTTGGTTCGCTGTGAATACACCTTAACTGTAGATATTTGCAAAGAAAACCAGGAGTCTAAATAACATGAGCATTTATCACTGCACGTCGAATTGTGCATTGTGATAGTTTAAATCACGGAAATTGGAACTGGGTCACCAGTTTCATTTTCAGATATTGATATATTATACAATTAAACCTACGGCTCAGCTTTCAACGTTGACATGTTCTTATCCAGAGATCTAATTTCATCTAAACATATATGTAACATATATATATAATGCAAGTAAGGATACGTGCGAATATTTGTCGACACTTGGGCCACCAAATGTGTGTTTGTTTATGAATGCTAAGAACATGCCATGGAGTTCCATGACAGATAGTTTTACTCCAATGTTAAGATGTCCACTAAGAAAGGTACATTTGGTAAAACTAGAGTATGGATATAGTGATGTTTATTAATAATTTTAGGGTAACATATTTAGGCAGAAGCGTCGCTTTTGATACTTATATTCCTTACTAATGGAAAGTAATTCGTTCCCATATAGAAACAGAACTGTATAGAATGAATAAATATATATAATTGCGGGTGTGGAATATTGCACATGTTTTGTATTCTGCCAAGAAATATAACGTACTAAATTTACATCTAAAATAATTCATATTTCCAATAAATAACGTGACCAATAATACCTTTTCCATGATTCCCAATCATTCTCCAGTTTGTCGATGAGAACGATAGTTCAATTATGTTTAAATTCGCAAGATTAATAAATGAAAAGAAATATGTTATTCTCGCATTGAAACATGAAAATTACTCTATGCAAGCAATAAATAGAAAAAGTAAGTGTAAACACATTAGCTACAAATTAGCTCTTCTACAGTTCGTAGCCGCCTAATTTCTGCAGGTCTTTGTGTTCGGCGATGACATAAAAAACCATTATCAAAAAAATGCGAAAAACTCGTCACCAATGGGCATTAGACCATCGTTATTGGACTGATGACGTACAGTAATATTTTGGATGTCAAAATTTAATTTATTTAATAGTGAGAGATTACAATTTGTGCGACGAAAACGAGGAGAATAATTTAAAGATGAATGTCTAGAAATATTGCCATATTTCCAACTAGTGTTATGGTTTGGGGATGATTTTCTCATTGTTTGTGTTGATCCACTACACATACTTAATGGTATATTAAAAATTACAGAATAATAACCATTTTTACAGACTATTTTATACCGAATATTGTCAATCAGTTTGATTCCGTGGAGAACCGAATTTTTCAAGAAAACTGCTCCGTGTCATGGGGTAAAAATGGTTCATAAAAATATTATTATAATAATGATGACAATTTTAAATCGTATCTTTTATATAAATTGCTTAAAGTTGAAATTTAATATTTAGATTAGTGAATTCCTACGCTAAACCAATATTCGATCTTTGATTTGGCCAGGTAACAGTATAGATTTGAACCCGATAGAGCATTGTTGGTATCTAATTTCACGTAAATTAATCCAAAATATACAAGAGTTAATTAATATGTTGAGAGAAGTTATTATTTGATTAACAGAATGAAATTGTATTAGCCATGCCTCGCAGGATATAGGCAGTAATAAACACTCGGAGTGGGTCCATTGAGTATAAATTAAATTTTACTTATGTTAATTACCATGTTAAATTGTAATTACGAATATTTATCGTTAAATAAACTCTGTTAAGATATTCTTCTGAATATTTCTCTAACCAGTAAATTCGTATATAATTACAGGGTTTATAAATTACTCGAGTAAACAATGCTTTAACAAATACATTTAAAATTGTTTATGCGTGAGAATATTGTTGAAAAATATAACAACATTATGGTATTTATTCAATATTTACATTGTGATAAATGCTTTTTAATTTAATTTACTGAATTTAACATCGTGTTCCGATTTCATTGCACAGACCATTAACTCACCCCGCCACTTTAATTAGTTAATCACTTATTTACTTAATTTGCACAATTGAAATAAACACTAGCATAATTCAGCACAATTCATTACCATAATAAATGAGATTCGATACGTACAACGCATCGATGCGTTCAGCTCGCCTTATGAGTATAAAATATGCGATGCAAGCAGCGGTTTTTAATTATTATGCCCTTTTGATTAACAATTCGAAAAAATATTATAAGTATAAAAAGTCTTACAATTTTTTGTAGATTACTTTGATAAAAAAAAATTTAGTATATATTTTTAAATTCAAAATTATAATAGGTATTCAATAATTTTTTTCTGGCTTTGGGTTTAACATTATGAAAAAACCTTGTGGATATAAAATATCTTAGAATATTTAGTAGAATTTTTGAGTGTTTTAATTATTTTTATAAGGGCAGTATTAAGGGAAGCTCCAAATTTTGGGGCCCTATAACTCCGGAAGTATATGGGCGATTGGATATAAACTGCGAACGTATTCAAATGGGTTGACAAATAATATGTGTACCAAATTTGGTGTGAATCGCTCTGATACCTTCAGAGGAGTAAAGGGCACAAATTTGGTCTTACGAGCGACCGAGCGAGCGAGGGAGCGACAACTAACATCCAAGTATATTTTTGAAATCAGGGCGATGCGACGGGACAAACGCTTTTTGTAAAAAAAAAAAATATCCAAGAATGCTACAGACACACGACCGATTGCTTTAGCTTCTTTGGTACTTCGTACGGCGAGCTAAAAATACAAATTTCCATTAACTCAGCACCACCACTTTAATTAGTTAATAACTTATTTACTAGATTAGCATAATTGAAATAAATACTAGCATAATTCAGCACAATTCATTGCCATCATAAAAAATATAAATTTGCACAAAGGGGGGGGGGGATGCTGGCCATTATCTCAGCCCCGCCACTTTAATTAGTTAATAACATATTTACTAGATTAGCACA
Source organism: Leistus spinibarbis (assembly GCA_933228885.1). Lineage (NCBI taxonomy): Eukaryota > Metazoa > Arthropoda > Insecta > Coleoptera > Carabidae > Leistus > Leistus spinibarbis. Next base: position 7,284,843 of record OW121791.1, read on the forward strand.
ATTGAAATAAACACTAGCACAACTCACCACAATTGGAGCACAATTCAGTCAAATTGTTTAAAATATGAAAACTAAAAATAGGAGGGAGGGGGGCAAATTAACGAAACTTCTATCATGAGCAGTTTGATTTCGTATATCTATACGCAAGATCAACTGGTCACACATAGATTAAATTTCATTATCTGTTGTCTAGTTGAAAACTTGTCTAGCCAGAGTAAGGTTTGTTTTAATAGTAATTAAAATTAGTACAACTTAATAAATAATTTTTAGTTTCTTACCTGATCTCGTAGGATTCGCATCGTGTTCTGGTTTTTTACATATTCTAAAAATGAAAAGAAAATTACGTGATGAGAATTTTATATATATATATATATATATATATATATATATATATATATATATATATATATATATATATTAAGTAGTTAAATAAAAGATGCCAAATGTGGGCTGGCGTATTATTTTTTAAGGTTTTTTAGTTTGATATAAGATCATTGATCAAGTTTAGTTACTATTTATATGAATTTCACTAAACAAATTTCAATAATATGTTGATATCACTACTTGGTCAGGTGATCCTTTTGAAGTTTTAGTGTTTTAGCATAAATACAGACAATTTTTGTTTACTATTCTAAAACTAGATGTTTATAGATGTAGAGGTTTTCTCAGGCTGGCAATTGTTGGCTGGCCGAATTATGACGCGTCGCGTGACCCAACGTTGGCGCGAAATATGTATAGTACATTACTATACATATTTTGATTAAATTATCCATCATCTTTCAAAATTTACAAACGCAAAATATATATTTTTTTAAATTTGAACTGTCGCCGAACAAATCTTACTTTACAAATCAGTATAAAGGAAACAGAAGCAGTAAAGTTATTAACTGATAAATTAGGTACAATAATTTAATCTATATTTTCGAATGTAATTTTATTTTATATTTCAAAGAATATTTATTATTTAACAGTTTATTATATTTTTTTGGAAATCTTGTTTATCGTTGCGCTACTCTGTCGTTTTAATGACCAATTAAGTCTATTTTCCAATTGTTAGCTTTCTTCAGAGGCATTCAAATAATTAATACGAATAAATATTCCTTGTTTGACAAAAGTATGAATTATTTTTATTTTTGCTGTTGGAAAACGCTTATAAATTATATGTGCCACTTTTTTAACAAGCTTCTTTTCTAGTTCCGTTTCCGTTTCTTTAAAATACTATTTCAAATTATTTAATTTGATTATTTAATTCTAATGGCTGTTTTACAAGTCCACTACGCGATAATTGTTGCCCACGATGGTAATAATGAGGTATTATGTAATTTACTTTCTTCATATATATATATGTTTGTCAATTTCGGGGAATGTTTTTTTGCAATCCATCCAGCAAGATATTTCATTGCTAGTAAATTCCGGAATTCCATATGCATAAGATGTAAGTTATATCTTGTATATTTATGAAGCTATTTGGTTAATTTAATTGTGTGACAGTCTAGTTAGTATTAGAATTACTCTTTGGAAAAGATATTGAATTGCATTTTCAAAGGTTACTGTGTAAGTTTATGTCAGAATTACTCTTAAAGTTTTTGATCATTGAGTTCTTGGTTTTCTTATTTTCGTATACTTTATTCGTCCCGAGGTACAAACAGCGGTGTCCCAAGGTACACGATGATCTTGTACCTTGGAACACTTTCCTTGTTGTGTAATTTTTTATATTTTAATTTGAAATAACATTACAATAAAAATAATACATAATAACAAAAGCATATTCTTTCCTATCGTACTATTATTTCTGTAATAGTTCAACCCAAAAATATTATAGCTCACAATATGTGAGAACTGTCCCGAGGTAAGACATCTTCCCCTTACTACTTGTTAACATATGTAGGGAAGATATTTATGAAAAAATAATAACGAAGTTTGTTAGAATTTGTTAAAATTTTCTCAATTTTCAATCACATGGTAACTGTATTAAATATTAATATTTGTGGCTAATATTTTGATATAATATTACTTATATAATGGAAAATCAATCCCGTACCATGCAATTTTTTTTTTTTATAAGTATAAAAATGCTTCACCCTAATGGACATGAAAATAAATAAAACAAAAATTCAATGGCAATGTACTTCTAAAGATTATCTAAATAATTGCAATGTATGCAACCTTATATGTCGTACAGCTTTGAATCTGAAGAAGACGCAGATATTACTTAAAATAGGCATAAGCTATTATAGATGCTAAATAATCATTGATATATTACTGGAAAAACACTCTTCCCGTGGTCATCGAGTGCGATAAGATAGGTGCAACTGGATCCGAGTGAAACCACCTGTAGTTTATGTGCCTTAAGCATTTTCCACCGTAGCATACGATTAGCCATTCAAGTAAGAAAGCTGGGAGTAACTCAAATGCGTCTGCCGCTCAGTTCCCATTTCTATATGGCATGAGTTCTAATAACCGACGACACGAAAACGAAAACAAATTATAATTTTACTTACTTATGATTTTTTAAAGTCCATATAATACTGCATGTACAAATGATCAATATTGCATATAATAAATAATAATTTTTGTTATGCTCGCTCTCTTGATTGATTTCTGTTTCTGTAGTTTGGCTACTAAACACAAATTCATCTTTGTATATATTCATTAATACAACGGTGTACGAATAAGTTTTAGAGGAATTCAAATGTTTATTTACTAATGGATTCATGAAATTGTTGGAATACAATGTTGTCTCATCACCAACAAGAAAGTAAATTGTTTTACTAGTAACCTAAGCAAATATTTATTGTTAATTGTATAGATAATTTTCTTCTTTGCTTAAAAATAAATATACCTCCAATTCACTGGCTATCCATGATACTCCACTACAATTTATATTTTGCGTGACTAATAAGTATAGTTTTTCTATATTTATACCATTGATGTCACTTATTGCATCTTCAAATTTTTCACAAACAACCACATACATATAACTGTAACAAAATAAAAATTATGAATATGGGATGAGTTAAGCTTGAATTACAGTAATGTGTCCTCTATTCTCTTCAAAGTGTTGTATGGTGTAGAATTTTAGAGATATGGGGCCCTAAAAATGCAACCTTCAGACAAAATTTCGAATATCAAAAAAGAAACTTCATTAAATTTTAAGAATTTTGATGTCTATAATATTTCTTCAGATTATGAACGCAACTAATTACAAATAATAATTTTGAAATGTAAAATATACTATAAAAGAGCTATTGTTTTCATTCTTGTATTATGATTTATTTTATGTTTGGATTATATTTTTAAAAACAAAAGGTTATAAATTAAGGGCTATAAAAACGTTTTCTTTTTGAATTCATAATTTTACCCCACCAAATTATTTATACAGTGAGCTATGCCCTGTACCGATGCTTGTTCTTCATCGTCAGAATTCATGAACGTGTTTTGAATCACTGATCAAGTTACTGTTTGTATGTGTGTGTACCTAAATTGGAAACCCTAAATAAATACCCGGAGAAACCTGCTAACGCGTCGTTTATAAACGAAGTCACAAGTGAAATCGAATAGTTGTAGCAAATATTCCAGTATAGTTACCTATGCCGACTTCTTGTTGTTGGATCAACACCTGGTATAGTCAAATTAACTATATTATCAAAATTCATATTTTCAATTGAAATGTTGTCAATGAAAATTGGTTTAGGAGGTGGCGTGTTTATTTTTTCATCTAAAAAGCAATTTTCTTTTATGCATATGGTTAAGAGATAGGATGACGAATGTGGAAAGTTATCTTCAATCTAAAATAAAAGTATTTTATTTGATCATTAAAGGAATATATGAAAATAATTAATATATTTACTGTGTAAGAATATTCCTGTTTGTTGTCACTGTTAATCAATTTGTTTATTGGAATAAAATTGTCTACATTTTTCATTTCTGTGCTAATTTGCTTGATTTTTATATTAAATGTTGCATCAACTCTATATACATTTGTATATATCCACATTAGGTGTAGTTTATTATTAATCCAGACAGTAGTAATATTTTCTATTTTGTTTGATCCTAAAATTCAAAATATGATGTGGCAGGTATTATGAAACTGTGGTCTTTTATATAGCGTTTTTTTTTTTTCAATTATGCCTTAAGAATCGGTACCGGCCCAACGAAATATTGGTACCTTTTCGTTTATGTAATAAATGAAAATGCTTTCATTGAATATAAAACATGTACCTGTTTCATATGTTCTTTCTAATGTAGATTTCCAATTAGAATATCCTAAAGCTTGGCACGATATATTGAACAATTCTTCATTGGAATTTAATGTAACTTCTCGAACTTCTGTAATTATAATTATGATAAGTAAAAGCACAAACGCCTTTAATAGAATTAGTCATTTCGAGGATCCCAGACTACGATTTGACTACTTTCTAAATTTTTCAATTCTTATCAATTGTTTAAAAAATTAAGCTGGAGTGGCATTCACTGCACTTTCTTACACTGTCAATATCTATTTATATATATATATATATATATATATATATATATATATATATATATATATATATATATATATATATATATATAGATTTATTTTATTTATATTATTTTTCTATTACTATGAAATAATATCAATATATATGTGCTAACTAGGGAAAAGTACTTGTTACATATTTATATTAAAAAATGAAGAGTGGCCTGCACTCGACTTTATTTTACGTAGTCCTGGAATATCAAAGGCAAATTATTAAATGTTAAAGACGCTACAACCCGGACTAAAAGGAACATTTTTCATCGGAATATAACAAAATGGCAGTCGTTTTTGATGTCGGAAAATCGACCGCCATTTTGTTATATTTCGAAATGTAATTTTTAGTCCGGGCTACAGCGACTTTAACACTTAATAATTTGCCATTTTTTTCAGATGTTCCAGACGGCCGAAATCATGTTAACCGTCATTTTTTTGATGTTTTTTGAAAAAATTCGTGTGACCAAAATAACAAATATAGAAATCCAAAAAAAAAATTTCGTACTCTTAAAGTGTGAATAAATATACCTGAAAAATTTCAAAACGATGTCTTGATTCCTTCTGTAAAAAAAATGTTTTATGTTGCAGGCCACTCCAGATTTTTTTGTTCAAACGTGTATCACGTGTAAAAATTAGTATATATAAATTCATAAATGTTTCCATACCAAGCATAAGTGTATTTTATCAGTTTTTATAAAAAAGGCTTGTGCTGGCCGCAACCGATATTTAACTATATAATTATATCACACATTTACCATTATTATGGCACAGTCGTATATTATCAATCGCCCAGAAGTTCTTCTGTTTTTCATTTTTATTGATACCTAACATATAAAATTTATATTCTACATCTTTTTGTACCTGTACTGAGAATTTAATGTTTTTCCAAGTTGGGCGTATAATTTCCTAAAAATACATACTAATGTTATATATTCTATTTAAATCTAAATACATTGTCAACAAATTTTGCATAATTAATTAGTTTAGATGTACGTACCAAGTCATTTTGAAAAATATTTATAATATTATTCGAATTATCTTTGATTGACAATTCACAAGTGATACACATAGCAATGTACAATGAAATACATAGAGAACCAGAAAATTTTGATTTGTATGCTGGACCGAATGGAATACTAGTATGGTTTGTTGTAAATGTCAAGTATTTATCTAGAAAGAAGTACACAATTTTATAATTAGAAATACAAATTAGCACAAATCATTACTGAAGGTGCTTTAGGAAAGTTTGCTAGAAATTAATTTACATGTATGTTCTTTCCATTCGGCGTTTTTAAAGAATATATTTTTTAAAGCAAACTTTGCTGTAAATCCTTTTAATTGAATTCGTTCCCTATATCCTATTAACGTATCTTCGCGATTAGTTTCTTCAAAAACCATATAATCATGTAGTTTATATATAAGAAAATGTCTCCAGGAGGGCTTGCTCTCCTCATTAATCTGTAATAAAGTATATTAAAATTAAAAGTAAAATATAGGTCTATTGCATTTTATGCCCATATAAGAACACAGTATTCATATGAAAATTCGAAACAAAATGTTCTCATTCAAAAACACTGATAATATTAATATATAAGACTTTGTTTTAAAAAATGAATTAGTTATTTGATCTAAAGGTTCAAAATGTGTATCTATATTATAAGTTGTTCTAATTCTAACTAAGTTTATTAGAAAGGTAAAATCAATTAAAACTAGTTGATTACTCTAATCTGTTTTATCAGTGTACCATATTTTTAATATTGGTATACAACTTTGCTCCCTTTCAAAATTCAAGGCTTTATTATAAAAAACTGAATATACATTTATGATTCTAAGTATTGTCCATCGTTGGCCACTACTTTCTCCCATCTTTCAGGCAACATTTGAATCCCGCGTTGAAAAAACTGATCATCTTTTGAAGCGATCCACGAAACGGCCCGCAATACAGCGAGACACGATAAAGTGATTTTGCATCATGACAATGCTCGGCCCCATGTTGCGAAAGTAGTCAAAACATACTTAGAAACGTTGAAATTGGAAGTCCTAACTCATCCGCTGTCTTCTTCAGACATTGCTCCCTCTGACTATGACCTGTTTCGATCGATGGCACATGGCCTGACTGATCAGCACTTCTGGTCTTATGAACAAGTCAAAAATTGGATCGATTCGTGGATCGCTTCAAAAGATGATCAGTTTTTTCAACACGGGATTCAAATGTTACCTGAAAGATGGGAGAAAATAACGGCCAACGATGGACAATACTTTGAATCATAAATGTATATTCAGTTTTTAGCTCGCCGTACGTAGTACCGAAGAGGCTAAAGCATTCGGTCGTGTGTCTGTAGCATTCTCGGATCAAAAAATTTCATTAAGAAAAAGTGTTCGTCTCGTCGCCCTGAATCCAAAAATGTATATAACTTATATACTTGGATGTTAGTCGTCGCTCGTAAGACCAAATTTGTGCCCTCCACTCCTCTGAAGGTATCGGAGCGATTCACTCCAAATTTGGTACACATATTATTTGGCATCCCATTTGAATCCGCTCGCAGTTTAAATCCAATCGCCCGTATACTTCCCGAGTTATAGGGCCCCAAAATTTGGTGCCCCCCTTAATACTCCCCTTATAAAAATAATTGAAACACTTAAAAAATCTACTAAGAATTCTAAGATATTTTTTGTCTACAAGATTTTTTCATTTTGTTAACCCAAAGCCCGAAAAAAATTATTAAATATTATAATTTTGAATTTTAAAATATGCACTATTTTTTTTTAACAATATAATCTAAATTTGGTACACTTATTATTTGGCATCCCATTTGAATCCGCTCGCAGTATAAATCCAATCGCCCGTATACTTCCCGAGTTATAGGGCCCCAAAATTTAGAGCCCCCCTTAATACTGCCCTTATAAAAATAATTGAAACACTTAAAAATTCTACTAAAAATTCTAAGATATTTTATGTCTACAAGATTTTTTCATTTTGTTAACCCAAAGCCCGAAAAAAATTATTAAATATTATTATTTTGAATTTTAAAATATGAACTAATTAAAAACCACTGCTCGCAACGCATATTTTACCTAAGGGCGAGCTCTGCGCGTTGGTGCGTTCTACGCGTACCAAATCTTGTTTATAATAAAGCCTTGAATTTTGAAAACAAAACCGCGGGAGCAAAGTTGTATACCTAATAACATCAATTATTGGTGAAATATTTGTTTCACAAATGTGTCTTATTGCACATTTTTGTAAATTTTCTGCAAATATGATTTTAAAGATTTAAAATATGGATTTTGTATTTGATCCGTAAAGCATAAATATTGCAATGTTTACAGTAAAATTTGTAGATATATAAACTCAAGATATTCTAATTTCAAATAACTTTTATTTCAAAAGTTTTCTCCTAAATATAAAATTCCATACAATTTATTTTCTCCTAAACTGTACCATTCTCTAAAAAAATGAAATTGAATATTTTATTATTTTATTTATATAAATCAAAGTTAACTATTACTGTTTTTGACATTTATATTTGACATATCAATATAGTTTGTGAATTGTGTTCATATATTGCACAAACTCCATGTAAGTAATATAAAGCTAGGTTCATTTTCCAAATAACACTAATGATGAAATTCTGATCAAGTTAATCTGTAATATAATTATATAAAAATTTAAATCCTGTATTTCTATTACGAATAGAATTCATTGTTCATTGCTACAAAATATTGATTTGCAAATCCATAAAAATAGTCTAAGCAATTTGAATTTTTTATTGATTCTTAGTATATACTTGCTTAGAAATGACAATGAAATTTCGTGATGTTAAATTTGTATAATGGAACGAAAACACAATCCGTATATCAATGCTCGAGAAATTTGATCAAATTTAAAATTTTATATCTTCCTATCGCATATAAACAAAATAAGACTGCTATTAAAACGTAAAAGAAATTCTGTGTTGGCCACAACCTAATTTTAATAATAAGTTTCGCTTATTTTTGTGATAATAACAACTAACGCCATCGCAATCTACAATTATAGGAAACTAGCCGTCAAGATATGTGTATTAGTTGATAAGACTACTTTAGCACCTTCTACACATATTTTCAATGACTCTACCTTAAAATTTAAGAGGTTTATATACTGAATAATAAATTGTAGCTCAAAATAGCGTTTATTAAATATCCGTTTGCTTAGGAGCTAAAGAAAATTTGAACTTCAACTTTGCTAAAGTAAATTAGAAAATTAGTTGATAATTATAACTCCCACATTGTAATTTACTCACATGCATTGTCGAAAGATGCTTACAACCTGATTCCTCATTTGAAAATGGATCTAAAGAAAGTTCACTACACTTTCTTAATATAATTCCAATATCATTTTTATCAATTTCATTGATTGTTATCCAAACACATTGAGTATGGTCACTCATTGCTTCACATAACACAATTTGTGGTTGCTCATATGAATTTACTGATATTGCAATAACATAATTTGAATTGTTAACTTGTATTTTCTCTTTTATGCTATCCATTCCATCTCCAGTTTTTCTTATGGCGAATTCTGCAATTGTAAATTTTAAAATTATTTCCAATGTTAGATATATTATATGTTAGCTAGCCGTACGAATTACAGAAATGCCAATTAACAATTTAACCAAGATAGTCATTTATTCGACATTTAACAACATTTGAAATCGATTATAGATGTACTTTGTACTATAGTACGATTATTTGTGGATCTTAGCGACGTCAAATATGTTCATTTTTGTAAATAAAGACTAATTGGTATATTTTTCAGATGTATAATGACGAAAATATAAACGGTTATTGACGTATCATTAATATAATTATCCAGAAATGTATGTTTGTAAGTGTGTTTGTTTGTGTGTTTGTATGTGTAGAACGCTTTTTTTTTGTAAAAATACAAATTGACATAGACGGGGATCGAACTCACGACCTCCAAGGTGAAAGGCAAGGCTCTTAACCACTGCGTCATGGCAACTGTTGTTGTTACACAAAAAAATCAAATAGTTTATACTGAAGTTCAGTCTGTTTTGAAATAGACAAAAACGAATCAAACGTCAGAATGAAATGCCAAAAAAGTTTTTGTGATAAATCTTCAATTAATTTGATGATTTGAAGTGAATTTAGTGTTGTGTACTTTACACAGAGTGGCATGTGCTATATTATATTGATATTGTATGTCAATGAGAAATATAAATAATTGTTAGTTCATAAAATTAAGTCTTATTTATTCTAATTTTAAGTTTGTGAGTCGCTATTAAGCATTTATGTTAAAATGACCGACCAAAGAACAAATATATAAATAAAAGTGCTACAACGTGAGCGTCAAAAACAGAAATTCAATGTGAATTAGTGACGTACAAGTTACGGAAACATTGTTTTAAGTTTAATCTTAAGTTTAAGGGGAGTAACATGTTATTATTCAATTTTTAAGTATTTAATATGAAATGAGTGCATATTATTGCCTAATTTGCATATATTTTTGGCAAATACGTGTTTTCGTACATTAATTTTAATTCATAGTTAATATTTTCACTTCAAAATGGCCAAGAAGCAGTGATTTTTGAAAATATGAGTTGCAGTAAATCGTTCGTCAAATTATAATAACTGCAAGTAAGTAAATTTATAATTCTGATTATTAGAGAAATAAAATCTTGAAGTGATAATTCAAGCATATTTAGAAACATGATTGGTTGGCAATTTTACTCTTTTATTTTTGATGGCACAATCCATTTTATTTTAGCATATAACTAATTATCATCACTTTTAAAACTGCCTTCACACTGCAGTTTAATACTGCAAAATTCAGAATCTAGCCTGATTATTTAATTCAAAAACAATAATGAATCAAATGTAAAATCATTAAAAATTTTGTGTAAAAAGGGTTTGTATAATATAATCGAATCAAATAATAAACAGCAATCGTAAATAAATTTATAATGCTATTTTTTGTATAATAATACTATCATGGAAACTGTCTTAATGATACTTATGGCCAGTTGCACCATACAAGGTTAAAATCAAAGTTTAACAAAACTTAGTTTAAATAGATCTTAGTTTTAAATTTATCGGATGTTACACAGTGCATGATAAGCGACCGATTAGTTAATCTCAGCATAGTGATCTAAAGACAAAATAGCGTTCAAAAAAAGGACTCGATTTTTTCTTTATTATTTGCGATGTGGAAATTTGTATTGTGTAATTATTATTAAATTACATGAAGATTAGCCATCAGTCAAAACTGACCTATGAGTAATAGAAGCAATTTCAACTTATGAATAAAACGAATTTATTTAAATAAGCTTAGGTATAACGCATCTATGCGTCCAGTTCGCCTTACAAGTAATATTAGTGATGCGAGCAGCGGCTTTTAATTATTATGGCCCTTTGGTTAACCATTTGAAAACATGTTAAGTCTTAATTATTTTTTAATTATTATTATTATAATATATTTATAAAAAAAAAAAATGTTAGTGCATATTTTAAAATTCAAAATTAGTATGATTAATAATATTTTATGGCCTTTGGGATAAAAATATAATAATAATCTTGTAGCCATAAAATACATTTGAATTTTTAATATAATTTTTTGGTGTTTTAATTATTTTTATAAGGTCAGTATTAAAGGGGAGCTGAAGGAAAAGGTGCCTGTACCTAAGCTTATTTTAAAATCATATCAGTACTTAAATTAAAACTAACCTTCCCATCTTTCATCAATTACTGGATTGATTTCATGGTCTCCTGCCTTACTAAGGGTCCACTTCGAATTCTTGAATAATCTTACGCATGTAGAATTATCTTCAAAATCACAATTGAAGTCATTATCCAAGTTACGATATATCGAATCTTTAAAAACATTACAAAACGTATGCAATTAGAATATTTTCAATTTAAATGTTACAAATTCAACTATATTCCTACAAATTTCATGTGTTTCAATCGTATGCAGTAAATCTTTCATATATGCCCTCTTATGTTTCGTTTGCTTACGACTTGTCTTTCATTCTCATATTCATCCATCATCCATTTATCTTGGGGAACGCCCCGTATTCTAACTCCATTTATATTACCTTCATAAATGTTATTTAAGTCATACTTACTTGTTTTCTTATTTATATATTTATTTTGCGATGTTACGAAGACCAAAGGAAGACTAGTGTAATTTCCATCAGAAGAACAAATATAGTTATTCTCATATCTAGAGAGTGAAATATTCGGTTTTATTTTTATTTTTTCCCCGTAACTTTTGGTCGTTATTATTAGTAGATAAATAGAAATTTTAATTAACGAAAATCTGAAAAATAAAGAGAATATTCGATAAAACCTATTTTTCCTGCGAACTGTTCGACTAAATAACTTACTGAAAGCAATATTTCTCTTTTGTGTAACGCATTTTGATAAATTAAATCAAACACCATTTATATCCGTACAGAAACACGTAGGTTAACTGAAAAACTAAAATCTTATCTTATAGCTAAGTAAATATTTAAACATTTGGCGGTTAAAAATAACTGTCATTCGTTTTTCCTTTCGAGGGGAAAATGCTGATTCGGATCAGATCATTATCTCGTCGCACGGTACTATAAAAAATAAGATTAGGTACAAGGCACCTATGCCTTCAGCTCACCATATATATAATATATGCGCTGACTTCGCCTCCCACTCCACGATTTGCATTGTATTAAATTTTTTAAAAAAAATGTCTTTAAGTTAAAATAATGTTATACATAAAAAAAATCTTACAATTTTTTGTAGATTTATTTTAAATAAAAAAAAAAAAAATGTGTACATTTTTAAATTTAACATTATAAGTTTTAATATTTTTTTATGATCTTTGGGTTACCAATATGAAGAAATCTTGTTGACATAAAATAATATATAAAATTATGTGAAATTTATGGATTTTGTAATTATGTTTCTGATGACCGTATTAAGGTCGGCTCTTAATTTTGGGATCCAATAACTCGGAAGTATACAGGCGATTGGATTTTAAACTGCAAGCGAATTCAGTTAGGATGCTAAATAATGTGTATCAAATTTGGTTCAACACGCTCCCGTACCTTCAGAGAAGTAGAGGGCACAAATTTGGTCTTACGAATGATCGAGCGAGCGACGACTAACATCCAAGTATATAAGGGCAGTATTAAGAAAAGCCCTATAACTCCGTACCTGTGCAAACGATTGAATTCTCAGATTTTACGATCAACCGAGCGAGCGAGTTACATACATTGAAGTATATGAGTTATATTAAAGAGTATTTATTTTATATCAATACTCTTTAGTTATCTGTATTTTTGATTTCAGATTGACGAGACAATAACTCTTTGCTTGTTACAAACACATAACGAAAGACTATTACAGTTTGATACTATCGTACAACGAGCTAAAAATGTTACCATTGTAAATTCTTTAGTTTTTATATAAGACCCTAAAAAAGGGGCCAGTCTTCATGCGACTCTTAAAAGTTCTTGTAATATCTGGCCTTATATGAAATTTATTATTTCCCTAAATATTTATAGTAATACCAAATAATCTTTTCCCCCTGCAATGTTGAAACCATTATGAGATGTCCTAACAACTACTTTTAATAATCAATGACACAAATTTCAAATGAAAGTAATTTATTCCTTATAGAGGTATCTAGAGTACAATGGTTATATGTTTATATACATAAAATTTTCTTTACTATCTGATAGCGAAATACTATTAATAGTAACTAATTACAATATATAGCGTATATACACAAATTATTCATACAAAACTAAAGTACAATATCACACGGTTACATATAAAATGTCACTATTTTATAGCGAAAACAAAATTAACATTTATCGTTCATCGAACAAAATAAGAACAAATGTGCTGTTAATAATAAAATAAAATTGTATCTAGATGAACGACAAGTAACACGTTTGATAGAATAAAACTAGTGTTACATAGTTTGCTTTTTATTACATATAAAATTCTACACGGTTCATAAAAATATTATCCTTAACCGATTTCTTAAACTGTTCAGAATGGACGCATTGCATTATACAAGCGAAAAGTTATGACAAATGAATGACTAAGCTTATTTCGAGGCTTCTAAAGTTACACATATCACCTGTCCCTTTTCAACTTAAATACCCTGTTTGATATCTTCGGACATTTCGTTTTAAATCCGCTCAAGGAAATATGCTTGATATTAAAGCCGCTCGGGTCAGCATTGAAATAAACTTAGTCTATGTGCGATATATTTCATAAGTGATTTAGATTAGCATCGTATTCTTATTAAAACGTTTTAAATCAGTTTCTTGAATACACTAGAAAAAATATGGCATATAATCTAAAATCTTTATATATATATATATATATATATATATATATATATATATATTTTAAAATAACGCATAATACGAAGATTTGTTAAACACGAGTGCGCATTTTGCATAGATAACTACGCATATAACAATGGCGTCACTGTACTAGCATCATGAAATGCGTCCATTCGAGTTTGTATGTCTAACGAGCTAATTGAATAATGAGAGCGGCACACATTTCGAAAAATTCCATTGTATGATGTCCGGACGATGGTTGAAAAACACCGGATTGTACAGGCGTCGGAATACCACCTAAAGATGTTAAACTAGCTCCGATCGAAGATGGATCAAAATCTTCATTGCTCAGTGACTTAAAATCCAACAAGTAACTTTTGTAGTCCACCTATTATTAGCAGAAAACATAATCAGTATTATTGCATAGTTTTTGTTGATTTTATAGATACTTTAATGTATAATAAATCACTAACCACTCCTAAATCAGGAGTGTCAACATCAGAAGTCCTAATGATGTACTGTAATCACAAAAGGAAATCGAGATTTTAACAAATACACATTTTGACCATCCCTGAATCAAATCTGATTATTTTCCAAATTATGTCTGTGGGTACACGCTCTAGGGTTAAGCCTGTCTTAAGGGTAAATTATGAATTTTTAATCTGATATACTTGGGAAGAAAACCTTTTATTTTTCAAAATATGTTAACCGGAAGTAATGCTGCTCTTTGCATACTTCGAAAAATATCTGTTACAGTGAAATCGCATTTTACATTTACGTATCCCTAGTTGACATACATATTCATATTGTTTCACGGTAATCTTTGATGAATTTTAATAAAGGCAATTAAATAAATAGTGGAAGTATAAGATAGTGGAGTAAAGGTTCATGCAGCTTATTTATTTTCTGTAATGTTAACTAAGAAAATAAAGCAAATATAAAAATATATAATATATATATATATATATATATATATATATATATATATATATATTATATATATATATTATATATATATATTATATATATATATTATATATATATATTATATATATATATATATATATATATATATATATATATATATATATATATATATATATATTATATATATATATATATATATATATATATATATATATATATATATATATATATATATATATATATATATATATATATATATATATATATATATATATATATATATATATATATATATATATATATATATATATATATATATATATATATATATATATATATATATATATATATATATATATATATATATATATATATATATTATATATATATATATATATATATATATATATATATATATATATATATATATATATATATATTATATATATATATATATATATATATATATATATATATATATATATATATATAACCAAAACAAGCAGTCAAACTAACCAATACTCTTCAGAAATATTCTGAAATGTCATTTATTAAATTGAGTCTATTTTGTTTTCCTATCAAAGGCGCAGATGATCGGATTTATTAAGCTACATGCGAATCCATGGATACGTAAACAAGATATTTATAATGTTTCGTTGCATTTTTCTCGCAACTGGCACATTTTTTGAAGAAACTTTTCAAACAAAAGTTGTGCGAAATATTAATATCTTTCATTTTTGCCGTAAGTGTAGCCGTTTTAGTGATATTGGAGGTAGAACAAAAAATGAATAGAGTAAACATGCACTACCGGTTTGAATATTCTTTTCAAAAATAGGAGGAGTACATCTAGGGCATATACAAGTCTTAAGTTTGAAGTTTCACAGACACACACACACACACATCCACACACAGAGACAGACAGACGTCATTCCGAAAATAGTCTCATTCGATTCAGGGAAGGTCAAAACGTGTATATCCGTTGAAATCTCGAGTTCGAAAATTTTTTATGATTACAAGACTTACTTATTACTTCGTAAAAGACAGTAATCCAAGAGTGAGTATGGTATTTAGTCAAATATCGAAAAATGTTCGGATTAAAATAAAATATATTTGGAATTTTGTGTGTGATTGTGTGTACAACAATGATGCAAACAAGATAAATGTTGTTATCATATTTAGCACGGTAGACAATGCCATTGAGCACCAATTATATATTGTTCATTGTGAAGTAAACATAATAACATTTATAATTTCAAATGATTGACGATAAGATACATACTTGGTATAGCTGCAGTGACATCTTAATATATTTCTCATGTAACGGATTTCGGTGTCGTACTCGCACGTGGTACGGGTTGATCACCTTCCATTCGAAGTTCAGTGCCTTCATTGCACGATACACTTCCATCATAATATCATTCGGTTTGCTTTGCGACCGAATGCCCAGATGCCATTTGGCACGTTTCACCGGCGTACCCCTATTACGGTCACCCGCGCTATGATTGGACGCAATCACCCGATCACGCAACGGAGCAATCCGCTCAGGGTGTGGTCGAATCGGACTTGGACTCAGTTCACTCGGACTAAAACTAACTGGCGGCGGACTGCCCGGCATATAAAAGTCCTTTATCTCTGCCTTAGCTGCCTCGTGTTCAATACGTTTATTATCAATAATCAGGTGATATGCAATTGCTAATTGATCATGCGGATCTCCGCTTAGCAAAGCGCTGTGCACTTCGCCTTCAACGACGCCGAATTTCTCGCAGACTTCTGAAATCGCTTCGGTGTCGATGACCGACGAATCCTGTTCGACTGGCGATGGAAACAGATACGCGGGGCATTCTCTTTGGAACCAATCATGTTTCTTTATGTCTTCGATTGTCGCGCGTTTCATTGGATCAATGTGCAACATATGGCACAGTAAACTTACGACTGACTTGTTTAGATATTCCGGTATTGGGAAAATGCCGGATTTTATCTTACGGAATAAAGTTGGAACATGTTCATCATCGAATGGTAGGGTGCCGCATAGTAGCGCGTATAAAATGACGCCGCAGGACCAAATATCTACTTCGGGGCCGGCGTACAGTTTCCCCGAAATAACTTCTGGCGCTGCGTAGTTTGGTGAACCGCAACTAGTGCGTAAAAATTCACCATCCATCATCATGTTTGAAAGACCAAAATCAGCGATCTTCACATGCATATTGTGATCAAGCAGCAAGTTCTCTGGTTTTAAGTCGCGATGAACAATCATATGCCTGTGGCAATAATCAACGCCGGATATAATTTGTTGGAAAAATCGTCTGGCTTCATGCTCCTGCAGTTTGCCATTTTTAACGATATAATCAAACAATTCGCCACCCGACACATATTCCATTATCATAAATATATCAGTAGGCGTACTTATCACTTGATACAATTTTATAATATGCGGGTGCCTAAACAGTTTTAGGTTTTGTATTTCACGCCGAATTTTACCAACAACATCTAAGCTTTTTATCTTTTGACGGTTAAGAATTTTAATCGCAACTTTACTTTTTGTTAGTTGATGTTCGCCAATTTTTACCTTGCCAAATGTACCAACGCCCAACGTTTGGCCAAGGGTGTAGTGTCCTATTTTGACCAGGGGCTGCTGCCCCCCTACAGTTTTGTTGTCGGACATCGTCACGATAGGTTAGGTGCACAACATGTATCTGTCAACAATTTCAACAATTAATAAGCATCATCATATAATCATTATTGTACATATTAACAATATATACCTGTTCTTGAAGAATAAACTGTATTATATATATAAAATTTATACTACTCTTATGATCGAATAATTAGTAATTCATCACGTACAACCGTGCGTTCAGTAAACACTCGAAAATATTGCCAAATTAAAACCGCATGACGTTATTTATGTTTTGAAGCACAATCACTAATAAGAAATTATTTATTATAATTTATATAAAAACTAATATGTACCGTAGGTTTTAAGAAAATGTACGCATGAGAATTTAATCCATATTGAGCTGTTTCTAAAAAAAGTGATTCTTAATACTTGCTGACTGAACGCATTATATGTATTGATAAATATACGTCAAAACAAAAATAAAACAGTAGCAAATAAAAACATAAAGCAAGCGTCGGTTGGCGTCGGTGTAAGCACCAATACCTTTAGCTTGCTTTACGGAAAGCTTATGAAAAAAATGTCTGGAGTGGCCTGCACTCGACTTTCTATTACACAGTTTTCACTAGAT
This sequence comes from Leistus spinibarbis, assembly GCA_933228885.1. NCBI lineage: Eukaryota > Metazoa > Arthropoda > Insecta > Coleoptera > Carabidae > Leistus > Leistus spinibarbis. Next base: position 7,302,866 of record OW121791.1, read on the forward strand.
ATAAATTATCTATATCTAGTGAAAACACTTGTTTTGGATATATATATATATATATATATATATATATATATATATATATATATATATATATATATATATATATATATATATATATATATTAGGGTGGTCCTTATTTTTTTTTTTTCGAATTTCTCCGCTCCCAGTAGATAAAACGAAAGGTTAAATTAAAATAAAATTTTCGGCCAAGTTTCATTGGAAAATATTAACATTAACCCGTGCCCCAAGACGGTTGAAGTTTAGATGGGAATTAACATGGGATTTAGGTACTTGCGTGTATTACAAGGTATAACTCTTAAATTTCTCAATATATTGACCCCAACTCGACTTATCTAAAGGATTTGACCTCGCTGAATCCGAATATGACAGTCAAAACTTGATCCGGACACTTGACAACTGTCAAAACGGCTGTCATTGTAAAAAAAACCCTATTTATGCCGTTTTTCGGGGGTTTTTCAAGGTACAACTCTTATAGTTCTCAATATTTTGACCCCAACTCGACTTATCTAAAGGATTTGACATCGCTGAATCCGAATATGACAGTCAAAACATGATCCCGACACTTGACAACTGTCAATTCCTCCTTGGCACAATCTTTTGACAATTTTTTCTCATTATAATTGTTTTTAAACGCCATATTCATATAGAGCAACTTTAAAAACGAGAAAAGTTGAAAAACGGCAAAAAAGAGGGTTTTTTCGGCAATGACAGCCGTTTTGACAGTTGTCAAGTGTCCGGATCAAGTTTTGACTGTCATATTCGGATTCAGCGAGGTCAAATCCTTTAGATAAGTCGAGTTGGGGTCAAAATATTGAGAAATTTAAGAGTTATACCATGTAATACACGCAAGTACCTAAATCCCATGTTAATTCCCATCTAAACTTCAACCGTCTTGGGGCACGGGTTAATGTTAATATTTTCCAATGAAACTTGGCCGAAAATTTTATTTTAATTTAACCTTTCGTTTTATCTACTGGGAGCGGAGAAATTCGAAAAAAAAAAAAATAAGGACCACCCTAATATATATATATATATATATATATATATATATATATATATATATATATATATATATATATATATATATATATATCCAAAACAAGCTGTCAAACTTAGCAATACTCTACAGAAATATTCTGAAATGTCATTTATCTAATTGCATGGCAACGTAAATAAGATATTTATAATGTTTCGTAGCATTTTTCTCACAACTGGTACATCTTTTGAAGAAACTTTTAAACAAAAGTTGTTAATTTTAACAAAATTTGAAAATAATCTTATATAAACACGTTAGGAAATGCAATTTGACCGGGATCTCGCTTCACGTGTTCCACAAATATCCCACTTGTTCAAAAAAATCCCCATTTTGTGCAACAATTTGTTAACTGGTTACATACATATAGCCACTGATTTTTAGCACGCCGTACGAAGTACCGAAGAAGCTAAAGCATTCGGTCGTGTGTCTGTAGTATTCTTGGATCAAAAAAAATCCTAAACAAAAAGTGTTTGTCTACATATTATTTGGTATCCTATATCGCCCGTATACTTCCCGAGTTATAAGACCCCAAAATTTGTATTAAAACACTCAAAAATTCTACTAATAATTCTAAGATATTTTTGTCTACAAGATTCACAAAATTAAGTTTTCCAAAAAACTTTTCTAACACAAGATTGAAAAGAATATTGAAATATCCTTTTCAAAGGTAGGAGATTTTCTTCCGCGGGATGTACAAATCTCAAACTCAAAACATCATATTTTTATACTCAACGTTATTGGCGTTCATACACAGACACACAGACGTCATTTAAAGGTAGTCAAAATTGATTTAAGAACACTTAAAATGGATACTTGTATTAAAATGTCTTTTTTGTCTCTTTGTGATCACAATGCTTTGTTTTATACAATATGTAAAAGAAAGTAAGCATATCTATAAATTTAAAAATAACTACTACTTCAAATCAAAAATGCAATGGAATAATACGAGCACACAGAACGTGTTCGACATTTTAAAATTAAAAGCGCTGCAAGTACAATATTGACTGTGGAACTTGAGTTTATATATACATTAGTGCATAAGGTTTTTAGCTCGCCGTACGTAGTACCGAAGAGGCTAAAGCATTCGGTCGTGTGTCTGTAGCATTCTCGGATCAAAAAATTTCATTAAGAAAAAGTGTTCGTCTCGTCGCCCTGATTCCGAAAATGTATATAACTTATATACTTGGATGTTAGTCGTCGCTCGCTCGCTCGCTCGGTATCTCGTAAGACCAAATTTGTGCCCTCTACTCCTCTGAAGGTACCGGAGCGATTCACTTCAAATTTGGTACACATATTATTTGGCATCCCATTTGAATCCGCTCGCAGTTTAAATCCAATCGCCCGTATACTTCCCGAGTTATAGGGCCCCAAAATTTGGAGCCTCCCTTAATACTGCCCTTATAAAAATAATAGAAACACTTAAAAATTCTACTAAAAATTCTAAGATATTTTTTATCTACAAGATTTTTTCATTTTGTTAACCCAAAGCCCGAAAAAAATTATTAAATATTATAATTTTGAATTTTAAAATATGCACTAAATTATTTTTTTACCAATATAATCTAAATTTGGTACACATATTATTTGGCATCCCATTTGAATCCGCTCGCAGTATAAATTCAATCGCCTGTATATTTCCCGAGTTATAGGGCCCCAAAATTTAGAGCCCCCCTTAATACTGCCCTTATAAAAATAATTAATACACTTAAAAATTTTACTAAAAATTCTAAGATATTGTGTATCAATAAAAAATTTTCATTTTGTTAATTCAAAGCCCGAAAAAAATTATTAAATATTTTAATTTTTAATTTTAAAGTATGAACTAAAAATTTTTTTTTATCAATATAATCTAAAATTAAATGTAAGACTTTATACACCTATAACATATTTTCAAATTGTTAACCAAAAGGCCATAATAATTAAAAACCACTGCTCGCAACGCATATTTTACCTAAGGGCGAGCTCTGCGCGTTGGTGCGTTTTACGCGTACCAAATCTTGTTTTTTTTAATTTTTAATATTTCATATTTTCATCAAAGAACTTACTTTTTCAGCTTAAGATAAATTTTTCACATTATTTTTCATTTTTGTATTGACAAGTCATCCTATATCGTCATAAGTCAGAATTTAATAAAGTGACTTAATAAAATAATTAAAACTACACGTCCCTTATAAGATACAATATGCGCTAATAGGTTAATATGATCAGTGATGTGATAAATGAAATATTTGAATAATTAAGACTATATTGATATATATTATTACTAGATCAACATTTATTAAGATAAGATTTATAAAAATAAAAATTAGGCTTAGTCCTATATATTCAACGCAAATAATTCAACATTATACAATCAGAAAAATTCTAACAGAAACAACATTACTAAATAGTAAAGAATTAAATACAATTTCCGATCAAATTTAACGACAAATACATTCATAATATGTAATTGTATAATTTCATTATATACTGCATAAAATTAGAATACATTAAACAAATGCATAATAAATATCTTATTGGTCCACTTTGACAAATCTACTTAAAGCTCTTTATTACTATATTTATTACTTCCAAGTTTTTATCATTCTTTTTTTGTATAAATAAATTTTAAAATGGTCTATGAGTATTTAAACATTCACCGGTCGTTGAACGACAGTGTCCGGATTGTCACTTCTTGTATTTGCATCCTGTTTTTCTGAACCACTTTGCCATCCGGAATCCATAGTGCCATCACTATGGCAAGCCTGCCCTTGCACCTCTTCATCCGTACTGTTAGCTTCTCCGTACAATAGTCCGACTGGATTAACTCCCAAATTTTGTATCAACGTCGAGATATTCGAACCGATACCTTTTCTCGGTGAACTACTATTGATATTCAACGTTTTCGGTGGAATATTTTTCGGACTTGTCGGATTAAAGCCAGCGTTAAAATTCGGATTACCAGCTTTCGTACTAGGAAAATTGGGGTTGCTGAAACCTTGCGACGTAAATCCCTGACTATTGAAATTATTTAGGCCTGATATTGTGTTCGTTAAATTACTAAATGATGCAGTTTGTGGCCCTGCTGAGTTTGGTGGTTCGTCAGGATAACTCGATCTGAAATTTTGTGCGGTACTTTGTTGCTGAATTATTTCGTATTGTGCATCGGGTGCTAGAAATTGTTCAATACCAGCGTTGTTTGAAAATGATCGGTGCCTATGTGATGGTTGTTCAATATTTGAGGGTTTTTCGGGGTAGTAATTCATGCAACATTCATTCTGTGAAAATGATGCAGATATCGGTGATATAGCATCATCAGTGCTTTCAGTCATTGGGGTTTGGATGCTGCCTAAACTATTTTGTGATATATCTTTGGATAGTAATTGCAGACAAGAATCTGAACCTAAATCCGATAGGGTCATATTATCCGAATTTGGAAGCGGAAATGGAAGTCGACTTCTAGTCGACATTTGTCGTTTTCCAATTCTTTGTGCTAGATAATCTTCAGTCTCAACATTCACATTTGTAAAACCTTGTTTCGATTCTTGAAAATTCGGTTGTATATTGCTGCCAGTGTTTGTTTGCAATAACGTTTCAGTTTCATTCAAACGATTCTGTTTGTGAACACAATGTAAAGACATAAGCCTTGGTTTCTGCGCTTCTAATGCTTCATCATATAAAGAAGAATCTTGACCGTCATTCCTAACCGAAATATTACAGCAACTGCTAACATCCGCAAAGTAAACTTCTGATTCGGTAGTTTCGGTTTTTTGTGGGGCATTCTCTTGGTTTTGAAACGCAGCGTTCTCTACGCCTTGTAATCTGGGTAAGAAGCGGCATGGTTGTGACTCTAAACTTGAGGTCGTCTTTGTGCCATCAGCTTTCACATTTGCTTCCTGGTAGCTGTGCTCTTCTGATGTTTCTTGGTCGTGCTGTTCTTCCACATAACTAGGCTGTAAAAATTCAAATAGTTAGTTGGTTGAATTTTGTTGTAGTTGTTTGCTATTACCGATAGAATGTCAATGCGTTTCTTGGTTTTTCGTGCTGGTAATGTGTTGTTTGTAACTCGTTCTACGCAGCTGGAAGTATCTGTGTTTTCGCTATTGTCATTGGTTTGATGCATTTCACTCTCTGTTGTGTTCTCATAGTTATCTTTGGATGGGAAATTTGTGCGACCACGACGTAGTTGACAATCGGAAGAACTTTGTGATTGACTTTCTTCATTCATTTGACAATGAGGTGTATGACCATGTGGATGATGGTGCATATGATGGTATCTATAGGGAATAAAATCGAGCCAAGCTTAGATTAAGAATAATAAGAACTGGAACTACATAAAAATATTATAACAAATCTTGATTATGCTAATTTTAATATAAACTACCTAGACAATAAAGTGAAATGCAAAAATAAGTTAAGTTAACCTGGTTGAAAATGGTAGTAATATTACCTTGCGGGAGAATGAATAGGCCTTCGCGCTGGTGAATTTGGATTTGAATATGGGGGCGGTGGACCCCAGACATACACCCCTCCTACAGGTCGATTGTCTAGCATACTATATGATCCTGTCGAACCTGTCATTGGATCAGATAATGTGTTCGGCATCATACAAGGATCAACTCCCGAACGATTGCTGAATCCATATTGACTGTCTGGACTGCTTACGTTACCACGATACCCCAACGAACTTCTTTCTCTACAAAGTAAAACAAATACCATTTATTTACTATTTAAAACGAATTTCCATAGTTGCCCGTCCTTATAGGTCGATGTAAAGAAAGAAGTGCAAAAATTACGTAGCGCCATAAGAGCCAATACTATTTCTTATTAAAATGTGTGTCACAAATTATATTTTAATACAATTTTCGTAACATTTCAGTAGCAAAATCTTCAACGTTACTTTGTCTAGATTTAGATTTTGCTTTTTAAATAACTATTGAAAGCAAAATTCTAAATACACAGGAAATCAAACGCTTCGAATGATTTGTAAATAGCATTAGCCCTCATGGTGCTATGATATTCGTACGCTTTCCTTTTTACACCAACCTGTAAGGACGGGTAACTATGGGGACTTTTATTATTTCTTAATTTACTGTCTTCTAAGTGCAATATAAAATGTCTTAGATAATATTATTAAAGAATTTGTTGATGAAATATGTGTGAACAAAAATATTTTAAGTTGTTAATGATATATTACCGTTGATTTTCTGTAATATTTTGTTGATTATTCCCTCGATTCCAAGGTAGTCTTCGCCAACTCCAACCACTAGCTGCACGTTCCCGTCCTCGAGGCTCTCCAGTTCCAGGAATACCTTCTTCTCCAGGATTTGGTGAGTAGAAATTGCCCACTCGTCCTGGTGTCCAAAATCTGCACAGTTTCGATATATTTATAAATATAAATTCATCTACATATGTAAAGCTGTATTCACAGCGAACCAAATAGTAATTAAAATTAAAAATAATAATCTAGTTTGTATTATGACAAGCAATGCTAGCATTCACAGCAACAAAATTAACACAATAATTATAAATATTGTTGCTGTGAACGTTGGTATTATATGTTATACAACCAACTGGAATTATTACTTGTATTTTTAAGCTTAATTACTAATTGTTTCGCCTTAAATGTGAATTAAAGGATTTTTTTAAAACAATTCGTTCACATCGCGAGAAAAATTATAAATTTAAAATATATAATAATTTTTAATAGAAATTTAACTAAACTAATAATTATACAATGTAGGATTCCGGTAGCGATTTATCCGCTAGGCCGACATTTGTAAAAAATTAAATAATAGTATATCATACCTATCCAAGGCATGATGCGTATCCCAAGGATAAACATGCCCAGTCGGAACAGGTGGATATCTGCATTCTTCGCAACAACTACAATAGGGTACTGGCGCTACCGATGGTCCTCTTCCAGAACCCTGCGTGCTAATTGTACTTCCTTGTTGTTGATAAAGGGATCGACATCGCAGTTCTAATTGTTCCCAATACATTTTCTTTCTCTCATGACTGAAACAATCATAATGTGAGAATCGGTGTATAAGTATAACGAATTAATTTTTATAATCATTGTTAGTGATTAATTAATGTTTATATTAGTATATTGTTTGTAATATACCTGAGTAACTGATATACAAGCATGCATGAGAAAATGCACACGAGAATCCCACTGACGGACAGGCCGAACATTGCACGCAGACATGAATAAAGAGCGCCATGGATTACTTCACAATCTGGCGTCGAATCGAAGACGAATCGCATACCTGCAAATTTTATTTATGATATTACGAAAATGCTTGTATTTTTAGAGCAAATTCAAACTGCTTATCAGCTTTTGATAAATAAATCATTTGAACAAAATTAATTTAATAATTAAACAAACATTCTAGGTCCTACTAACATACCCAATCGGTATGTACATGCATCTTGGATCCAATACAAATGTAAATATATTTGTTTATTATTAAAGTTGTTTTGCTCAAATAACTTTTTAATATATAAAATATCATTCACATATAATTGAACAATTTCAGCTTCAAACAAGCATAGATACAGGTACCAATGCCTTCAGCTTTCCGTATAATCTATTTGGTTTTTAGCTCGCCGTACGTAGTACCGAAGAGGCTAAAGCATTCGGTCGTGTGTCTGTAGCATTCTCGGATCAAAAAATTTCATTAAGAAAAAGTGTTCGTCTCGTCGCCCTGATTCCGAAAATGTATATAACTTATATACTTGGATGTTAGTCGTCGCTCGTAAGACCAAATTTGTGCCCTCTACTCCTCTGAAGGTACCGGAGCGATTCACTCCAAATTTAGTTCACATATTATTTGGCATCCCATTTGAATCCGTTCGCAGTTTAAATCCAATCGCCCGTATACTTCCCGAGTTATAGGGCCCCAAAATTTGGACCCCCCCTTAATACTGCCCTTATAAAAATAATTGAAACACTTAAAAATTCTACTAAAAATTCTAAGATATTTTTTGTTTACAAGATTTTTTCATTTTGTTAACCCAAAGCCCGAAAAAAATTATTAAATATTATAATTTTGAATTTCAAAATTTGATTTTTTTTTTTTTAAATATAATCTTAAATTAAATGTTTTTTATATCTATAACATTTTTTCAATTAGTTAACCAAAAGGCCAAAATTATTAAAAACTGCTCGCATCGCATATATTACTTATAAGGCGAGCTGGACGCATAGGTGCGTTGTACCTAAGCTTGTTTTATTAGAAAACAATTTTATTACCTCTGGTGTTTAAATGAAGATAAACTATTTATAAGCACTGAATTTTGAAGATATAAAAATTGCAACAATGCATTAAATTTAAAAATGATAATTTTTAATAATTTATTTGGTCATTGCGTTCACAATATGAAATACGTTATAAATACATATAAAAAGTTTTATAATTATTTAAATCTTATTTTTATGTACTAAAAAGGAATTATATTTCAAAATTATTGTTTATTTGATATACTTTGAGCTTTTCAAAAATTTAATAGATATACATTAGGTTTGTAAAGATTTTCAATATTAAAGAAAAATTGTAATCGTAGTTATATATATTTTTAGATTCAGGGGAAATAGACAAGAACTTTTTGTTAAGCATGATACGAGCATGTTACAGACACACAACCAAACACTATAGGTATCTTTGACTATCGTACGACGAGCTAAATACTATAATGTTAGTAACATCAGTTACTACTATTTGTTAAATAATTTCACCATGGAATTAGGTGTCTATTTTTTATTTCATGCAAAATTCAACAATTTATTGAATATATATATATATATATATATATATATATATATATATATATATATATATATATATATATATATATATATATATATATATACACGTAATATTGGATAGGCTTTATGCATGTTGTTTGTTTTTTAGCTTGCCGTACGAAGTACAAAAGAGCTAAAGCCGATTGGTCGTGTATCTGTAGCATTCTCGAATAAAATAATGTCCTTAATAAAAACCTTAAAATAAGAATTTCGAATTTCATTCGCGAACTGAAGGCATAGGTGCCTGGTACATTGTACCTAAGCTTATGTTTGTAAATAAAAGATAAAAATTAGGTACCTTCATCCGTGTCCGCATGAGCTTCAAGTAGAACCGAATAACAAGTACACGTTCTGGTTTTCTGCGTGTAGACACACTCTCTTAACGTTTGTAATCTGTTCATATGTATAACTGTTGTTGTGATGGTTACAAGAACACATGTTAATGCACAAACTAAACAACATACGCCACACACTTTTATCTGAAACAAAGCAAAACAACATTTGATTATTTCGTTAGATAAACTACATAATATTAATATGCATTTGTAGCGGTACTCTCAAAAGGTTGTACTATTATTAGACGGTATTACTCTAACATTAAACAGTATATTATTAAGTTAGCTTACCAGGTAGCTATATCTATTCTTTCTTCTTGCTAGACTCATCACACATAACCCAGTCAAGATTAGCTGAAAAATTATATTCTATTAATAAATTATTTTCAAATCAACATGTAAAACTCTTATGTTCCCTGCTTAAAAGGCTGCATAGAAACACCATGGTTTTCCATGTGGCATTTTAGCAGAGTTCCATTTATCAAATCAGTAGATAATTACCATTGTGGCCGGAACAAAAGTAGGTATTGTTTCGAAGTATCCTAATGTTGATGTATACGATCTTAGCATGAAATAAACGGCAAGGAACAGGGCACCCAAAATAGTTGCGAATCCTCCACATATTGTACACCAAAATACGTATTTCCGTATGCCCCCGCCACCCACTCCGCCACTGGCTGAAAATTACAAAATACATTTTAGAATATGTAAAACTATGCAATTTCTTATTTGGCTGTCTCCATTGTTATTAAATTTTCATAATTCGCGATTTTTATATAATATCTTTTGTGGCCTGCACAATACTTTATTATTATAAATGCATACAACTACTGCTATAAAACAATAGCAATAAGAAGACAGGTGTCTTTAAAAGCGAGTTTTCAGTTAATAGTATATTTATCGAATAAAAAAAAAGTTGTTAGAAATTTCTTTATCTTTTATATGAATCACTTTTTCTCTAACTCTAACCTCGAGGAAAAAGAAGCTAGAGTAAATCATTATTTCTTCATATCTTAAATTTAAAAATTCATAATTTTGATACACACTACATACACATAACACACAAACACAGCCACACACACGGTGACGTCATGCTGAAATTTACCAGATTCGTTTAAGGAATAGTCACTCAAAACGTGTATTCCAGTTAAAATCTGTAGCCCTAATTATTCACTACTACAATAGTTTCGAGTTATACATATGTGTAAGAAAGTAAAAACAAATAAAAAAGATTACATATAAATATACCATTGCCACAATCTATATATTATTACGGGCGCGATCCTGGTAACCATAGCCGATCAGCTGTTTACTGACGCATCTGCCAAAAGTTAACTAATTAGAATACTGTTATTCAATAGCTGACTCGGCTATGGTTATCAGGATCACACCCATATTGTAGTAGCAACACATGTTAAAATATAATAAACGAAATAAAGCTGGTGTGGCCTTCATTCGACTTTCGTATACTTCCAAAATCTATTTAAATAATATTGTTCATGCTAGATTCCCATGAAACAAAATTAATATGTGTGTAACTATTAACTAAAATAACGTAAATGTAACATGGTATTTTGAAAGGTAATTTTTCAGTAAATGGTACATTTTTCGACATAACCTTTCAAATGAAAATTTTATATATTTTTTTCTATCTCATGTCGTTTCCGAGATATTGAAAAATAGGTTACAGGAGTTACGTGTTACTTCCGGTTAAAATATATTTTTTTAAATAGGAGGATATATACAAGACTTAAGTTTAAAGTTTCATAATATTTCCTTCAACAGTTTTTGCTCTTATGTGTTCATACAGACACACACAAACACCCAAAATGAAAGAGAGATAAACGACATTCTGAAAATAGTCAGATTCGATTCAGGGATGGTCCAAACTTGTATTTCCGCTAAAATCTTATATATATATATATATATATATATATATATATATATATATATATATATATATATATATATATATATATATATATATATATATGTTACGGTAAATGTACACTCTTGGAAAATGTACACTTCTACCGTAAAATGTGTACATTTCCCAAAAAGTTAGGTATATGTGAACTGAATATAATGTATATGTACATTTCCCGGCAAATGTGTACTCTTGCCTTCACGTTTTGGTAAATGTTATCCACACTTTTCTCCGGCCACGATTTCTGTTACCAACCTAAATATAACAAAATCCTTTTGATTTATTTTGGCGCTACTATTAAAACCAAAATTACTTCCCATCACTTAAAAATGAGACAACCACAACGTAACCACAATCCTTGATTTTGTATACAAACGGATTATTTACATTTTCGCTGTTTGTGGTTACGTTGTGGTTGTCTAATTTTTAAGTGATGGGAAGTAATTTTGTTTTAATAGTAGCGCCAAAATCAATCTAGGGGATTTTGTTATTTTTAGGTTGGTAACAGAAATCGTGGCCAGAGAAAAGTTTGGATAACTTTACTGACATGTAAATTTGATGTTTTCAAACCCAATTTCATTCTTGTTCCGAATAAAACTTCATAGGGAGTTTGCTTTATACCCTCATGAAAAGCTCTATTTTTCATCAGTTGAACATATTTTAAACCTTCTGACCACATTTGCTCACATTTACCAAAACGACATGGTCATTGTGAATTCAATGTACATTTCCCTTCTTTGAAATTGTAAATGTTAGTTGAATGCACATTACCCAAACGAGGAGGCAAATGTGCACATTTACCGGAAAATGTGTACATTTGCCGCAATATCTACTTTTACCGTAACATATATATGTATATATATATATATTCTTATAATAAAGTTAAAAAAATAACAGTAACTTAAATTTAAATGCTATTTGGATATATATATATATATATATATATATATATATATATATATATATATATATATATATAAATAATCCTTAATTCAGTATTTACAGGGAATGTTGGGGTAAAACGGACGGGATAATTAACATTCGTTCAAATAAGCACCTGTTACTACATACCATGAGCGACTGTAGGCGGCAAAGGTTGTATCGGATGCGGTACATGGTATTGTACCACCTGCATCACAGGGTAGCCGTGCATTTTTACTGAGGCACGGACTAACTACTATTGTTCACATTTTTAAAGTATTTTTATGTTATTAAATTAATTAAATTGTGAATTTCTACACATAACACACAATTATATATCTCATTTTTACCATTTCAACTACGTAACACATACAGAAAAACATATTTTGTAATAATTGGTTCGGTATTATTAGCTTAACCAGAATTATTGTTTAAAATTTGTTTTGTACAACTTCGTTAAAATTTATATTTAAAATTATAACAAAAATATTGTTAAATATATATTTAATATTATTGGGAGTAGCTTCACAGATATGACGTATTATTAATTATGGTAATAACATTATTGTTAAATAACTAATTAAAATATGATATATAACGCAAAAATTTAACCAATGCAACAATTTTAGGTCACAAGTACACACTCAAATAAAATTTTAATATTCTTTGTTTAATGTTTATATTTTTCAATTCCATCAATAATTATAATTAAAGTTGTATTACAACTGTTTATTAATAAATGTAACGTTAAAATATCTAGTTTAGCTGTATTATTCACTTTCATTTAACTTTATATCCAGCAAAGCACATTTGTATTTATTGCTCTTTTTTAAATATTCACCGTGTTATTTAATACGATTTTAAATGTTTAGAAACACAAACATATTCTTTAATTTATTTCAGCTGCTGAATAATAGTTCAGCGAATCTGTAGTCTACTTCTTTCAGCACAGATAAGTCTTTCAGTGTTGCTGCTAGTCTAATGGCAGAATAAGGGTGGAAAGCACATGAGGGGAAAATTTGTACAAAAGCAGGCCCGTACCGAACTTAGGTTCTACATCAGTCATATGAACTCTCCGAATGAATCGTGACATAATAAAAAATATCAGTTCGGTTCCGGTTTTCATACCGGAAAAAATAACAGTATTTTCGGTTTTCGGTTCAGCTCTGAGTAATTAATTTTGAATGTTTTTATTTGTATTAAATATTTATTATATCATTTTTCTTTTGAACATATACCTAACCGAAATAAACCGAATATTTTTTCGGTTTATCTCCGGTTTTCATTCCTGTTATTAGCCGATTTTCATTTTAGTTCCGGTTCGAAACCCTAAAAATAATCTGGAGAATAAACACTGCTTGTTAAACAATTTGGTTCATCTATTGTTCATATTTTGACCAGGCATTTTTATAAATATACGTAAATATTAAATACCCATATTCATTTTGTGACCAGTCCGATAAAAATGTGACAATTGTTGTAAAAACATATTAAATTTATTTATTCCGGTTAAATAGACGCTTGGTAAAACATAGAATAATTGGTTAATTTATCACTCTGCTAGTTAACATCTACTGTATGTTAAAACGGCCCTAAAAAGGTTTTTTTTTTCACGAGTTGAATGCATTGGTGCTTGTACCTATGCTTTTTATTAAAATATAAAATTTTCGAAAGATTATATAGGTCCTCCAAAGTTTGTTAAAATTTAATTCCAACGTTTTGGGGTGGTCCAACCCTAATGTGCGTCGCCATAGTGACGCCAGCATCCTACTTCACTCTAATAGTCAATATTCGCCCCTCCCGCCATCTATATACCACTACGACCGTCAGAGTGTGCGGCGGTTTGATTCTATTTTCCCCTTACATCGAATTCACAAACCGGGTCATTTGTGTTATAATTCATAAGGCCTTATAATCACAGATTAAATTCAATTATATTTTCTATAATACTGTGATATACAGAACCGGTTTTGATTATTGGTCACATAGTTTTCGAAGCAAAAATTAAATAATTAAAATGAAATTCATATTTCATAAACATTGTCATTTTTACTTTCTTGAATGAAGTCTGAAAAAAAGTATTGTATCATCAAAAATTTTGAACTCGAGTTTTTAACTTTTGACCATGAATCGAATTTTTAATTTTTGAAAAAACATCTGTATGTGCGTGTGACTGTGTGTGTATATATGTATGTTTGTCTGTGTTGCTGTATGTATATGTGTGCGTGTTTGTGTTTGGCTGTGTGTACGCGCTCTAAAGTCCGTTAAAGGCAAAAATATGGTTTTTTAAACTTGTATATCGTAACTCCGGAAGAAAATCTCCTATTTTTGAAAATACAATCTTAACCGGAAGTAATGAATTACGCTACTTTTTGCATATCTCGAAATCCACATAAGTTAGAGAAAAAGTGAATTTTGCAGAAGCTAAACTATTGTTTGTAATCATTTTTTTGAGATATGTACCATTTACTGAAAAATCGCCTTTAGGAAATGGTTATCTTATATTTACGTTTCTCTAGTTACAATACTCGTACATATTGTATTTGTTTCATAGCTATCGGAAGGTGAATTTTAAATAAAATAAATTGTTCTTATAACAAGTATATGTAGCAGGCACCAATGCCTTTAACTGGCTGTATTATCTATTCAGTGGATGGTTTAATTTTATTATTTATATGTAAAACAGTTTATAAACCACTGAGATTATTAAAGATAATCAAATTAGTAGTGATTTTTAACTTTCACGAACATATCAATTTTTATTAGCTAAAAAAAATGCCTGCGTTAAATATTGCATTAAAAATATATACTCTTGTCCCTAATAGTAAAACATCAGCGCCTACACCTATGTACAGAATGCAAATGGTTCACGCGGTTTGATTTAACGCATTGCGCATGTGTCATGGCACACAGCTAATAATATGCATTTTCAATTTGAAAATATACCTTAATTAAAGATGTTCGCCATTGTTCGCGCACAATATCATGAAGCATATTCAATTTGCCACTATCATATTATTTTTTATTTTTTTATTAAGCCTTAGATGTCTTACAATAAGAAGGGTCACCAATGCACGTCATTAGAAATACATATCTCTCAACGTTGACGGTCAACACATTGCTTCTCCTCGCAGGAATTGACATATCCACTTTTTCGTCTATAAAACACTAAACGGATCGAAATCGACTATAATTCATTACACTTGTCAGTATATTCCTCCTGTACTGGACCATATAGCATCGCAATTTTATGACGTCATGCGATAGTCTGTGAATTTGGTACAAAATAGAATGAGTACAACGACTTTGAGCGGTAACTTTTTCATAATCATTGTCTGCCACTGATAAAATAATAATATGGAATAGAATGCATTTCAATGCGGCTAGACCAAAATTAATTTAGGATTTAATAACTACTAATAATCTTTTTTATGCGTATTTAAGAATAGAATATTGCTGGGTTTATAAACGACATATTAACCACTAACAAGGAAATATTAACCATTGTAAGTTGAAATATAGGAAATCAATGTAGTTTGTTTTACAACATCCATTAGGATAAAACATTAGCAACTAACGAAAGAAGTTGACCAATTCCCAACTTTCAAGTGGTTACTTTAACAGAAAATTATTTTGCGCATGCGTCAATTGCAGTTCTAATTTCACTAGTTAAATTTACAAATCAAAAAAAAAGTAAAAACAATTAAATAAAAATCTAAAAACACAAGATCACAAATAGCTGTCGCCAGGGGCGCCAAACTTTTGTATTTCCATGTGGTGCCCAATGCACAGGGATTTGATTATTAACTACTCAAAAACCGAAGAACTATTACAATTATAACAAAATATGTTCGTATGGCTCCCAGGCCTTTGAGCACCTATGTGTTCGGCGCCCAAGGCTGTGACTACCATTTCTAAATATGATCTGCGCAAGTGCATTTTTAGTGGATAATGTGTATAAAGTTATAAACTATAACCACCTATATTCTTAACTGTTCAATGTTCAGTTTTCGTGGTTAGGTGTTCGTGGTTAATATGTCGTCAAAAAATCCAGCATATATGTTCACATTCAATTAGAAATATATAATATTAGTAGATATATAGTTTAATTTTTTGAATTGATTTTAATGCTATTAGCGGATTTCAAAGGCCCCCTCTTCCGGAGCTGCTAAATAAATCTGAGTAGGATTTAACAATTTTCTAAATAATGTCGTTTGTCTTATCGTTTTTTCAAAAAATAGTTCAAAATGAACGATTTTAACAATATTAGTTTGAAAATTTTTCTACAGTGAATTTGAAATTCAAATGAGTATTTGAGTGTATATATATATATATATATATATATATATATATATATATATATATATATATATATATATATATATATATACTATATAATATATTTTATATATTGCACAATAACTGTTCTGTTTGTACTATAGTATTTATAATAATATCAGATACTGTTAAGAAAATACGTATGGTTAGTGTGCAACTAAAATAAATTCGAATTGTTAAAGAATTCATTAAATATTTGCTTTATCAATATTTTGAATAACATATATGCATGTTTATTCGAAACTCAAAAAATTCACATAGAAGGTAATCGTAGACAATGATTTATTCTTGAGCAAATCGCAACTCCATGTTTGCCTACCGAGAGGAATGTAAGCTTGATTCAATTGTACCAAGAAAGAACCATATGCCATCACCAATTAATTCGTCCACATAACACACACACACACATATCATAAGCAGAGTTGCATTGCAATGGATGCTTACCTTCCCGCGGTCGCACTCTGGAGGTGAGAGTTCCATGACCGTCGATACGGGGTCTCGGTGGGGGTCTGGGCGGCAGAGCCGGTGGCAGCGGTGACACTTCGATACTATCATCTGCTTCGAGTTTCCTGTTTTGCGTCACACTCGCATCGTGCAAGATATCGCTGCTCTGATCCACATTACCCGACTGCAAATGACAATTGCAACTGGGCGGGATTATCTTGGGAGCGTGGCCCGTTTTTGGCGAAGCATGCACATGGACGTGCACCGACTGATTAATACCATGTGTATGATTGGTCGGTGGGGAGGGGGCGTGTGTGATCCCGATGACGTTATGGTGGTGGGCGTGTTGTGGCTTCGAAGCGGCATGATGCTGATGACAATGTTGATGACCCGATTCGGTTTTTTGCGGTTCGATAACTTTCTCAGGGCATAGGCAAGAATGTGAATGGTTCAACAGTGCATGATCACTGGTTTCACTTGGTTGATACGTAAGTTCACCGCCAGATTGTGGACCGGGTGATGGAGTAGACATTTTTGTTTAAATTAATTTATTAGTGACAGGAAGTTCCGCGCTGCATTTCTGTTTAAAAGTGTATAAAACCAAATCCTTTTATGTGCCATCTATTCTTCCATATTCCGTAGATCAGCATCACCGTCATAAAACCTGTAACAAAAATATTAACTTTTAATTTATATAAGAATATATTTTAATAGCCTTATAAAATGAGGCTCTTCGAAGATAATTTACAATAAATTCTTTTATAATATAAATATTTTATGATTTAACGGTTGAAAGGTTGAACCTGAAGAAGTAAAAGGCAGAAAATAAGAAATAATATTTTAATTATGGCGGTCACACCTACTAGCATAAAGTCAGAAACTACAAACATAGCGCAGGTACAATTCCAGGTACTGTAATAGGGCAGGAACAAAAAAATAGGTTAAAATAATTCAAGCCATAGACATATAATAATGGTATTAATGTTTCTTAAAATAACTGAATAAATACATACAAATTCAAAAAAGTTTGGAATTCTCGTCATCAATTTTCGGATGGCCTCGGAAAACAAAATAAAACTAATGATACTAAAAAATCTCATTAGTTAGAAAAAAATGGGTTGTGGCCAACGCGGGACTTTCTTTTACGTAGTTTCCATCAACATTTATTGATTATAAAAATATAATATTAGGAAATATTAATCCAACAGAAACAATATGAAAACCAAGCTAACCTTATATAAATGAATGGGTTGAAAATTATTCCAATATCAATTTGGAATGGTTTTGAAGAACTAACTATCAAAACTAACCAATATTTTGAAATGTCATTTATCTAATTCAGACCATTTTGTTTTCTTGTCGAAATATTGACAGGCGCAGATGATCCGATTAATTAAGCTACATTCGAATCCATGACAACGTAAACAAGATTCTCATAATTTTCGGTAGCGGTTTTCTCGTAACTGGTACATTAATTGAAGAAACTTTTCAAACAAAAGTTGTGTGAAATATTAATATCTTTCATTATGAACATTACTATATTTGCCGTAAGTGCAGCCGTTCTAGTGATATTGGAGATAGAACAAAAAAATGCATAGAGTAAACATGCACTGCCGGTTTGAATATTCTTTTCAAAAATAGGAGGTGCACAACTAGACCATATACAAGTCTTAAGTTTGAAGTCTCATAATTTTACGTTGGACAGTTTCGGCTCTAGAGCGTTCACATACGCACACACACACACACACACAGACGTCACTCCGAAAATAGTCACATTCGATTCAGGGAAGCTCAAAACGTGTATATCCGTTGAAATCTCGCGTTCGATTTTTTTGGTGATCCCTATACTTACTTATTACTCTGTAAAAGAAAGTAAAAATCTGGAAAGGCCTTCATTCAACTTAACATATACTAAGTTTTCAACTATATAATATTTATTTATTGTGTTTTAAATTCATTCTACCATTGTTATGGAATAATTTCAATATTTGTGTAACTAAGAAAACGTAAATATAACATGGTAATTTCTATTTTCAAAGATGATGTTTCAGTAAATGGTATATATTTCGAATAAAACTTCTGTTGATATTGGTGAAAGGACAAAAATGCAAAAGGTAAGCATGTTTGAATAAGCGGTTTGAATATTCTTTTTAAAAATAGGAGAAATACAAGTCTTAAGTTTTGGCTCTAGAGCGTTCACAAACACACAGACAGACACACTGACAAATGGACAAACACATATAGACACACAGATGTTATCCCGAAAATAGAAATATTCAATTCAGGAAGGGTAAAAACGTATATTTCCGTTAAATCTTCAGTTCGAAATTCTTCATGATTGCAAGACATACAACTTCGTATATGAAAGTAGAAAGACCTGTGCACTGTTTCGGTTTGGTTCAATATTAAATGTATAAGATACTATGAAAATGAACGTTTATTTTAAAGTAAAAATAAATAAAAATATACAAATGAAAACTGAGACATATCAATTTTTGTTTGGTGTTACTTTTTGTTTAATTTAATTTGTAACAACTTTTGTCTTTGCAAATGTGTGGGTTCATTCTACTGCCAAGTTCACTTGAAACGGTGTTCCTATATCGACACTTCATTGGGACTTCTAGCTCTAATATAACATTAATATTCGACGAATAACATGTTTATGTCAATTTTAATTCTATCTAGTCCGCCTCTGTCTTTTCCATAACAAACACTAAAAATGTCACAATAAATTTTTCCAACACCCAAGCGAAATGTTAATCTTTTCAATCTCACCACAATATATATTATAGGTATAGTGTATAGTATACCTATGATACAATGCTCTGACTGCTCAAACGTAAAGTAGAGCCGGTCTTTTGTCCGAAATTTGTTAAGAAATTCGAAATAATAGCTACTAAGGACGGCAACTATTGTGTCCGGCAAAAATTATTTTACCGAAAAATCCTTTGTACATGTCGCTTTGTTAAGATTTGAACTTCAAGATTATTGATGGTATTGTTGACTTGTGAATTTACGCAACGTTGCGTTTTGGGGGAAAAATACGTAATCCCTCTCAAAAATATTTGCTAAGTAAACTATTTTGATCCTTTATATGGCATACTCCAAGCTATTATTTAAGATTTCATATAGATAAGACGAAATAATAAAATATAATAATAGAACTATTATAAGATTTAACAAAATATGTCAGGTAGATGCTCTATTTATAAGATAGGTTATCTGCGGCTAGCAAATATAGCATTTATTAATATAATTCTACATTGATTTGACTGTATTCAAATATGGTCTTATTTTATAGTACTAAATTCTTTTCTCAGTGTATATACGAGTATATATATATTTAGAGGGAAAGAGTAAATCAAAGGGCACATAGGTATTTACCTGAGAAGTCCATCACGGCAAGAAATATATACACAAGCATTCTCAATCGATATTTAATAAATACAGCCAATAATAATATTTATGTCTGTTTTAATTCGTTGCGGTAATACAAAATAATAAATTAAACAGAGCAAATAAATACGTAATTCATACCTTCATTTAGCACCTAATAATTAAAAATAATATTAACTAAATTATTACTTCTCATAATTGTGCGATTATTCTAATTATAAAGTACAATTACGTGATTGTTAAAAGTATAATAATAGGCAGGAAACAGGTCTATGTTCCATATTATAATCGAACAACAATCTTATAAAGTAGCAGTTTCCCTTGGTTCTGAATAATACATAATATGCGATACAATAAACACATTCAAATTAAAATGCAGAATTTATTCTGCTATCCAGTTACCTGTTCTCAGAATACAAAATGCTAGATAATCATATTATACTAAACGCGTCACAACAAATTTACTGATATTATAAAAATAAAATAAAAATATTGTTTCCTCAAATGCTATTGAAGAGAACTGTTCAACCAAGTTGTAACATTTAAGATATGATTGCAAAACTGTAGGAAATTGTATAGATACATCATGATTTATTTCCTTTTTTATTGATGTGAATTGAATAGCACGAACCATTTTGCATTTATTCAACGTATCAACGGTTTTGTCTAGAATATCTCTTATTTGCAACGTCTCGTCTCAGAAATATATTACGTTAATGTTCAGGTTAAAATATATGAAATATTATTGGTTTTTTAGACGATTTTTATTATACAAGAAATACAAAAAATTTATTACATACAAGAAAATATCACTTTACGAACGAATTCCGTTTCAAAACGTTGTTCGTTATACATATTGTTTGTTGTATCTTGCATTCCTGAGCTTGTCTAATACGTATCGTTAAAGGATTAAAAACAGTTATTTTTTTTATCTCATAACTCTAACTCTTATAATTGGGATGATGTTTTTTATGGCGAAAAGTACATAATACTATTATTATTAGTACATAATGCATAAAATTACTTTAAAACGTTTACATTAAATATGTATTCATATTTGAAATTTAACAATGGTGCCAATTATATACATACAAATTAAAGAAATAATTTTGTATTAAGCCACGTAATATCTGTCTTTTCAAACGTATAAAGAAAACTTGAAATGTCAAATGACAGATCAGAAAACAAAACAACAATGGTGTATATATACATGTGCGCCAACATTTAGTAATAAAACAACCTCATTATCTTGCAATGTCCAAAACTAGTTATTCAAAACACCCGGGAAGTATGTCGTCATAATTCCTTGGCGGGAACTTTTAAAAGTGCATGTCTCCGAAACTGGAGGATTAAAAAAAATGTAATTTTATAATCTTGCTTAAATATAAAAAAAATGGGTTGTGGCCAACGCGGGACTTTCTTTTACGTAGTTTTCATCAATATTTATTGATTATAAAAATATAATATTAGGAAATAATAATCCAACAGAAACAATATGAAAACCAAGATTACCTTATATAAATGAATGCATTGAAAATTATACCAATACCAATTTGTAATGGTTTTGAAGTACTAACTATCAAAACTAACCAATTTTCTACAGAAATATTCTGAAATGTCATTTACCTAATTCAGAACATTTTGTTTTCTTCTTGAAATATTGACAGGCGCAGATGATTCGATTAATTAAGCTACATTCAAATCCATGACAACGTAAACAAGATTCTTCAAATTTTCGGTAGCGGTTTTCTCGTAACTGGTACATTTATTGAAGAAACTTTTCAAACAAAAGTTGTGCGTAATATTAATATCTTTTATTATGAACCTAACTATTTTTGCCGTAAGTGCAGCCGTTCTAGTGATATTGGAGATAGAACAAAAAATGCATTGAGTAAACATGCACTGCCGGTTTGAATATTCTTTTCAAAAATAGGAGGTGCACAACTAGACCATATACAAGTCTTAAGTTTGAAGTCTCATAATTTTACGTTGGACAGTTTCGGCTCTAGAGCGTTCACATACACACACACACACGCACACACACACACAAACACACGCGCACACACACACACACACACACAGACGTCACTCCGAAAATAGTCACATTCGATTCAGGGAAGCTCAAAACGTGTATATCCGTTGAAATCTCGAGTTCGATTTTTTTTGGTGATCCCTATACTTACCTATTACTCTGTAAAAGAAAGTAAAAATAAAAACGTTACTTGCATCATGTGAATTATCGTAGTTAATTAATTAACTATACTTTTGGAATCTATTGGCGACTTTAAGAAATAGATAATGAACGTTCGTAAACCGAAAGTTGCCTGTAAAGTATAGATACTGCACATATTTCTGCAAATTGACGCACGCCTCTTTAGCTCAGTGGTAGAGCACTGGTCTCGTAAACCAGGGGTCGTGAGTTCAAACCTCACAGGAGGCATAATTTATATTTTCATTTTAGTATATTTTCCCAAAGTTTTATGTTCAGAATATATAAATAATTATTATTTTACTGTCGTGCAAGATTTAAGATAATAGATATTCGTTTTTTTTTTAAAGTAAACACATGGACAGGTGCTTTATATACATTAAGTACAGGAAGTATAATGTATACATTTTTATATGTACTTTTGTTTTGCTGTATACAGGAAATTAATTTTACGTTTTTTGCACGTGTAGATAACTTGAACTTTGAATGTCGTAGAAAAAAAATTTAATGTTGTTAAAATATACAACTAACATATAAAGCATTTACTAAATCTTAATAGTTTTAACGAAAATAATTTTTTTCCCATCCCTAATATTATATGAAACTTCATACTAGTATAGAACTTGGAGAAGCATATATTGTTAGTTATCCTACTTCCAATACATATTGCTTTTGTTTCATAGCAATCGTATTGTGAATTAAAAACAAAAATAAAATTTGGTACGCGTAAACGCACCAACGCGTAGAGCTCGCCTTTAGGTAAGTTATGCGTTGTGAGCAGAGGTTTTTAATTATTATGGCCTTTTGGTTAACAATTTGAAAAAACACAACACAAAAAACAAACACTTGCTACAGACACACGACCGAATGCTTTAGCTTCTTCGGTACTTCGTACGGCGAGCTAATAAATATGCATTTCTAGAAAAATTACGTATACGAAAGTATAATGAAGGCCACTCTAGTTCTTTTTTACTGTAACCATAAAAATATTGAATAGTATCAGAAATGTCAACTTTTTTGCACGTCCTTGAAGATTCTTCTTCTTACTGAAGCAAAATGTAAAAATTCACACCAATTAAAAGCAACAACGAAGATAATGCGTCGTGTATTTAAATGACTGGCAGCCCGTTTATAACTGTTATTAGACTAAACATGAAAACGTAACAAGGTCTTCATACTAATTACTTCACTGCTACATAAGTATTCTGCATCTTCGCTAAGTATTATGTATGTATAACTATTTGCAATGACAACTATAAAGCGGATATGCTACATATAAACATGTGACATGTATAATTTCATAAGTTCAAATTAGAATTGCAATTTATTATTAATGTATATGCAACATTGAATTACTGTTATATAATTACTGTGCTTTTAGTCAAAGTTACTAGTCATTTCTGTCGCAGATCGTATTTATATCTTGCATATTTAAAAATCTATGTTGCTGGGAAAATGATACCGACAAGCATAATTTTATATTTTATATTGGTTTTTGTGATAAATCTTCAATTCAAAGATTAATCTTAAGTTTAAGGGGAGTAGCATGTTATAATTTCAATTTTTAAGTATATAATATGAAATAAGTGCATATTATTGCCTAATTAGCATATATTTTTAGCAAATACGTGTTTCTGCACATTTATTTTAACTCATAGTTAATATTTTTCACTTCAAAATGGCCAAGAAGCAGTGATTTTTGAAAATATGAGTTGCGGTAAGATTTTATAGTTCGTCAAATTATAATAACTGCAAGTAAGTAAATTTATAATTCTGATTATTAGAGAAATAAAATCTTGAAGAGATAATTCAAACATATTTAGAAACATGTTTGGTTGGCAATTTTATTCTTTTATTTTTGATGGCACAATCCATTGTATTTTAGCATATAACTAATTATCACTTTTAAAACTGCCGTTGTGACACTGCATCAGATTAATACTGCAAAATTCAGAATCTAGCCTGATTATTTAATTCAAAAACAATAATGAATCAAATGTCAAATCATTAAAAATGTTGTGTAAAAAGGATTTGTAAATATTTGAATAATCGATTCAAATAAGAAACAGCAATCGTAAGTAAATTTATTATCCTGTTTTTTATATACAATCATAGAAACTGTCTAAATGATACAACACATATGCACCATACAAAGTTAAAATCAAAGTTAAACAAAATTTTGTTTAAATTTATCGGATGTTACACAGTGCATGATAAGCGATCGATTAGTTAATCTCAGCATAGTGATCTAAGAACAAAATAGCGTTCAAAAAAAGGACTCGATTTTTTCTTTATTATTATTTGCGATGTGGAAATTTGTATTACTATTATAGTCAAACGATACAAAATGAAGAAAAACCGTGTTATTATTATTAAATTACATGAAAATTCGCCATCAGTCAAAACTGACCTATGTTCTGTATACCATATGGGCACATGGTGCCCACGGGTGACCCTAGTTTATAATAATACTTTATTTTGTTTAAAATTCACCCTATGATTGCTATGAAACAAATTCAATTTGTATTGTAACAATGGAAACATAAATATAAAATAACCATTTTCAAAGAAGTTTTTTTCAATAAACGGTACGTTATTCGAGAAAATAATTAAAGCAAAGTTACTAGATATTTTTAGCTCGCCGTACGAAGTACCGAAGAAGCTAAAGCATTCGGTCGTGTGTCTGTAGCATTCTCGGATCAAAAAATGTCATTAACAAAAAGTGTTTTTCTCGTCGCCCTGAATCCAAAAATGTATATAACTTATATACTTGGATGTTAGTCGTCGCTCGTAAGACCAAATTTGTACCCTGTACTCCTCTGAAGGTACCGGAGCGATTCACACCAAATATGGTACACATATTATTTGGCATCCCATTTGAATCCGCTCGCGGTTTAAATCCAATCGCCCTTATACTTCCCGAGTTATAGGACCACAAAATTTGGGGCCCCCCTTAATACTGCCCTTATAAAAATAATTAAAACACTCAAAAATTCTACTACAAATTCTAAGATATTTTATGTTTACAAGATTATTTCATATTGTTAACCCAAAGCCTGAAAAGAATTATTTAATATTATAATTTTGAATTTTAAAATACGCAAAATTTTTTTTTTTTTATCAATAAAATCACAAAAAATTGTAAGACTCTTTATACCTATAATATTTTTTCAAATTGTTAACCACAAGGCCATAATAATTAAAAACCACTGCTCGCAACGCATATCTTACCTGAAGGTGAGCTCTACGCGTTGGTGCGTTTTACCCGTACCAAATCTTGTTATATTTTAACTTTTGTTTTTAAGATATTGAAAATTTGCAAGAGTGTACACCCGGTCTATATAGAAATTTATAGTCTTATAATTTTTTATTCAACAATTTTGGTTATAGAGCGTTTACACACACAGACGTCAATCCGAAAATAGTCAGTTAAAATTTCGATTTCGAAAATATTCATGAGTACAATACTTCCTTTAGACTTCGTCCAAGAAAGGAATCTCGAAAATAGTCAATATCAATTCAAGGAATTTCAAAACGTGTGTATTTAGTTTAAATATCGAAATTTTCAGATTCTTTTCTTTTTTAATTAGAGCTTCGCATAAGTCTCACACTTGTCTCAAAAATCGAGACGAGACGAAGACAAGACTCTTGTCTTAGATGCCTAATATTTTGTAAGGTATTAGTTTATTAGTTATTAGTTATATCTTACAATGCTATAACTGTTTATTTAACTTCATATTTTACATTTTGAGACCAAGACTTGCAATATCAAGACTCACTCAAGACCAAGACAAGACTCATGAAGTCGAGACCAATACTGGTCACGTCTCGTCTTGTCGAAGCTCTTTAGGAATGCAGATACTTGTATGAATTTTGTGTATCATTATTATAAAGATTTATTATGCTCGTACTACTTTATAAAGCTGGAAGCATTGGTGTTTGCATCACTTTGTTAATAAAACAATTGAACAGTGATATATTAGAATAATTAAATGTATTTTTAATATATATTTCAAATATCACTCTTTTATAAATTGAATATATATATATATATATATATATATATATATATATATATATATATATTTTTTAATAATTATGTTATTTGTATCAAGCTGGAAACATTGGTGTTCATATCATCATTTATTAATTGTATAAAAGTTAAACGTTTTTTTCTATTTTAATGTATTCTTTAAAATCACACGCTAGCATTATTTTAAGTAACTTAGCAATAATTCAACAATAGTAAGTGATTTTCTCAAACTATGTATTTACATCTATTATAGTTTTTACATTTGCTGATGAGAATTAACAAAGAACTTATTTAATTATTTTTTATGTCTGCATTATTCTAATAATGTAATTTATTGTTCATTTATAAGATTGCTTTTATATTTACTTATTTTTAATGATGAAGGAACAGAAGTGAACCACACGCAAAAATGCTATATGTACGTGAGAATATTCCAAAGTTGGAACTAGAAAAATATAAACGCTACCTGTTTCTATTGTGTTCTTGTGTGATAAAAGCAAACAATTTATAGCCTAACTGTCAAAAAGGATGAAAATAGGCAGACCTTTCTTCTTTTATTATACCTATTGAATATTTCTTATTATACTACAGTCAACGTCCCACGTTCGCACACATTCTTGATGAAATTATTTGCAAACATTTCGGTTTCTTAAACTCTAGATATCTGAGAACCCCCGCTTGGGGGCATTACAAACTACCTGATAGTACCTTAGGATATTCAAAAAAAGAGAGGTGACTAATCATAGTGTTAAATATTTTCAGAAATTTGCTAAAATTTGATCAATTCGATACACAATTGTTCTTGCGTTATTTGAAAAATATTTTATATGTTCGGTTCCTAGACAGTAAATATTACCTTTATAGATTTCAAAAGTATTCTTATAATATTCTACATTTAGATAGACTTGATTTGAGCACAACATAGTCGTTATACATGTTAAATTTTTCATATATCAATAGATTGTGACCTGATTATTTTATTGCAACACTGCAATGAAAAAAGTTGTTCAGAATTAAAAGCCTGCAGTTAATCGTGGCTCAAATGATTGTAATTTGCCGGAGGTCGGACGCACATCCACGACCCCGCAGTGGTCAATTACGACCCGTAGGCGAATGGATTTTGGGGTCCTTTCTATTACTGTTTAGTTAACTGATTGAATAAATCGACAAAAGTGCTGTCAAATACATATTATTCCATTTCCATAGCACATTGCATGTTGCTAGAAATAGTCACTATTGTTCTGGTTTTTCTCGTAATTAAAAAATAAACTGGAATGGCCTTCACTCGATTTTCTTATTCTTTATCTATATTTATAATAATGATTTATTTTGTTTTAAATTGACCCTACGAAAATTATGAAACGATGTCAAATATTGTAACTTACAATATTCAAAGGCGAAATTTCAGTAAATGGTACATTTTTCAAAGAAAGTTTTTAAACAAAAGTTGCTAGAAATTTCAATATCTTTTTATCTAACTTGTGTTGTTTTCAAGATATGCAAACAATAGCATGACTAAACTGTTATTTCAAAAATATGAGGATGTTTTCTGGCGCATACGCTTAAAGATTTATAATTTTTTTCTTCAACAGACTTAGCTCTAGAGCGCACGCAGATTTGATTTAGGGATGGTCAAAACGTGTATTTCCGTTTGAGTCTTAAGTTCGAAGTTTTCATGATTACCATTCTTCCATTTAAAGTTCGCCCCAGGAAGTACAAAATTATGAATATTTTTATACTTATTTAATTGAGATTCTTCTGTTTATACATTTTGCCCTACAGCTAATAGCAAATTTCTCAGATAACAAGAAAAAATACACCCTAAAATTCATGTGAAAACTGTGTTCCTATATGGAAATAAAACGCTAGGTAAAATTGAACAGTATAAACGCCCTAAAAACCGGAGCCCGACTAGGTTGACAAATCATATAGGGAAAAATCCGATAGGTAAAAAATACATATAAAAATCGAGTTCTTTATAAAAGGAACATAAACAATTAAAAAAAAATCGAGTCGAATGCCGGAAGACTTGGCAATCTTATAGGCCACTGCGAACCCTTGCAGTAAGCGAATTCGATGTTTATAAATGTACACGCCAGTAACTTCTCTAATTTATCAGATTGACATAAAACGATTTGTAAACTACCCATAGTAAATTTAAAATTCAATTTCATGAAACTGTATTATATGAAACCAACCCGTCTACCTTTACACGCGTAAATATAAAGTCACTTGCAAGCATCTCAAATTACTCAACCACAACATATCTACCACTGCAAGAACACGAAGGTGAGACTGCGGTCGCGCGACCCATCACAATTAAAAAAAAACTCGCTTTTACACCCTCATTTGTACACTCGACAGGCTTAATCACATTTAAATTACAACGTCGAATATGTTAAAAAATAACGAGAAAAACCTTGTATGATGAACACCTACCAGTTTCATGTGAAGCTCTTCGTTGTCATCCAGATCGTCGCATCCATTTTGTACATTTGCACATACAACTAATTACACTTTTAAAAGAATGTCAAC
This sequence comes from Leistus spinibarbis, assembly GCA_933228885.1. Lineage (NCBI taxonomy): Eukaryota > Metazoa > Arthropoda > Insecta > Coleoptera > Carabidae > Leistus > Leistus spinibarbis. The sequence continues at coordinate 7,331,847 of OW121791.1, forward strand.
ACTTTGTTTACAATTACTACAGCGACACTGTGTCCATGCCTTTCTGGACAACGCAGGTAACCGACTGTAACTAAACACAATTGCGTGGGAACACTTGAAAATAACAGTTTTTTATGTTTCGAAATCGTTCCGATAATTTGGTTATATTTATGGACAAAATATGGGTGTTGTACTGGCAATATAATTCAGCTTAGTGTATCCGAACCAAATTGTTTCAATTCAACTTTTAGGCAGTTTAGAAATTAATTAGTAATTCTGTTGATGTGATAAATATGGGGGTTCGATTATATGGTTAAACCTCGATTATCCAGTGTTAATTTTTATATATATTTCAATTTATAAGTTTTTAATTCATTAGCTGTGTATATTTCGTTATATTGTGCAAAAAATTGTCGATATACAAAAAGTGATAGTCCAATTTACTATTTTCAAATTTCTAATTATTCGGAACGTTAGACGACTTGTTTCAATTGTCTAGTGAATTTTGTTCTTATTAATTGTTAAAGTATTTGTTTACTCAGTAATGTTATTTTATTTTATAGCAAATTATATCTACACTTCCATGTAAAACTGTAGTTCTGTCGCAAATAATAATCTATTTTTAGTCGTATTTACTCGCATGATAGGTTATCAAGTTCATTTTGTCTTAAAAATAAATTGATGAAATATACCTCTATATATTATGTTTCATCAAATAAAAACAATTTTCTTTTACACTATACACAACCAGGTCGCAAGTAATTGTCCATTTTTAGTAGTTTTAACTAGCAAGAAGTCCATTTCGTTTCAATAGCAACCTGAAGAAATATGCCTATCCATATATATGTATCTTCATCCGAAAATTGATTTACTTTTAATTACACTTCTACGCAAAACCGGTTGAGCACTCGCAGAGCAAACGTTTTTACACTATCACTGATAATATCACATGCTTATCACAAATTCGCGCGAATTTCCGAAACTCTTCTGCAACACGTCTCACTAATCGTCTCTAGTTACACTTGCAAATTAATTGCATTCGTTACAAAATTCATCACAAATGATTAGCAACTGCACAACATACACAGTGTTCGTTATCCGTTCTGGTTAATGTCAATGAAACTGCTGTTGCTCTGTGCTCACACTGAGTGCGTGTGTGTGTGTGTGTGTGTGTGTGTGTTTGCGTGTGTATGTGTGTGCAACGGTCAGGTATGTCAGAAAGCGGTACGAAGTCGTTGCTGCAGTCTTTTGACCAGAAGAAGCTGAGAGCGCCCTACCTCTCTGGTGCTGCTGGCATCTACCACACATACAGACCTTGAGGTGACTATGGAATGTTACTTATCCACCCCACCACCTCCCCGTACCAGCATCTACTCTCTTAGGTTGTCTGTTCTCTTAGCAGCACCGGATTTGCTGGATTTTCTCACACGCACCAATAAAATGGACCAGAAATATTGCAACTATAAATTATGAGACTTTCTTAATTAACAAAACTTTATGAAACTAAGATTTAAGGAAGATCCATTGGCAAGGTATTGAAATTTAGCCATTTTTTTGTTTGTTCTCTTTAACAGGTTCACTGCCAAACATAGATCTTTGTCCGGCCTTGTACAACTATTTTATTAAACCGTCAATAAACTACCGTTTTTACCCGTATTGGGAAATTAAAATAATACTTTTGTTGTGACCAGCACAAGACTAATAAAATATAGTTGCTATGAATTTCAAATATGTTTTTCTGACAAATGGTACACTTTAGAGAAAAATTTACAAACAATAGTTGCGAATAACATTAATATTGTTCATTTTGAATACAACTATTTTCTGTAAATTATGTTATTTTAGATACCTATTGCGATTATGTCCAAAATCTAATATAACCAAATATATCCTAAGTGCAAATACGAAATTTCGTAAAGCTGTGCTTAGTAATGCGACCCACACACATAGACATTAAATTAATAAAAATATATTTCCATGATCCTATAAATAAGAATATAAGAAAGTAAAAATAGCATATACGAAGGAAGTTGAAAGAAAATAGCCTATTATATATATATATGACCACCTTGCAGTCAACCTGTTAAACTTCAAGGTTAAAATAAAAGCTAACAAAAGTTAAATCATTTATATAAGTGCAATGGTAACAAATTGGGAGGAGCCACATATTCCTAAAGTGACGTTTGTATGCTGGGAACGAAGTGAGAATATTTATTTATTTAACAATATTGCATATTATTATCAGTTACATATCAATTTAGTACTTTATTCGGAGAAAAAAACAATTTTCACTTAAAAATTCATAGAATATTTTTATTTATTTATTATATGTGATATACCAAAATACTTTTTGTACGCTAACCTTGTATTAAAATCTCCAATATTTACAAATGAAACACTAAAAAAATGTGCAAAACTATTTTATTCGAAAGGAAGTGTATACAACAATTCCATTTAATACGGGTCTGACTATTCTATAGACGGTTTGTAATAACAGTTTAGTTTTTTATTTTGTTTTGTATTATTACCTGTATAAGGCAGGTAGGTATTTTAATTACGCCTTGTTAAACATACTACGTGACTAACATAACTTAAATGTTAGCTGGGCTGCTGTTAGGAATTTGATAAGGAGTAAAATGCACGCGCCTTAATTTCTCGTGATGCGCAACCCGCAGACCAGTAACGATATTTAGCTCGTTGTACGATAGTACACGACAGCTATAGTGTTTGGTCGTGTGTTTGTAACATGCTCGTATGAAAAAAAAAATCTTGTAAAAAGTTTTAGTCCCGTCACCCTGATTCCAAAAATATATATATACTTGGATGTATGTATCTCGCTCGGTCGGTCGTAAGATCTGACTGTGACCGCAAGTCCTCTGAAGGTACCGGGCCGATATTACTGATATGTGGTACCCATAAAATTTTAATTTAAACGAGGGAACAGGGCCTGAGAATTAAACGGGCTCCAAATGTTGGACCCTATAACTCCGAAAATATACATGTGATTGGATTTAAACTGTGAGCGGATTCAAATGGGATGCCAAATAATATGTGTATTAAGTTTCATTCAAATCGCTCTGGTACTTTCAGAGGAGTAGAGGGCAAAATTTGGTTTTACGAGCGACGACTAACATCGAAGTATATTGTTGGATTCAGGAGCGGCAAGACAAAATGTATTTGTTAATAATTATTTTTTTGTGATCCAGAATGCTACAGACACACGGCCGATTGCTTTAGCTCTTCGGTACTTCGTACGACGAGATAAAAATAAATCCATCCACTGAATAGATAATATGGCAAGCTAAAGGCATTGGTGCCTGCCATCTATGCTTATTATATTTTGAATGTAATATTGGTATACCCCGGGAAAATAACCTCCTATCTTTGAAATGATTATTCAATCGGAGTTAGAGAAAAAGAAATCTTATAAAAGTTAAAGATATTTAAATTTTAGCTCAAAATTCGTCTTTGAAAATAGCCATATTTTATTTACGTTTCCCTGTTACCACACATATTGATATTGTGTCATGGCAATGGTAGAATGAATTTAATACACAAACAAGATTTGGTACGCGTAAAACGCACCAACGCGCAGAGCTCGCCCTAAGGTAAAATATGCGTTGCGAGCAGTGGTTTTTAATTATTATGGCCTTTTGGTTAACAATTTGAAAATATGTTATAGGTGTAAAAAGTCTTACATTTAATTTTAAATTATATTGATAAAAAAAAATTTAGTTCATACTTTAAAATTCAAAATTATAATATTTAATAATTTTTTTCGGGCTTTGGATTAACAATATGAAAAAATCTTGTAGATATAAAATATCTTAGAATTTTTAGTAGAATTTTTAAATGTATTAATTATTTTTGTAAGGGCAGTATTAAGGGGGGCTCTAAATTTTGGGGCCCTATAACTCGGGAAGTATGCGGGTGATTGGATTTATACTGCGAGCGGATTCAAATGGGATGCCAAATAATATGTGTACCAAATTTAGATTATATTGATAAAAAAATAATTTAGTGCATATTTTAAAATTCAAAATTATAATGTTTAATAATTTTTTTCGGGCTTTGGGTTAACAATATGAAAAAATCTTGTAGACAAAAAATATCTTAGAATTTTTAGTAGAATTTTTAAGTGTTTCAATTATTTTTATAAGGGCAGTATTAAGGGGGGCTTTAAATTTTGGGGCCCTATAACTCGGGAAGTATACGGGCGATTGGATTTAAACTGCGATCGGATTCAAATGGGATGCCAAATAATATGTGTACCAAATTTGGAGTGAATCGCTCCGGCACCTTCAGAGGAGTAGAGGGCACAAATTTGGTCTTACGAGATACCGAGCGACGACTAACATCCAAGTATATAAGTTATATACATTTTCGGAATCAGGGCGACGAGACGAACACTTTTTCTTAATGAAATTTTTTGATCCGAGAATGCTACAGACACACGACCGAATGCTTTAGCCTCTTCATATAACGATAACTATAAGAAAGTAGTGTGAAGGCCACTGCAGATTTTTCTGTATAATATGTGGTATGTTTTCTATATTAGATATACTGTTTGGAAACAAAAATGTCTATATTTTATGTAGTAAATTTGCGATGTATGTTTACTATATAATAATAACTTTACTGAAACATCTAGTGGTTTTCGCCCTTATCGAATTATAGGGATAATGACAGCGGACCACTACTATAACACCTTATTGGCTAAATGTTTTAGATATCGAATATTCGATTTGACATATGTAGAATCAATACCACTTATTTGTTTTGGGAATAAATCGTATCACAAATTCGCAAATTCATAGAGATTAAAGAATGTTACACATACAATCACATTTCAATACAAACATGCAACGTTGGTGGCGGTGTTGACACAGTAACATAGCAGAACGTACGTAACGCCGTTAGTTTTAAATGTTTCGAAACATTTCCAAAGGGTCGCTGCTTGTTTGTAGAGCTAAAAAAAATTAAAATGGACAAATTTATTATTATATTAAGTCGAACCGTAGGTTGTATAAATGAATTCCAGGAACATAGCAACCTGTTGAAAGTTTCAGGAATTGTAATAAAATTGCAGCTATTATCTCATGAATGCTTTTAAAAGTAATAAAATGATGTTTACAAGGGTACCATTTATATACCTCGCCCTCTTCGGACAGATAAGGGCGGCGATGTGTGTTATAAGAAATTGGATGAGAGGCACCTTCTGTGGTACTACTGGTAGCCAGATGGCCAGAGCAAACATTTCTGTAACATAACTGCCACGTGCCAAAGACAGCTGTACGTATATGGCTCTCACACGTGCCCCAATAACATAAGAATTATATTTGTTAATTATATGGGTTTTACATTCATTTTGAAATAATATTATAATTTTATTCTGCATTACACAAACGAAATAATAAATTATTTATTGCATTGGAAGAGAAAAATATTGAAACCGTTCTTTAGTTAAGTCGGACTTTAAATCAAATCTAAAATAAATTTACTCCATTTAAAGCTGTCGTTTTCCCTTTTTAGAGTTAAAACACAGACAAAGTCTTTAACTTGTCGACTTGAATCCAAAAACATATATAACTCATATACTTGGATTTTGTCGCTCGTATAAGACCAAAATTTGTGCCTTCTACTTTGAATGTATCGAAGCGATTTGAACTAAATTTTATTAAATATTATTTGGCATCTCATTTGAATCCATTCGCAGTTTAATTCCAATCACCCGAATTCATCCCGAATTATAAGGCACTTAAATTTGCAAAAATTTGGCTCCCCCGTTAATACTGGCCTTAGAAAAATAATAAATACACCCAAATGTTTACAAGAAATTCTAAGATATTTTATATCTACAAGATTTCTTCATATTGATAACCAGACTATAAAAAAATATTAAAAACAATTATTTCAAAATTTTAATATAATGCCAAGCTATGCTTGTTTCTTTTTCTTTATTTTTAGCAATAGTTTTGCAAAAGATAGATTCTATATATATATATGTTAAATCATATTTCGTATTAAATTCATTAAATATACTCGTATATAATCTGCCTCAAGACTTTCCTTTGTCTACATTTTATTTTAGTAGATAACGACTTTATCCTCCTTTTTTTTTTTTAGCAACAATTTTGCCAAATTATTATTTCCTATATGTTAACAAATATTTTCTACAAAATACATTAAACCTAGATTCGTGGAATATGCTTCTAGGCTGTCATTTATCTAGCGAAAATAAACGTTTATTACTTTTGCAAAATTACTGTTAAAAATTGATGAAAAAAATGAAATCGTTATTTACCGATACAAAAAGTCTGAAGTAGTAGCAGAGCTAATTAAATAATAATTTGTACCAAACACCATATACACTGTTTTGTTTTATTGAAGCAATTAATAAACGAATACAATAGTAACTGTTAGAACAAAATATCGTTAACAGTACAAGTCATTGTTTATACTGGCGCTCGATATTTGGTACCCCATTGTGCCGGCCTTCTATGTAATTATTCTATAGCTTTTGGCTTTTAGTTTATTATATGGCACGGGTCATGCATTTTACACGAAAATCAGACTTATATACCCTGAAAATAAAGAATTAATGAGAGCGACGCAATTTCATTTTGCTAGATTCCCCCTATATGCATCAAGTAGGGGTTCCATACCTTGAATTCCATAGGCGTGCACTGTTAATTGCTTCTCGGAGAGTTGTGGGGCAACGTATTTATTATACTAAATACAAGGCACTGCTAAATAATATACGTGCTATTTTCTTGTATTTAATATTGAATGGCATTAAATATTTAGAAACAAAGATTTTGTTTTTATATTTGATGTAATACAAATGCTAATAAGAAATCTTTAAATTATTTTGTTATTTCTTATTTACTAAATAAATAAGACATCTGTATTCTTATTTAAACTATATAAAAGCCTTCCAAATATTATTTCTTTTTTTTTAACTGTTGTTTTTCACAAATATGTTGTTCCGATCGACGATATATTAATGTATTTTGTAATAAAATTTATCTTAGTGTGCTTCTTCTACTTAATCGTTAGTTACAAATATAAATTATGGTGCGATTTTGAGCAATAAATATTTATAAAATTTTGAAAATCTTATAAATATTTTAATAGAATTGCAAATTAATGTTTGTAGGTATCTAATAAATATAGCAAAGACAATTCTTGTTTTATGTTTTAAGGAATGAATTATACTTAAAAATGTATTCATTAGATAACTGCAGATTTGTCGAAAAATTGCAGAATCTCTTAAAAATTATAGACTTGCAAAGAATCAAATGATTAGTTTCTTGAAAATAAAATCCTACTTGCCACCATTTGAAAATACGTTCAAAATCTTGGTATTATATTTATATCACAAAGAAAATACCAAACATACGCCTATGCTATCTACCCCTTGTTCATTCACATATGACGTTAGACATATGCAGCTGTCCTTTAACTACCGTTAGCGCGCCGAGCCACCAGTCTGTTTGGTGAAACCGTCAGCATAAGTTTACCTCGAAAACAGTCGTACAACTGTCATAGATCTATCACAAAAGTTTATCAATGCTCAAACATACACCAATTTATCAGTGAAAAGCTCCGATAACGTGCTCGTGTGAATATAAATGTTGTAACCATCATGGCAAATGAACACCAAAATTACTACACCAATCCAGCGTTTTGTCAACAAAGTGAGTTCTATACACAAATTAGAACAAGTCCTCGAGGACGTGCACTTAGTCCAGAGCGACGACAAACCCCTTTGGGGGCTAATAAACCAATTGTTAATGAAGTATATTATCATCCCACCCAAAGTCCACCTAAAATTGGACCAAAACCTCAACCAGTACAGCGAAAACCAAGTGTTCGAAGTCACTACAACAATAATGAAAGATATGAAGAAATGCTGGTTGATGATCGACCAGAAAATCAAAGAAAATTTGAACAAAATGATAATCAGAAGTATCTAGAAGTTAGCAATGGAAATGTAAAACAACAAGTATACAAATATAATAGAAATGAACAAATGGAATATGAACAAGATAATCGCGCAATTGTGATGAACACGAATAAAGGACGATATGCAGTAGTTCCGACGAATGAAGAAGGAATGCATCATGTCCCGAAACATCGTTACGAATATATTCCAATGCAAGTTTCTCCTAGAAAACAACTGCAGAAACCAAAAATACAATCAGAAGAAGAGGAAATGGAAGTAGTTCAAGGTAGACTACATCGCTACTCTGTCATTCCCTCAGACGAAGAAATAGAAACACCGCTGCAGCAAAATCGATACGCCTTAGTTCCAGTAACCGGAGTACCGCCAAATTCTCGATATTCCGTTGTACCGAATGGAAGATACGATTACATTCCAGATGATTATGAAGAACCAACACCTAGACGTGCCCCATATTACCACTCATCTCCAAATTCAACAATAACATCACCTCAAACTCCAAGAAAAGCAAATTTGGTTGCAACACAAAAACTTCACGAATTACTGACAACTCCAAAGAAAAATCCACAAAAAATACTATCACCTCCATCCCAACGAAGACTATTATCTCCTCAACCAGGCGATCCGTTCTTTACCCCAAGCAAAACTCCTGCAAAAGTGACCAGACTTCAAACGCCAAAAGCCCAACAAAAACTGAATTACACACTCTCGACACGGCAACCAAATATCCAAGAAAATAAACGACATACCGCCATTATAAACCCGATTTGTTCAAGTCCAGTTCAGTCGGTCTACAGTGAGACAACATTCTCGAATAAAACTGAGTCTTGGATGAATTTGAGTATCCAGAAACCACCGATTCAAGCCACACTGGCGATTGCCGCTGTTATGATGACTATGTGTGGTAGCTTGACGTCCGGCTTGTGTTTTTATATGGTGTCGGTTGTGGGACGCATGTATTATCTTGACTTTGGAATTGTTTCGGGATTTGCCTGTTTGTTGCTTGGCCTCCTAGGTTTCAGATCCAGGAATTGCCATTGGCTGCCGAATAGGAACTACATAAGTGGTGAGTTATCTCGATAACACCACATACGAATAGTTATATGTATTATAGTGAAGATGCATGCATTGCCAAATTTATAGGGACACATAATTTGTGATAAATTTTCGTGTTTTAAACTTTCATTCATAACTTTGATTATAAAATTAATAAGGTTTCAAAAAAAAAATCAATTACATAAATCCTTATAACTATTATTTTAGTGATAGCGCACGTTAATTCGTTCACTAGTTTAGTTCGGTATACGTGACTCTTTCAAATAAACTAGCAAAGCAATACCAATTTCTAATTACGTTCTATTTTTTGTTCCAGGTTATATAGTGTTGAGTGCGTTCAGCTTGTTAACATGCGCAGGGCTGTTGGTCTTGCTATTTTTACAACCGAAACCTGGAAGCCCACTTGCTGATGTTACATCCGGTGCGGTGTGCGGCATATCCGGTTTGTCGCTGATACTAGCGTCAGCTGGTGTAATTGCGAGCTACTGTTGCAAGTATCCACCACCGGACAACAGAGTGCAGCACTGTGTACAAGGTTTCGTCGTATAAATAACGAACTTTACACCCGTGTTCATAGAAATAACCGCTTTTAAATCAAACCTCCTTTTATCTCTGTTTAACAATTATAATATGATGTACGTTTATTTTTCTCATTGTTATTTTAAATCACTTTTAGTTAAAGTTCTTTGTTTGAATACGGGTGTAGATTATATACTGTAAATTATTTATTATTAAGTAACTGTAAGTTTGATTTTATTAAGATCTGTTAAATTTTATTTTACTTATACTATTTACAGGGATATGTTTGAATGTAATTTAATATTTATTATAATATTGGCAGATTGTAAGAATATAATATGAATATTAAATACGACTTGAATTAGTTTTAAAATTAAGATTTTAAGTCAGATTTAACTATATTTATTTTCTTACAATTATCCATAAGTATTGTTAAGAATGTATACTTAAGAATTATATTTATTTATAGAAGAGATAAAAACATAACAAATTAAATCATCTCTTCTATAAATTAATATCATATCATTAAAATGATCTTAGTCACATGAATACAAAGAATTTTATAAATGCACAAATAATATATTATTTTATACCGTAATTTAATGTTACATGTAACATATATATATAGAAATATATTTAATTATGTAAGTGATGGAATGTTGAGTATTTGTAAAATGAGTTTTGAAATTATACGATTTTTTATAAAATAAATATTTTGAATTATATATTTATAACCTTAATTTTAAACTTTATTACTATTTATACGGTGGTTCTTAAACCTTTAGCAGTCTTTTACTCCTTATACAAAAAAAAATGGGTTGTGGCCAACGCGGGACTTTCTTTTACGTAGTTTTCATCAACATTTATTGATTATAAAAATATATTATTAGAAAATAATAATCCAACAGAAACAATATGAAAACCAAGCTTACCTTAAATAAATGAATGCGTAGAAAATTATACCAATACCAATTTGTAATGGTTTTGAAGTACTAACTATCAAAACTAACCAATTATATCTACAGAAATATTCTGAAATGTCATTTATCTAATTCAGACCATTTTGTTTTCTTGTCGAAATATTGACAGGCGCAAAAGATCCGATTAATTAAGCTACATTCGAATCCATGACAACGTAAACAAGATTCTTAAAATTTTCGGTAGCGGTTTTCTCGTAACTGGTACATTTATTGAAGAAACTTTTCAAACAAAAGTTGTGCGAAATATTAATATCTTTCATTATGAACAAAACTATTTTTGCCATAAGTGCAGCCGTTCTAGTGATATTGGGGATTGAACAAAAAATGCATAGAGTAAACATGCACTGCCGGTTTGAATATTCTTTTCAAAAATAGGAGGTGCACAACTAGACCATATACAAGTCTTAAGTTTGAAATCTCATAATTTTACGTTGGACCGTTTCGGCTCTAGAGCGTTCACATACACACACACACACACTCACACACGCACACACACACACACACACACACAGACGTTACTCCGAAAATAGTCACATTCGATTCAGAGAAGCTCAAAACGTGTATATCCGTTGAAATCTCGAGTTCGATTTTTTTGGTGATCCCTATACTTACTTATTACTCGGTAAAAGAAAGTAAAAACTCTCTTCTCCTTATTTTAAAGGTGCCGATTTGATCATATTGTAAATTAATCAACCGTCAAAATTTGTGAAAAATGCCAGTAAAATTCGATTTTAGAAGACTGTTTTATGCTTAAACAAGCACCACTGCCTTCAGCTCGCCGTATATTCTATTTGAAGTGATTTTTACTTTCTTTTACAGAGTAATAAGTAAGTATTGTAATCATGAAAAATTTCGAACTCGAGATTTCAGCGGATATACATGTTTTGACCTTCTCTGAATCGAATGTGACTATTTTCGGAATGACGTCTGTGTGCCTGTGTGTGTCTGTGAACGCTCTAGGGCGAAAACTGTCGAACGAAACATTATGAAACTTCAAACTTAAGACTTGTATATACCCTAGATGTGCACCTCCTATTTTTGAAAAGAATATTCAAACCGACAAGGCATGTTTACTCTATACAGTTTTTGTTCTATCTCCAATATCACTAGAACGGCTACACTTACGGCAAAAATAGCAATATTCATAATGAAAGATATTAATATTTCGCACAACTTTTGTTTGAAAAGTTTCTTCATAAATTGTACCAGTTATGAGAAAACTGCTACGAAAAAACTCAAATATCTTGTTTACGTTGCCATAGTGATAGCTACACTTGTGACAAATTTTATTATTTTTAAATCGGATCAACCATGAGTTACATCATTTGTTTCTTGTTTATTGAAAACAAACAAGCATTACATTGACAGTTAACTGTATGAATGAATATTTAACATATTGATTTCTTATTAGAATAAATTGTATCAGGTAAATTATTATAGAATAAATTTATATTATATAATTGCTAACATAATAAAATAACAATTTCAGAGTTTTACTGTGGAGTTTGACAGTTTAAGAGTGAATACGATAAGTACTTCAAATACAGATCCATTATAAATTGGTATAATTATCCAGTTATTATTAAGTTATAGTAATTTAATTTGAATATTCATTTTATATTGGTCAGCAAAAGATTTTGTTATCACTTAATAATAATTATTATTATCTGCGCCTGTTTTTGCCAGGAAAACACAATAGACATTATATGTAGACAGTTTGTTTGGGATATATATATATATATATATATATATATATATATATATATATATATATATATATATATATATATATATATATATATATATATATTAATATCTATCTATTGAAAACTACGTAAAAGAAAGTTGAGTGCAGGCCACTCTAGATATTTTTATTTGTGTCGGAAAAATGAATAATAAAACCTATTTATGTAAAAAAAATAATTGAAAAAGCTTTGTAGACATAACATATTTTAGAATTTTTTGTATATACTGTTTTGTTATTTCCCCAAATTGTTTAAAAGCAGTATTAATTGAGTATTGGGGCCCTATACCTTCGGAAGTGTAAAAACGATTGGCTATAAACTGCGACGGGCACTTCTTAGACTTTGATATTATATGTTTACCAATTTTCGTTAAAATCGGCCCAATACCTTCAGTAACCAAGTATATAAGGCTGTATACGTTATCGGAATCAGTGTAACGAACCAAAAACTGTATGTTTTAATTTTTTGGGATCTGAATATGTTATAGAAATACGACCGTATGCTTTTGTTTTCCTGTACTTCGTCCGGCGAATTAATAAGATGCTATCTATAAATTTTGTTGATTTGAACGTTTACAATACTACAACTTTATTATTTTTACTTCAACAGAACATGTCCTCGATAGTATAGTGGTCAGTATCCCCGCCTGTCACGCGGGAGACCGGGGTTAGATTCCCCGTCGGGGAGAATCCTTTTTTGTTTTTTTTTTCAAAAACATGTTTAATTTTATAGAGACAGAGTGTGCATATTTATTTTCCCGCTCCAATTATGAATAATCACGGAAAATATAAATATTAATATCGACCTTCAAACATGTGACATGATACACGCACTCACGCACGTTTCATCTCACGTGCAAATATCACAGAAACATGAAAACTTGTTTTTGCAGTGACCTTCAGAATACCAGTAGTTTAGTCACGTTTATTGAATAATGATCGCCATTTTTAATCCTGTAATAAATAATAATTATTGTTCCACTTAACTTACCATTTAATTCTAACTATAAGATTATGTAGGAATGTTCCACTATTAAAAAATATTCATCATTGTTTATTTCACTAATATCACCTATTTTGAACAAGTAGCGAACTAAATTCGAGCAAAATGTCTTTGTTGGATAACCTGCTGCTAACTGGATGCATTGGTGGTTGCATTTGCGTAAATAAATAACCGTTTTCTTAGTCATGATAGTTTATACAAGGATTCACGACGACAATTAAATATACGTTATTTTACAATGATTACAACTGTAAATGATATGTCATATTTATTTTTGGTGTAATTTTTTAGTTGAAGGTCGGTTAAAAACTCTTTCTTTCATCTTCTGTGTATACTATGTAAGTGCTTGTATGCAAATATATTTGCATACAAATAATGACAGTCATTATTTATGCACACAACAAATTATTCTTAGATCCCACAGCATACAAGTAACACGTGCATTTTTCCGTAAACATCAATAAAAAAATGTGTTGTCATTTTATAACTGTCCCTATTTTTTGTTACTGTTAATAAAAAATTGTAGGTGTTGGTTGTCAGATATTGAAACACATATTCGGTCATATTATTAATGATATTATGAAGGTTACAATGTTTATTTTTTTATATAATTTAAAATAATTAAAATGCCCACCAAAATAGTAAAAATAATTTAGCAATAACTCCTACATACATATATTGCATAATACAGTATAATAATTTGGTCATTGGTGTCATCATTCTCAAATTCAATGAAAGAGTATAATTTGTAATTATTGTATTATAATATTATATATAATTATTTAAATTTTAAATATCCGAGGTTTACACCTGCAAATAAAATGTTACTTAATTGTTTTTCAGTTAATTTCTTCAAAGTCATCTTGCGACACTTTATAAAACTACACATGTTGTGTTTAAATATCAAATAATTAAATTCATAAAATTATTATGATTTAGATAAAATCAGCGTACATGATATTAATAACATATATAAAAAATAAAATAATATTTGTAACCCATTTTACAAGGACATATTTCGTTGGTTTTAAAATAGGTACCACCCCCAGTAGCACCATATGTCAAACTATATCGTATAAATATTGGTTAAATATTGTATCTTGGCTAAATATGGCATATGGAAAACCCATATTGGTTATATATTGTATGTCAATATTTAACTCCTAAAAATTATTTCAATATTGATCCAATATGGAAAAAACAATATTGTATTCTCAATCAAAAACTATATCATACCAATATTGTAAATAAGATGTTTGTGATTCTCATGGATTTGGTATATGGGTTGCATATTGATTTGCCAATATTGAATATACATATTGGTACAATATAAATAAAATATTTTTAAGAACTTTTAGTATGTATATCGAACAACAATTTTCTAGTAATCATGAAATATTTCGAACTCAAGATTTCAACGGATATACATCGTTGGACATTCCCTGAATCGAATGTGACTATTTTCGGAGTGGCATCTGTGTGTCTTTGTGTATGTGAACGCTCTAGAGCCGAAACTGTGCAACGAAAAATTATGAAACTTCAAACTTAAGACTTGCATATGGATTTAATGTGAACCTTCTATTTTTGAAAAGAATATTCAAACCGGAAGTGCATGTTTACTCTATGAATTTTTTGTCCTTTCTCCAATATCACTAGAACGGCTGCCCTTATGGCAAAAATAGTTATGTTCATAATGAAAGCTATGAATATTTCGCACAACTTTTGTTTGAAAAGTTTCTTAAAAAAATGTACCAGTTACGATAAAACTGCTACGAAAAATCATACATATCTTAAGATAGTGATTTCAATATCAATACAATATGGGATAAACAATATTGTATTTTCAGTCAAAAACCATATTATACCAATATTGGCAAAATGATGTACCATCGCGCATGCGCGCTCCATTGCAATGCATAGTGGGAATGACAGTGGCGTATTACTTTTAGCCTGCTGCTATTAAATAAGAATATTTTTTATGTCGGTTTTCAAAACGCAAACAAGACATTTACATTTAATACCCAATTCTGATATTGTTTTCTTGCTTAACTTTATAACTACTTTATCATTTGACGAGTGGAACTCAGAAACGATGAATAGATACAAACAGTACGCCACTGTTAAATAATTCCTATGATCCTATAGGATAGGGCCTGTCACTTTTTCGTTTCAATTTGGTTCCTTCATTGTATCATTTCTTGGTCGTGTTATCTTGCGGTATTTTGTATTATCGTGTTTAAAATTGAAATCAATATTGATCATCTTATTCGTAAATCGAATGTCATATTTGACACATTAAGGTAAGTCATATTTTACTTGTAAATTGAACAATTTATATCTGCTTTAGCTTGGTCTCCTTATCATTTATCCAGAAGCAATACACAATCGCATCTATCATGGGACAGAACATGAAATATCAAAAATAGGATCTATGTATGTACCTGGCAACGGCTATCCCTAGCCGGATCGCAATGTTGGAAGAAAGAAAAGATCGCCCAACCCTAATTCTATATTTTATAACAGTGTACTAATATATATATATATGTGTGAATATATTTACTATATATTATTTTTATTAACAATTTTTATATATTTACACTATAACACTATATGTATATGTTTTATATCTCTGATGTGCAATAAACTTTATTAAATATATCTATTATTAATTTTGAGTTTTTATTATATTTTTAAATCAAAATATATAATATAGAATAAATATTTCATTTACATATTGGGTAAATATGGAGATGTTATATTTATACAATATTGGTTTGCAATATTCTGCCAATATTGAAATACAATATTGTAGTAATCTAGTACTATGTTAACCCAAACCACATTGCGCCAATATGGCAAACAATATTGGTACTATATCGTTGTGCTACTGGGGACAAGTCCACAAATGATATCAAATTAAATATAACAATCAAGTGCAGATAAAACACTTTTCACTTCTAGATATAGAATATTCGAGAATTATATATTATGATATTCGCGATCGTGATTAATTTCTCACAATCTAGTGAAAAATTCCAACCCAGTCCCCCCGAAAAGAAGTCTTTTTTTGTGGGATGACAGTTCTTGTCCAATCAATTCGTTTCAAATGCGCTCTTTTCATCAAGATTTAAAAGATTTCATAGTACTGTGTGCCGGAAGGTATTGTAAATAAGCACGTCCATAATAACATAATAAACATTCGCGTCACATATAACATAATGTTAAAGATGGTTGTTCTTACTTGTAATTTGTTGTAGTTGGAAGTTTATCGACGATATTTAAACACTAATATATTTCCTGCATGGCACT
This sequence comes from Leistus spinibarbis, assembly GCA_933228885.1. Taxonomy (NCBI): domain Eukaryota; kingdom Metazoa; phylum Arthropoda; class Insecta; order Coleoptera; family Carabidae; genus Leistus; species Leistus spinibarbis. The sequence goes on from OW121791.1 coordinate 7,348,403, forward strand.
TTATCTCATTATAACCAATAATATTATCATACAATTACATAAGTATAAATACTTATACGTGACAGACCGCGGGATCCGGGCTATCCATCTATTTTGGCTCTGAAATTAGAGTACAGGTTTGAGTATAAACTCAGTGAGGAACCAGTCTATAATTCTCTCACACACACACAGACTCATACCAAAACCCCATATATTTAACCCTCAGCTGTCAAAGCAAGTCAAGTAGTCAAACCTCATACGTAAGCGTTAAGGTTACGTATGAGGGGTCTTCCTTGGGCGGCACACACCTCACTCCAACCATTGATGGGACCACCCCCTGATGAACACATCTATCAGTGGCGAAAAAGTATTTACCTCGTCACCTTGAATCCAAAAATATATATATCTCATATATTTGAATGTTAGTCGTCGCTCGTAAGAACAAATGTGTGCCCTCTGCTCCTCTAAAGGTACAGAAGCGATTTGATTTGCTACACACATAGGCATCCCCCTGGGGAATTTGGTTCAAATCGTTTCGATACCTTCAAAGGAGTATGGGGCACAAATATGGTCTTACGATCGATCGAGTGAGCAACGACTAAGGACTAACATCCGAGTATATATATATATATATATATATATATATATATATATATATATATATATATATATATATATATATATATATTGATTCAGGACAACGAAGGATTTCTTTCTTGATCCGAGAATGATACAGACACATGACCAAATGCTTCAGCTCTTCTGTATATCGTACGACGAGCTAATTATTTTTGTGGGCACAAATGGGTTAATATTATTTGTAATATTACAGAGTATTTTGTATACAGTTGAGCAAATTTGTAATATGACATACAGAAAAATTCGACTTGCGGAAGTTCGAGATATAGAAGCAATTATATATGTAATGATATACAGAATAAGCAATTCACACCCACAAAAATTCGACTTATGAAAGTCGAGATGTGGAAGTTTGACTGTGTATCTATAAGAAATAATCTTGAAATTATAAATGTGTAATTACCTGTGATATTTGCTAGTTTTTGTATATAATGGTTTTATTTTGTTTGTGATTCAATGACTGACTTCTAAATTTCATGCCATTGTGATTTCGTGTGTAAAATACATTTATTTTGATAAAAAGATGAGAACTCTGAATATTACCATTGGCCACAGCACTTTTATTTGTACAGCTGTTCTCGAATAAGAACTGCAAACTGCCAATATAAAATCAGAATGATTGAAGAGACACTCATGTGACATTTCAATAGGCTTTACTATTCATTTTCAAAATTACATCAAATCATCAAAATTTGTAATTATGTTGATGTAGTCCATACATTTTCAAGTCAATAATAAGAGATTCATTATTTGGAGGCTCCTTAGTATAAGGGTTATTTGGTTAAAAATGTGACTAGTACACACATAATATGTCACTAATTTAAATTTTTTTAGGATCCTTTTTAGCTCGCCGTACGTAGTACCGAAGAGGCTAAAGCATTCGGTCGTGTGTCTGTAGCATTCTCGGATCAAAAAATTTCATTAAGAAAAAGTGTTTGTCTCGTCGCCCTGATTCCAAAAATGTATATAACTTATATACTTGGATGTTAGTCGTCGCTCGCTCGCTCGGTATCTCGTAAGACCAAATTTGTGCCCTCTACTCCTCTGAAAGTACCGGAGCGATTCACTCCAAATTTGGTACACATATTATTTGGCATCCCATTTGAAAATCCGCTCGCAGTTTAAATCCAATCGCCCGTATACTTCCCGAGTTATAGGGCCCCAAAATTTGGGGCCCCCTTAATACTGCCCTTATAAAAATAATTGAAACACTTAAAAATTTTACTAAAAATTCTAAGATTTTTTTATCTACAAGATTTTTTCATTTTGTTAATCCAAAGCCCGAAAAAAATTATTAAATATTATAATTTTGAATTTTAAAGTATGAACTAAAACTTTTTTTTATCAATATAATCTAAAATTAAATGTAAGACTTTTTACACCTATAACATATTTTCAAATTGTTAACCAAAAGGCCATAATAATTAAAAACCAGTGCTCGCAACGCATATTTTACCTAAGGGCGAGCTCTGCGCGTTGGTGCGTTTTACGCGTACCAAATCTTGTTTGTTGATGCTTGAAGTAGATTTACCAGTTACAAAAAAGTTTTTCACTGATATAGATAGTTTACACAATACGTTAAAAAATTTTCTATTATAATAGAAAATAAAATATTTTATTTCAGTTCAAATTAAGTAATATTTTTGTCTAGACGAAATGAATTCTTAATAGAAATATAAATTAACTTGTTTACAAATTCGTTTTTCAAATGCAATTCAAAAATAACCTGCTTCAAACAGGGCGACGAGACAAACATTTTTTGATAATGATTTTTTGTGATCCGGGAATGTTATAGACACTTGGCCGAATACTTTAGCTCTTCTATTTTCGTATGGCGAGCTAAAAATAGTAAAAGCGAGAAACCCGGAAAATCTTATACCAGTAAAAGAAAAGCAGGTAAAACCGAGAAATGTTTACTTAATTAAGTGTTTCAACCAACAACAATTCAAACAAAACCACTAAGAAATGTATGTTAGCTAGAGTTCGTTAACTGGTCGAGATTAAAAGTGTAATTGTTAAAAAAACAAGAAATACAAAACACATTTTAACTTGCTTGTATTTTATGTGTGATAGTATTTAGCAAAACTCTCACTTCTGTTCTGTCTGATGTGAAGTGAAATTAAATCGGCAACGGAAATCCAGCGTCACCAAAACAAACAGTTTCAGTTGTCTTTATGGCGGTATCACCTAACCTAAATCTATCGCGACGGCATTGTGATGGCGGTCTTCTTTTTCTTCTTCTTCTTCGTGTCGTGAAGATTGATAAGTAAACGTGATGGTTAACTCGTGCGCCAAATGTCACCCTCCTTGTTTTCTGTTGTATTAGTACTTTCTTTTGTTTTGCGAAGGACGTTTCAAGTTTCGCGATTACAAAATATCGGATACGGTTTGGTTGCTTAAAAATAGTATATTATATATCAAGGGAGAGGCTACCAAATACCTTAAGAAAAATAGAATTCTCTCCAGGACCCCTATTCTGGAAGATATCACCTCTAAATGGTGATTGATGACATGCATATACACATATATCACACACACACACACACATATATATATATATATATATATATATATATATATATATATATATATATATATATATATATATATATATATGCATTCGTAAAAATATAAAAACTACATACAAAACGATACAAACATAATATAAATAGAAATATTAAGAAATAATAATAGACTAACAATAAAAGACCAACAAATATTACCTATCTATAAATAGATTAATTAAATAAAAGAAAAAAAATCGCTTGTAGGTGCTTTTAAATTGTTAGAAATCGATTATGAACAAAAAAAAAGATTAACCTTGTTTCTGCAGACAATGACTGATATATTCATATATTAGAGAAAGATACACATATAAGCACATGTGCCAAGCCTTTAAAAAAATCTCACGTGTTAAGCGAAGCTATTATAATAATCCAGCTATCGCTACTGTCAGTTCCTATATTCATACATTTGCAAAACGAAATTATTATTTGTTCGATTATTGTTGGGCGTGGACACTTCTCACTTCTCTATAGAAAGTAAAAGATGCTGGATATCATAACAGAGCCATATCAGTGTATAAACTGTTAATTATTATTTGTACATTATATATTTCTATTCTTACAAAATTCTTTTAGTGAAATCATTGTCAGTATCGTTTTTCTTAAATTCGGTTTTGTGGTTTTGTTGCGTCAGATAATGTGCTATTTGGTTTTTATTACTAAATTTTATTTATGAATATATTTTCATACATTTTATTTTATTTATATAATACTATTATGTATGTTAGAACCAAAAAAAATTTAACTTCACCTAAACTTATCATATACAGTGGAATCCCGATTTATATGAACTAATTTTGACAAGGCTACTTCTTCACGCTTTTTGTTAATTTATAACAATTTCTTTCTTAAATTATATTACAATTAGAAGATGTAAAATAAATCATCAGGTAGATCTAGTTCGAAGAAATGTGGTTGAGCTCTGGGTTATTTCTGTAGGCGCCACCACCTTTCAACTTCCAAAGTTCATCAAAACCAGTATTAACAAGCACTGACGCAAGCACCAGTGCTTCCAGCTCGCCGTACCGGCGAGCCCAATCCCAATAAGTACAATACTAAAAGCGATAGCAATTGTTCTTAATTTATTATTGCAATCATCCAATAATAAATCAACAACATTTTGAATTTCAATATTATTTTTTACTTACCTTCAGGTTTACAATCAGTATAAAAATTATAAATATAAAATGTCTAATAATTTTCTGAAGATTTTCTTGATTTAATAAGAAAAAATAATTGATTTTATTTATCTTTATTATTTTTTTATAATAATATATATTTATTTTTGACATAGCCCATGGGATAACAATTTGGGAAAACTTTGTCGACATATAATAACTTAGTAAAATATTGTATGAAATTTAAAGTTGACTAAGGATCTGTACAGACGATTGAATGTAAATTGCGAGCGGAACTTTACGGGCACGGAAATTATATATATATATCAAATTTCATTAAAATTGGCCTGGTACCTTCAGAAGAGATAGGTGCACCAAGTTGGCCTTACAAATGAGCGAGTGGGCGAACGAGCGAACGACATAATCCAATGATATAAGTTATATACATTTTCGTAATCAGAGTGATCCCCAGTAGCACCATATGCCAAAACTATATCGTATACATATTGGTTAAATATTGTATCTTGGCTAAATATGGCATATGGAAAACCCATATTGGTTATATATTGTATGTCAATATTTAACTCCTAAAAATTATTTCAATATTGATCCAATATGGAAAAAACAATATTGTATTCTCAATCAAAAACTATATCATACCAATATTGTAAATAAGATGTTTGTGATTCTCATGGATTTGGTATATGGGTTATATATTGATTTGCCAATATTAAATATACATATTGGTACAAAATAAATAAAATATTTTTAAGAACTTTTAGTAAGTATATCGAACAACAATTTTCTAGTAGGTAATCATGAAATATTTCGAACTCGAGATTTCAACGGATATACATAGTTGGACATTCCCTGAATCGAATATGACTATTTTCGGAGTGACATCTGTGTGTCTGTGTGTATGTGAACGCTCTAGAGCCGAAACTGTGCAACGAAAAATTATGAAACTTCAAACTTAAGACTTGCATATGGATTTAATGTGAACCTTCTATTTTTGAAAAGAATATTCAAACCGGAAGTGCATGTTTACTCTATGATTTTTTTGTCCTTTCTCCAATATCACTAGAACGGCTGCCCTTATGGCAAAAATAGTTATGTTCATAATGAAAGCTATGAATATTTCGCACAACTATTGTTTGAAAAGTTTCTTCAAAAAATGTACCAGTTACGATAAAACTGCTACGAAAAATCATACATATCTTAAGATAGTGATTTCAATATCAATACAATATGGGATAAACAATATTGTATTTTCAGTCAAAAACCATATTATACCAATATTGGCAAAATGATGTACCATCGCGCATGCGCGCTCCATTGCAATGCATAGTGGGAATGACAGTGGCGTATTACTTTTAGCCTGCTGCTATTAAATAAGAATATTTTTTATGTCGGTTTTCAAAACGCAAACAAGACATTTACATTTAATACCCAATTCTGATATTGTTTTCTTGCTTAACTTTATAACTACTTTATCATTTGACGAGTGGAAGTCAGAAACGATGAATAGATACAAACAGCACGCCACTGTTAAATACTTCCTATGATCCTATAGGGCCTGTCACTTTTTCGTTTCAAATTGGTTCCTTCATTGTATCATTTCTTGTTCGTGTTATCTTGCGGTATTTTGTATTATCGTGTTTAAAATTGAAATCAATATTGATCATCTTATTCGTAAATCGAATGTCATATTTTACACATTAAGGTAAGTCATATATTACTTGTAAATTGAACAATTTATATCTGCTTTAGCTTGGTCTCCTTATAATTTATCCAGAAGCAATACACAATCGCATCTATCATGGGACAGAACATGAAATATCAAAAATAGGATCTATGTACCTGGCAACGGCTAGAGATCGCGATGTCGGAACAAAGGAAAGAACGCCCAACACTAATTCTATATTTTATAACAGTGTACTAATATATATATGTTTGAATATATTTACTATATATTTTTTTTATTAACAATTTTTATATATTTACACTATAACACTATATGTATATGTTTTATATCTCTGATGTGCAATAAACTTTATTAAATATATTTATTATTAATTTTGAGTTTTTATTATATTTTTAAATCAAAATATATAATATAGAATAAATATTTCATTTACATATTGGGTAAATATGGAGATGTTATATTTATACAATATTGGTTTGCAATATTTTGCCAATATTGGTTTGCAATATTCTGCCAATATTGAAATACAATATTGTAGTAATCTAGTACTATGTTAACCCAAACCACATTGCGCCAATATGGTAAACAATATTGGTACTATATCGTTGTGCTACTGGGGATGAGACAAGCAGTTTTTCTTAACACATTCTTTTGATCCGAGAATGTTACAGGCACAATCCCAAACACTATAGCCGTCTTGTACTATCGTACGACGAGCTAAAAATGGGTTATTTTACACTACAATCAAAGATATTGCGTTTAATAATAATCGTTTAATGAATAAAATAGAACTTTTGAAACATTGTTAAACTTTCGGTCTTGTTTTACAAAACAAATTTTATTTAACTTAACTTAAACAAATAAAGCAAGGTTAGAGTTTTTGCAATTATTTCACTACATATCATTATTCATCCTACGAAAACAAACCAAATTATTTATTATGGCATTACAAGGTTATGTGTAATGTGTACTTATGCTCCCCTTCTACTTGTGCTATAACGCATATGCTATGAGACAATATTTAATAGAAAATCTGTATATATAATATTAATAATCTTTAGATCCTACTTTTGCACTTTTTTAATTCAGAAAAAATAAATTAAGTAGGTATTTACAAAAAAATTAAAATTAGAGAAACTACAGCCAGAGAAGCGTAATGTTATATACATTTATTATTTAAATATTAATTCCAATAATGCTAGAAAAGTCTATATAAAATGAATGTTATTTCAATAAAATTATAATACTTTTACTAATCAATCGTTAATATAATAATAGTAATTACTCAAATTAAGTATTAAAATATTACTACCACACGAAGGCAATTATAAAAAAAAGGTTGTTCTAAAAAATGTTACGTTGTTGAAAACTATAACAATGAAGGTAATGATCCATTTTATAAGTTAGAAATATGTAAAAATAATTGATATACATTTCAAGGTAAGGTTTATATATTGCGGACAAAATTAGGAGTATTCTATATGTGTGGATTGTTGAATATAGCAACATTATTTAGAGTCAAATAAATCATTTTTATAATTTTCTAACATGACGACCTTCTGTTGTGGAATATTTCACAAGAAATCCACTTTAGTCATATATCTTATTGTTATAAATTAACGTTAAATTTCGTTTCATTAAAATACTTGCCATTTATTTCGGTGGACAGTTCAAAATAACTCAATCAATTTTAATAATGTCCTGGTTTCTAAACAGCGATATATGCCTGTTCATTTGATTTGGTATTATGATTTATACTTTTAAATGAAATTTGTTCTTTGGTGAAATCTAGAATGAATAATGTCTTAAGCCCGGCTTAGACATATTTGTTGTAAAATTTGCTTGCAAATTTAATGTAAATTATGTTGAAACTAGAAACAGTTACATTATATATTTGTGCACAAAACTTAAATGTGCTGAAAATACATACGTATTATTCGAGCGCATCTTTTTACCATAATATTTATGTAAGTTTACAACAAATTTATATTCGTCTAAAACTGGCTTTAGATGAATTACAATTTTTTTAAATATTGCTTGCATTATATTGAAAGTTGATGGATGATAGATAACACATGCATAGTTGTCAAAATGTCAGATAGATTGTTTGAAACAATATTTATGTCCTAGATACATGCAAGATTATTATTTTAACATTATTGTTAACATTACTATCACATAAGATTAGAATACTATAATATGTTACTAGCTACAGATTACACGTGTTAATTTAAATAACTTTATACCGAAACTTATCAGCTTTATAGGGCAAAACAAGAATAAGTCGGTACCAATGCTTTCATTTATTCGTGCGGCGAGTATTTAGTTAATGTAAAATATAATTTTGAGAATATTTTTATAACCATTGATATTTATGGTGCAATTCTGAGAAAATTTATACATCTATAAGTAAAATCTGTAAAATATTGATAGTGTAAAATATATTTTAATTGAATTGCAAACCATTTTTAAACTGATTCTATAAGATATATAGAACATAATACATGATTTGTGTAATTAATAATACTAAAATGTGTATCCATTAAAAAACTACAGCTTTTTCAAAATCTTATAGATTCTCCTTATAGACCTATAGACTGACGCAGAATCGCACCATTAGCTCGTCGTACGATAGTACAAGACATAAAGGTATAATGTCAGTAACATCTCGGATCCAAAAATGTTCTTAACAAAAAATGATTATCTCCTCACCCTGATTACGAAAATATATATAACTTATATACTTAAATTATGTCGCTCGCTCGCTTTGTAGACGTATCTCCTCTGAAGGGCCGTACTATTCCCTCAGTTCGCCTTATATAAAATATATATGTAATGCGAGCAACGGACTCCCACTTCGCGCTTGCGCAAACATTTTTTAAATAATTGTTTTTAATTATTATGGCATTTTGTTTCACAATTTGAAAAAAATGTTGTAGTCATAAAAAAAAACATTTTTTTTTTAAATTTATTATTAATATACTAAAGAAAAACATTTTTTTAAGGCATATTTAAAAATTCAATATTATAATTTTTAATAATTCTTCATGGCCTTTAGTAACCAATAGATCTTGTAGGTATAAAATATCTAAGGGCAGCATTAAGCAGAGTTCAAAATTTGGGAGTCCTAACTCCAAAAGTATAAGGACGATTGAATTTAAACTGCGAATGGATTCAAATGAGATACCAAATAATATGTGTAGAAATTTTGGTTCAAATCACTTCGGTACCTTCAGAGGAGTAGAGAGCACAAATTTGGTCTTACGAGCGACGACTAACATCCAAATATATGAGTATATATATATATATATATATATATATATATATATATATATATATATATATATATATATATATATATATATATATATATATATATATATATTTTGATTCATGGCGACTAGAAAAACACTTTTTGTTAAGGACATTTATTGACCGATTGCTTTAGCTCTTTTATACTATCGTATATTTATTGTTGCAATCATCCGAACAATTAGCAATATTTCAATATTTAATAATTATTTTCTTTTTGATTTTCAAGCTCACTATTTTTACTTTCTTTTACGAAGTAATAAGTAAGTATTGTTTGGTCATGTGTTTGTAACATTCTCGGATCAATTACGAAAATGTATGATATATATATATATATATATATATATATATATATATATATATATATATATATATATATATATATATATATATATACATATATATATATCATACATTTTCGTAATTGATCCGAGAATGTTACAAACACATGACCAAACATTATTGTTGGCTTGTACTATCGTACGACGAGCTAAAAATTTGAAATTATATAACAACCTCTATATTTTCCTATATTAAATAACAATATTGCCAAAAAATATTCAAATTATTTCAAACCTTACTGTAAAGAAACAATCATTTGAGTTTGATGCACATGTAAAAGGAGCTAATTAAATGCGTCCGTCATCTTGAAACAAATGAATGATTAAATTTCTGAAGGAAAAGATCAATTACCAAATTGAAACTATGAACGTTTAAATTTCGAAGCTGCATTTATGAAAAGATCTGTTTGACTTCTGAACTCTAAAGTCCATAAATAACGTCAAAGTTTCTATGTTCATTGTAACAATGCAAAAGAAAGCAATACTTATTTCTGGCTTGCCGGCAACAATCAAAAATAGTTTCTATATGACGTTCAAACTTGGGTCAACAACAACAAAGGCTATAGTGGAAAAGAGGGAGAAGTCAATGCAACAGAGTGAGTGGGAAACCGCCGCAGCGAACTGAACCAGTAAGTTTTGTTTTACATCCTCTCAAAGTCAGTTTGTGGTGGTGTGTCTACTATGCGGCAGTAGTGTGGATTTAAATTTAATTTGCAACACTGGACCACAATAACATTAAACGGATTTTCTTCAACTTTTCTAGTAAGTACAATATTTAATTAACCATGATTATAGAAAAATTGTTAGTTATTTTTTTAATTCGTTGTTGTTATTGAAATTTGAAAATAATTATTTAGTAATTATTAGAAAACAAGTCCACAAATTATTTTTATATAAGATATTTTAAATAAGATAATTTATATACAAATTGTATTCTATTGGTATAAAAATGTAAACAGAAGCAGATTTGTTCAAGAAATTACTACAAATATTGCAAGAATTAATACAAGCGCCAATGCTTGCTGCAAATAGTACAAATAAATATGAACAGTCGCCGAGACTCATATTTATTAGTAATAATACAATTATTAATTTGACAGTAACATGATTCACCGGTATTTATCGAAGATATATTTAATTTTTCTTATACGTCTCAATTTATATTATTTATGTATATTCACATATGCTATTACCGAAAAGACAAATATCAAATCAACCTATCAGAGTTTTGGAGGGAAATTTTTAACGAGGTTTACCCATCGCCTAACAGTCGATCAGCAGACGTGCTGCGAATGAATTCTATGCGTCAAACTAAAATGTTTACAAATAATTTAACAGTGGCCCAATGGTTTCAGAATTATTGATTTAGCTGAGACTAATGACCAACATTAAAATTTCCTTCATAAAATTTTATTCAATTACCTGTTTACTTACACTTAATTGTATTTTCTAATGGGAGTCATTTTAAACTTGCTCTTTTGTTGAAGAGATACAAGCTGTAAAAGTTTAGGATGCACTGGGCTAGAAACCTCTGTAAAAATTAACATTGTTTATTAAGCAGTTGCGTCATTTGCTTATGAAAATTTAGCCTATTTTGATAGTGAACCATAACTATATCTAGAGATAAGTTGTTAAATATACTTTGCATTATATTCGCTCAGTATATCCGTATGCATGAGAGAGCGCGGGATCTAAGTATATTTTAAAGTAAAGGATTGTTCACAGCTAAAGAATTAGTAATTAAGCTTAGAAATTATAAGTAATAATACCAGTTTGTTATATGAAATACAAGGCTAACGTTCACAGCAACAAAATTAATCATAAATTGTTTTGCTTGGAATGTTAACATTGCTTGTCATAATACAAACTAAATTATTATTTGTAATTTTCTAAGCTTAATTACTAATTCTATAGCTGTGAACAATCCTTTACCGACAAAATTTCTTTCTGGCTTTGTATTCTTTACTTAACCATCTATTGCATGATTTTGTATATACAATGAATTTTTGTTGTTTGAAACAATACATAAATTAAGGAAAATTAAAGTCATATTTGTAGAAGATTCAACAAAATTATATAGTGGAACAGATCACCTCTGTGCTCTAAGGAACTAATATTTAAATATTTCATATACAAATATTCAAAACTTACAAATAAAACTAATCAGGTCATGTCACCTTTGTACTCTACGGGTTGTATACCTATTCTATAATTAAATAAGAAAAGTTATTGTTATAGCAAATATAAAATTATTTAGTGGGAAATATCACTGTTGTGCTCTAAGATCAAATATTTTACCAATAATTGTTAGTATTAAAAACATTCTAGAAAACTGCAAAATTATAATGCACATAATATTATGTATATATATATATATATATATATATATATATATATATATATATATATATATATATATATATATATATATATATAAATATATATATATATTATATATTAAAAACATTCTAGAAAACTGCAAAATTATAATGCACATAATATTATGTATATATATATATATATATATATATATATATATATATATATATATATATATATATATATATATATATATATATATTATCGCCATTATTATATATATATATATATATATATATATATATATATATATATATATATATATATATATATATATATATCGCCATTATTATATATATATATATATATATATATATATATATATATATATATATATATATATATATATATATATATATATATTTGGCGTATAAAAAGAGCACGATATTAACGAAAAATAATATAGCAATCAAATAACACAAGTAAACCGTTTCTTTCGATTGAAATATCCTTATCAAAAATAACAGGTTTTTGCGCGGAATATACAAATGGCCCTCAAAATGGATATATTAATTAAAATTTCGATTTTTAGCTCGGTCGTGTGTCTGCAACATGCTCGGATCGAATAAAATCTTAACAAAAAGTTCTTGTATTATTGCCCTGAATCCAAAAATATATATAACTCATATACTTGGATGTATGTATCTCGCTCGGTCGATCGTAAGACCTGAGTTTGTGACCGCAAGGTACCGGGTTGATTTGAATAAAATTTAATATACATATAATTTCCACGTCCGTTAAGTTCCTGTCGCATTTTAAATCCAATCGTCAGTACAGGGCCGGAGGTATAGGGTCCCAAAATTTGGAACCCTTCTAAATACTACCCTTAGTCAATTTAATTTTTTTTTTAGAAATTTCTACTAAAAATTCTAAGATATTTTATGTCATTAAAGTTTTTTCAAATTGTGAGCCCAAAGGCTTAAAAATAATTAAAAAAATATATCTTAACATAAATCTGATATTGAACGCCATCTATAACTGAAACGAAGAAGTTATATTTTCCATTATATAAACTATTTGCTTCTATGATTTAATTAATAAAATTAGAAAATGTTCATCAAATAATTTTCAATATCCTTGACTAATCACGAAACGAACGATATTTAGGTTACCCATGTGTGCAATTTTAAATGTGGGGTTATGGAAATTAATACTGTTATGGTACAGGAATAAATAAGTGTCGGGATCATAATTGGTTGGATTGGTTCAGTCGGATTTAGAATTATATACGTAAACTCAGAAATTCATTTATTTTATATTAAAAACCGAAGAAATGTCATCAAACATTCAAAACACAAAAATAAATTAAATTTTAAAGACTCGTCATATATTAATACATTATTGTATAAAACATTAATTTGAATATTAGAGAAACTTAAATTTGGATATGTTCGTTAAATATATATTACAATAAATAACTGCTATCGCTTTTAGTATTGTATTTATTGTGACTGGTAGCACTGGCGCTTGCGCAAGTTCTTGTTGTAATCACAATACTTTATTATATATAACGTATAAGAAAGTAAAAATAACAGTGTATATTTAATTAATTATTTTATACACATGAAAACAATATTTTACAATATACAATTATTGCTTACACGCAAAATTAACATTAACACGCATTGCATCTGCGTAGACTTTAGGCCCTAGAGGGTGTAAAATAAACATTTCTAATAAAGGTCACGATCACTGCTCATGTGCAATCATTATAAATACATAAATAAGAAAACTAAAGAACATCACTAGAAATATAATTGCACACCGTCAATAAGTATTAAAAATACTCGTAAATAATTTCTTCATAATTGCAAATCGATATTATTGATATATCCAATGAGATGATTTTGAAACTCATGCAACAGATATTATTTCATTATTACTGAACTAACTCGACTCAATTTCAATTCAAAATTAGTTTTCAAAATGTCAAAATAGATATAGAAAGTTCAGTGTTGCTCAATAATGCAAAATTAGAATAATCTGACAAGATACCTATCATACTTTTGATTTAAGTAGTATGGGGTATTGTTGTTATTAGACATAATATGATAGTAGACGGATAGTCAGGCGGATATTAAAATTAAGAACGTTATATTCATTGCATATTAATGTCTTGCTTCGCTTCTTGAATTAAATAAAAATTTACATGCTTATTTTAACAACCATGTCACAAATATAATTAAATTTCTATCTGCGTAAAATTATTCTAGGTTAAATGTTTTTTATATTTTACAAAAATACATGACTTATTTTATATAAAAATATGTTATTTAAATTTGTCTTCTTAAGGTAAGTCATCAAGCTCACTTGAGCAAAGTACTCAAGATTTTAAATGTCATATTGCGTATTTGCATAAAGAATGTCTGGAAAAATTATCAATTTATCCTAAATTTAATATTTCGAGTTTTTTTTTTATAAAATGTGTCTATTTTGAAGGTTTCTATTTTTTATCGTCGAGGAAGAAAGATAGAAAAACAAACATTGTAAATGCGAAATGTACACAACACTGGCTACTGCTTTTGCAAAATAATTTTTCCCATTTATACATATATTTTATTCATTATTAAGGCCTTTGGAGCTACAATATGAAAACATGAGGAGTGGCCTACACTCGACTTTCCTTTACGTAATTGTCATTAGAAATATATATACCAAACAACCTATCAAAAAATACCAATATTCCACAGTAATTTTCAACTTATCAATTTATTTGAATTTTAATACGTACTGTTTTTCAAAATATATTTCAATATATAACACGTTCTCAGTTGATTTATATGTGTTAACCGGTGGAAAATGATATATAAATTATTTCTATTTTGTTTCTGTCCAAATAATTCATACGATTTAATCAAAAAAATATCTTATAAATACATTTCTATGACAATATAAATCATTTTTTTAAGATTTTCCATAGCGGTTTTCTCGTAACTGGTACATTTTTTAAAGAAACCGTTCAAACAAAAGTTGTACAAAATATTTATATCTTTCATTATAAACTTTACTATTTTTATCATAAGTGCAGCCGTTCTAGTGATATTGGAGAAAGAACAAAAATACCTAGTATAAACATGTACTTCCGGTTTGATCATTTTTTTCAAATCTAGACCATATACAAGTAAGTTTGTAGTTTCACAATTTTACGTTTGACAGTTTCCGGTCTAGGGCGTTCACAGACAGACACACAAACGTAATTCCGAAATCACATTCGATTCAGGGAAGACCAAAACGTGTATATCCGTTGAAATCTCTAGATCGAAATTTTTCATAATTACAAGACTTACTTATTACTTTGTAATAGAAAGTAAAAATGTTATAAATAGTATTACAATTGTTTGTAGATTTGACTTTGATATATTCAAAACGAAAAAAAATGCATATTTTAAAATGTTTAATTAATATTTTTAATCACTTTTTATTTTAATATTGGTAATTTTCCAATACGTTTTAGACTTTGCTCAAGAAAGCAAAAATATATTTAAATTTTTAATCTGAAAAAGCAAAAATATATTTAAATTTATCGTGTGAAGTTTTTCAGAAGATAAATTTAAATATGTCTTGTAAGAAACCAAAAGTTTACGGTATTCGCGGACTCAAATCAGATAAAGTAAATTGTAGATTTTGAAATGTCAGAAAAATGTTCAGAATATCTCTGGTCTTGTCAGGGAGCCGCTACCATCTAAAAACACATAAAATAGAACAGCGTTGCTTAAGTACAACGCACTCATGCGTCCAGCTCGCCTAAGTAATATATGCAATGCGGATATAACGTTAAAAATAATCATTTTATTATTAAAAATATTGTATTTAAATTTGTCATTTTAAAAATATCGTACATGACATTATTGTCGGTTAAAACTAAAAATATTTAGTATTCAAATTTATCTTTTGAAAAACATCGTACTGGGATATGTTACATTTGTGTTCTATGAGGTGGAGGTCGCTATAGCATTAACAGAAAAGTGCATTCTGTTCATTTTTGTAAAGTATTATTAAAAAAAAATGTAAGTTAGTTGACATTGTTAAAATAGGTGTAGGAATTGAATGACATTACTCATTATTATAGATTTCAATTTTCAAGATGGCAAAAATGTTAAATGATGCAAATTCCCCAAACACTCCCTCGGCGTAATTGTAAACACGCCTTTGTATATTACAATTACGGTTTAATAACAATCACGTGATTAGCTGTTAAGACGTTCTTTCTCAAGGTGTGACATACCTACCTCAAGCAAGCACCTTTCAATCAATTACTGATTGTTTCATTGTTCAGAACTGCCCAACAAAGTTCTTATTTCAATAATATTTAATAATAGTGTAAATAGAAAAAGAATATGTTATAAATAATTTAATAAAAACATAATTGTACATCCTTGAATTTAATAATGATAATAATATAAAACATAAAATCTGTATATGGTATCCAGTAACGTCTTGTTTGTAATACTTGTAATTATTGTGAAATCATTTTATACTCGTATACTGATACCGAGTTAAAAATAGAATCATTTATTATGCTTTAAAATAGTAAGTAGCATTTCAAAATAGATATTTTCATAATTGCACTGCGCATGCGGCATTTTTAATAGTAAGGTATATTTTCATTAATGCGCAAGTGAGTCAAATAGGTCACATCATTTATAGTTCGTAAATACGTCACAGGTGTCTCTTTCCTTTATGAAAAACTTAATTATAACGAAAGGTTTTTTCAAAATGTGTGATATTGATATCTTTAATTCACTCCCTTTAACAGTTATATCTATAATTAGTTGCCCAAAACGAATTATAAATACAATTATATGGCGATTTCTTTGCAACTTATAAATCATGACTCAACTATTGTCAAATTTGTGAACCAAATACCATTTCCGCAATCCATACGACAATCATATATCAAGGATAAAATACATCATGCCTATTTTATAACAATTAATACGAAATTATAATAATTATGGTGAAGTTCAAGGAAACTATTTATCTATGATAAATATGTAAATAGTTGGATGCATTTTTAAACAAGTCATGGAAAATATAATGATTAAATAAATAAACAAACATAGGTGCATGCATCTACGCCATCAGCTCGTCTTATAAAGAAAATAAGTGTAATAGCATACTACACTTTCCGCTGTAAGATAACGACTTCCCCTTAAACAGCTAGCGCATGCGTACACTGTAAAAATTGATGCAAATTTACTTCACTTTTACTGTAAAAATACATTTAAAAACAAAGTTATTTTAGCGCATTTAGTAAATTTACTTGAATTTAAATATAAATTTAGTATAATTCACATGATTTTTAATTGTAATTTAAACTTAGAAATCTTGTAAATTTACATCAATTTTTTAAATTTAAAAACAAGCATAGGGGGCCGGCACCAATGCCTGTAGCTTGCTGTATTGTCTATTCAGTGTATGATTTTATTTATAAAGAAAACATTTTTTAACCACTGATGTTTAGAGAAGAACACGTTTTTATAATCACTGAATAAGAATGACATTGTTACCGATTGATTACAACAATAGTCAGTCTTTTAATGCGATCGCTACAATGTTTTTAATTAAAAAATTATTATTTGTATATATTTTTTCTGTTTTTGGGTATTTAATATGAAAATAGGTTATAAATATATGTACTTTTTATTATAAAAATAATAAAATTAAAAATAAATATACTTTCAATATCATAATTATATGTTTTTATAGCTTTCGGGCATTTTGATGAAATTTGCTAGTCATAAAATATCTTAGGATTTTTTGAAGCTTAATTCGCATTTTTTTAAGGTCTGGGCATTCACCTTTAGCGGATTCAAAAAATCGTTTTTTTTTTTTTTTTGTAGAATCGGACACTTTGAAGTGTTGTCTATGGGTTTCTGAAGCCGTTTTTCGAAATTCGAGTTGGAAATATGTGAAATTGCGATTTAAACAAAACAATGTTTTTGCTCAATACGGCGTTTTCGCGCGCGTCTGTTGTCTTTAAACGCGTTTTTCTCGAAACCAAATTTTTTAAGTCGCGCGGTAGAATATCTCAACAACGAATTAACCGATTTAACTCTCAATAAGCGCATCTTACAAGTAATAAAATTCTCTAGGAGTTGATCCTCGACGAAGTGTGTCCGACAATTATTAATATTTTTTAAGGCCCGCCAAAGAAGAAAAAAAGTGGCAAAAAATTACAATTTTCGTACGAAGGTCGCTATTTTGCTAATTATGGTCCAAATGGAGCACCCGAGGGTCAATTCCTAGACAATTTAATATACTTTAAAACCCTTTCTTTTTTTTCAAACAACTGGGATCAGAGTTAGAGTTATGCTACCGCGCGCCTAAATTGAGCTGCCCACTTTGGACCTGGACATCTTCGCCGGGGCTGAACGTACCCGACTTTAAAAAATACCTTATTAAAGAGAAAAGTTGAATAAATACGATACGAAAAACCGCGTGCGAATATCTCAAACGTACCCTGAGAAAAAAAATGTCAAAAAACAGCCTTTTTTTCGTGCTCTAAAGGTGAATGCCCCCTTAAGGAGGTCTCCGAATTTCGGGGCTCTATTACTCCGAACCTGTACACACGATTGAATTTAAAATGCGACGGGAATTTCTTAGCCTCCAAATTTTATGTATATTAAATTTCAGTAAAATAAAATATTTATGTTTGCGTTTATATTGTGCAAACTAATTTTAAAAGATAAACAGCAGAGGAGCGATTACTGGGAAAAGGTGTTGAAAATAAGAACTATGAATTAGTATAGTCATTAGTCATGCACACATAATTATTAATTTGAATCTTATGAAACAGACTTATACAAACATGATAAAGAATTCGATTTAAAAAGAACCTTACGTAATTTTATTGATTGTTTTAGGAGGCTCAAAAATTTCAACAGTAATATAAACATCATTTATTAGTAGTAGGTATATCACGAATTTAACCGGTTAATAACAATATTTTAAGATGTTTTTTCTTTATTACAAAACACGAAGAATCAGTGTTTGCTATTGTTGTATTTCAAAAACACTTTCAATTCTTCTTCAGGGCTAAAAATCCGGCAGGGTTCAAGGTGTTTCAAAACACGATAGATTCAAAATAAGGAGTAGTTTATTTGGTCGATTTTTCATTTTATGACTTTGCAAATTTATCTACAGTTGAAAATCAGTTGAATTTGACGTTACAGATTTAACAATCTATTTCAATTCAACTTTATTATGGTAAAAGGAAACCTTGAATTAAACAATAGTAGTCCTGGTTTAGAAGAAAACCTTGCTTTGTATCCATAGCATAGAAAACATCTATCTAGATTAATTCAATTTTTCATTTTTCACGTCCAATATACACTGTATATATATGTATATCTGAAATGTCATTTATCTAATTGAGTCTATTTTGTTTTCCTGTCAAAATATTGACAGGCGCAGATGATCCGATTTATTAAGCGACATGCGAATCCATGGTAACATAAACAAGATAGTTATAATTTTTCGTAGCAGTTTTCTCGTAACTTGTACAATTTTTGAAGAAAATTTTCTAACAAAAGTTGTGTAACTTATTAATATCTTTAATTGTAACAACTATTTTTGCCATATGTGCAGCCGTTCTAGTGATATTGGAGGTAGATAAAAAAATGCACAGAGTAAACATGCACTTCCGGTTTGAATATTCTTTTCAAAAATAGGAGGTGCACTTCTAGTTTCTTAATTTTAGTTCCGACAGTTTTGGCTCTAGAGCGTTCACAGACAGACACACAGACGTCATTCCGAAAATAGTCTGATAATTCCTAAAGCTACAGTTAATATGCTAAAGACATTTTTTTTTTTAAACATATATTTGTATCAACAACAATACTTTCTTATCGATATTATTTTAGTTTAGTTACATTTTATCTATTAAAATATTTGTGCCAACAAACCGACTGAATTTAATTACAATCTAACCGCGTGCCAATTCACCATGTCATATTAAAAAATGCCAAATATATTCAGCCAATGACTATTTTAATGATGTCGTTTTTAATATCGACTATCAAAAAGTATCCTCACTGTACTAAACAGCACCGCGTTTCAATCTGCCCCTCCCCCTGATGTTGTATGATCAATCATAAATATCCGGTATAGAATATGGTAATATCGCTTGTTCATTCGCCTTTAGGCAAAGATCACCAAGTTCAACTTTTCATCTCGAAATATTGTTAACTGTCAATCACCATAAATATATTTGCAGTAGCCATTTTGTGAGATCACTAGCAGCACAAATGTATATTCGTTTTCGAATAGCACTGATTTTCTGTTCGTAGATTGCATAGATATTTTAATATTGTTATTTTTTAGATTTATTCACAAACTTTTTTGAGAGACTGGTACAAATATAATCATTGTTGTATGTGAAAGCTATTATTTCTTGTATTTCGATTTGCCAATGAAATGCAACATGACTTGACACCTTCAGTTTTTAATTTCTTTTTTAAAATAAAATTCTATGACATCGGTCACACCAAATGCACAATAACTAGACCGTGATATATTGAATATTCGATATATATAAAAAATCTGGACTGGCCTTCACTCCACTTTCTTATACTTAGTTTTCACTTTGTATATAATATTACTTGATTATGTTTTAAATTCTTTCTACCATTACCATTATCAATTTGTGTGGTAACTAGGGAAACGTAAATGTAACTTGGTTATATTCAAAGGTGATTTTCAGTAAATGGTACATTTTTCGAAACAAACGATTCTAGAAATGTTAATAACTTTAACTTTAAGATTCACATTTTCTCTAACTCGTGTCAACCGGTTGAAATATTATTTTCAATAATATCTTCTTTTATGGGATATACAAATCTTAAATTCAAAACATCATATTTATATGTGCAATTATATTGGATGTACACACCCACACAGGTGTAACAGAGAAAATAGTCAAAATGGATTCAAGGACCGCCGAAACGAATATTTCTGTTAACATTCCAAAGCCAATTTTCTATTGTGATCACAATACATTATTTTATACATAACGTATAAGAAAGTAAAAAATATATCTATATTTGTGTTTTATTGAAAATAGCAAAACTTTCTTCGTTAATAGAAAACAAATAAACAAAATTATTAATGATGTATTTATGTTGTATATTGTTACATTCCGTCAGTCTTAAAGGAAGTACTGTAATGAAAATGTCTGAACACGAGATATTAACGGAAATAAACGTTATTATCATCTCTGAATAGATAATAATTATTTTCGATATGACGTGTATTAATGTGTGTGAACACTCTAGAGCCAAAATATCTAGCAACTTTTATTTAATTTTTTTTTATATTTACGTTTCCCTAGTTACAATACACTTTGATTTTGTTTCATAGCAATCGTAGGGCGAATAAAAAAATATCTGCTATCAAACTAACCAATACTCTACAGAAATATTCTGAAATGTCGTTTATCTAATTGTGTCTATTTTGTTTTCCTGTCAAAATAGCAGATGATCCGATTTTATAAGCTACATGCGAATCCATGGCAACGTAAACAAGATATTTATAATGTTTTGTTGCATTTTTCTCGCAACTGGTACATTTTTTGAAGAAATTTTTCAAACAAAAATTTTACGAAATATTAATCTCATTCATTATGAACATAACTATATTTGCCGTAAGTGTAGCCGTTCTAGTTATATTCGAGATAGAACAATAATTGTATAGAGTAAATATGCACTGCTGGTTTGAATATTCTTTTCAAAAGTAGGAGGTGCACAACTAGACCATATACAAGTCTTAAGTTTAAAGTTTCATAATTTTACGTTCGACAGTTTCGGCTCTAGAGCGTTCACATACACACACTCGCACACACACACACACATACAGACGTCACTCCGAAAATAGTCACATTCGATTCAGAGAAGCTCAAAATGTGTATATCCGTTGAAATCTCGAGTTCGATTTTTTTGGTGATCCCTATACTTACTTATTACTCTGTAAAAGAAAGTAAAAACTTTAAATTTACTTTTTTTTTGAAATAAAATATATACCGGTAATTAAAGTTTACTCCTGTTCTTCTTTTATTATTTCAAATACGGCACTATTTCGAGAAAATGTGATAAATAATAATGTTAATCGCTTTTGAAAGTAGTCAATTCATCTGTTGTATTTATAGGTACAGTATTATCTAAATTTTCACATGATAATCGTAGTATCAACGAATGTTAAAATATAAAACAAAAGGACAACAATGAGAGTTTTTACGAAATAATACATATATCACAAAATAGCAATACAAATTCGCACAGGATGTTTCTGTACATACATAATTAAATAAAATTACTAAAATAAATAGTTACACTACGTGTGCCAAAGGTGCGAAACTTTAATAATATATAATTGACTTTTACGACATATCTTTAGCAACAGTCATTCACAATGTATATAGATACTTCTAAGAAACAAGTAGGTACATTTTCGCCAAGGTCATCTTCATAAACAACAACAAAAATTGATTCTATAATTTGCGGTTTCCATGACACGATGTCTTTTATGCGCATTACATGTATTTAGTTCAATGATTACAACAATCAAGCAGCTAAACTAGAAGATAAATATGTTTTACCTGTATACTTATCAAGTACACGTGTATCATGAGCAAAGTTATTAATTAGTAATGTGCTTAATCATTTTGATAACCTTTGTGCATACATGATACATGAACATTACCAGAGATCATACCATATAGAATAAAAACATACATTTAATGCTCAATTTACATGAGCAAATTTCTAGGAATATTTCGTAAAACATTATATTCCTACATGGGCGTCGAAACTATGTTTGGCAGATGGGGGCAAGTTGCATAAAGTGGCATAAATAAAGCGTTCCGAATGGATATAAGGACAGATCCACACACATTATGGTCTAAGAATTTGATAAAATGTTAAACAAATATTGTTGGAAACCTAAATCTCTTTTACTTTTATAAGATACACTTTTTTTCTGTCGTTTCCGAGATGTTGAGAAAATAGCAAGAGTAAGCTATTACTTCCGGTTAAGATATTGTTTTTATTTTAAATAAGAGGTGCATACCCGGCCGGACCCTTATACAAGTCTTAAGTTTCATTGATTTACCTTTTACAGTTTTGGCTCTTCTACACACTCACCTACAGACATTATTCTGAAAATAGTCAGATTCGATAAAAAGTCAAAACGTGTATTAAAATCTACAGTTCGAAATTTTTCATGATTATCGAATAGCTGGGAATGGGCAATTCGGGAGACTATCCTGGACCACTGGGACACCGGAAATTTCCCGGTCTAAGAGGGCCAAATGCTTGTATTAAACAATTATTGGAACAATATTTTACTAAACGTATGCCAAAATATTAATTTACATGGTGGGCCAAATTACTAATATTCCCGGTGGCGATAGGTGGGTGTTCCAGTTCGTATATGTATGCAATAATGTAAGAGAAGTCGACAGTACTCTTTATTCTTAGATTTCACCTGCGTTATGCAAAATAACAATTAACATTTAGTCATACCTAATTAGGCTAGCCACAAATCAGTCAATGCGTTGGATTAAGTTAGGAAATAAGATTCTCATACAATTATATCAAGAGTACTGATCATTAAAACATTCCTTTTTTGTTACAGAAACAAAGATATTGAATCGTGGAAGATACCGAGCAAGAGTGCAGCCAGTGCATGACATACAAATGTTGTTAAGCAACGTTTTTATGTTACAACATCTTTAAAACAATCATTGTTGTTACTTGTGACCGTATGAAAGGATAACCATTATTGTATAAACCTCGCTTTTATACAAACAAATTAGTTGTGAAGTTTTTTCAACTTTTAAATAACGATATTGTGACACACGTATTTTTATTTTAATATTATCAGTTTGCATAATTAAAATATGAACAAAAAATTAAGCAATAAATAAATAATGACATACACTGTCTCATAGCACGAAAAAATGCGTTGAAAAAAGTGTTATATTGCTACTGTTTCAATAATACTAGTAATACTCATTAACTAATCAATTTATTAAATATTTGAAAGTGATCAAAAAAGTATTAAAATGTAATAACGGTAACACCTGCACCTATATAGTAAAAAAAAACTACACTAAAAACAGTAACAAAATGGAAGATATTTACACAATAAAAGTGCGGACAAATCCTGATCCACGGGAATTATATCCTTCTGAACGCCGCTACTCAGCCTCAACTGTTTTAGGTCTAGGTGTAGTACATTTAGCATTAGCAGCAACTGCGTTATTGTTAGCATCTTTGAGCCTATCTACGCATGGCCCATCAGAACTAACAAAGCACCTCGTACCGAAACAGTATGAAAATTTCACCGATTTTGCAAACGCAACCAACGTAACAGAAAATGAAGAAATTATAACTGATAATCGGGATGATGACATGGCATTCCTAGATGAAGAACTTGAAGCACCTGAACAACAAATCCCGAAAGAAAATACAGTTATTTTTGAAGATAACGGTTTCCAAATAGATGATATTTACAATCCATTTGTTAGTTTGACTTTAGCGCCTTGCCTAATGTCTTTAGGTGCTTTAGCTGCAGGATTAACTGGATTACTAGCTTGGAAAAGATGGTACATAGATCAAAATATTAGATGGTTCTTTTTTATGTCGTCCTTCTCCACTTTAACCTCGCTAGCGTGTCTAACCGTAACAGGATTAACAATTGGAATAGTTACAGATCAACAAAATCAAGCACTTACTCTTTCAAATAGTTTACAAAATGGAAACGCGTTCATTTTTAGTTTCAATAACAACAATGTTTATGTAGATCGGTTGCAGCAAGATACACAGACGCAACCACAAAATTTACTTAAACCAACGAATCGATCACCGAATATTCGATTAGTTCTCGCGATAAATCTATTGATTGCAACGATTTTAGAGTTTATTTGGTCTGTGTTATCCACGAAAATCTCGTGGAAAGGTATGAGAAATGATTATCCCGATGATATTGTATTGTCAAGAGGAAAACTTGAAGTTAATACGGTTCATAAAGGAAATCGGAAAACTAAAGCTATCGCGCCAGATATATTGAATCATCATCCGAAAAAACGGAAATTTGCTAAATATTTCCCGAAAAAAGAGGTGGGATATTTGCCGAAAGCTGAAAGTAATATTGAGTATCAGGAGCGAGTTAATAAGTTTCTATCGTCAAATGTCAGTGAATCCAGTTAAAATTATTTAAGAAATAGAATGAATGTGTTACCATGCTAGAAGTACAAAAGCAACTAAAATAAAAGACGCTTTGATTTAATTTGCTAGTTATACACGTATTATAGGAAGTATTAATTTATAAATATAACTACCGAATAAACTTTTTTCTGATGTAACGTTAATAGTCTTGATATTTTTATATTAGGTTAAATGTACACTCTAAATAAAAAAAGTATGACATGTAAATAAGAATAAATATTTTATTATACTAATTCGTTGTTTTTATTACAATCGTTTTTTGGACACAAAACAAAAATAATATAGGATAAAACTGAATCACAACGATAAATATACTCTCAATTTAGAATTTACGAACGCCACAATTCATTAAATATTTCTAAGTCACCAATAGAGTGCCAATCGTATAATTAACATAATTGTAAGATTCATTTGATTCAAATAATATAAATAAACAAAAAATCGGTTGTGGCCATAACTTTCTTTTACGTAGTTTTCATTAGATATATATATATATATATATATATATATATATATATATATATATATATATATATATATATATATATTCCAAACTGTCAAAAAATACCAATACAAATATTGTTTCCTCAATATAAAACATAGATGTTGATTCTTTAAAATTCACTTACTCAGTAGATCTATTTGTGTTAAACAGTGCAAAATGACATACATTATTTATATTTTGTTTAACTGTCAAATTTTTTTCAGGTCTAGTTAATACGATAATTATAAAAAAATATTTCACAAATGCATTTCCACAATATAATAAAGAATTTAAAAATTTTCTTTTAACTGGTACATTTTTTAAAGAAACTTTTCAAATAGTTGTACGAAATATTCATAACTTTCATTGTGTACATGACTATTTTTGCCATAAGTGCAGTCGTTCTAGTAATATTGGAGATAGAATAAAAAATGCAGAGTAAACACACAGACGTCATTCCGAAAATAATCACATTCGATTCAGGGAAGGTGAAAACGTGTATATCCGTTGAAACCTCTAGTTTGATTTTTTTTGGTGATCCCTATACTTATTACTTCATAAAAGAAAGTAAAAATGGCTACCAACGTATACGATAATGTTTGTACAAGCTCAAGAATGCTAGATACATATAACGAACAAAGTCTTCCATCGAAACTCGTTTGCAAACGGAATTATCTGTAATCTCAACGTTTCCAAACATTCTAACAGCATATATTATAAATAAAAGAATCAAAAAGAATAATTTTTAGAAATGTACATTGTTATTAATTTAACTAAATTTATGTTTATTTTAAAAATAAATTGAGTAATGATAGATGTATAGTGCAATTTCAAATTGTAGATTTTACGTGTTGATTATTATTTTTTCATCAAATAAACAAAGAATTTCATTTTTAAATCAATATATAAAAATAATAAATTAAGGAACTATTGGAGTTCATTTTTTTAAATATTATTTTTGTTTTGTGATCCATTTTATCCCAACATAAAAAATAATGTACGTAGTTCATTAAAAATTAATAATAACATAAATCATAAGCGTATATAACTTATTCATCTTGAAATGAATATGGCACTAGGACATAATAGACTATTTCACAAATTTCCTGCGCTTGCGTAAATATAAACAGACAAGTATAGTAATGACGCTTTTATTTAATGTGCTTATATCAAATAAAATAATATTATAACATAGGAGTTATTCATAAAAGCGCCCTTGTCTCATTAGTTTATGAAAAGATCTATTAATTAGCCAATAATTAAACATTCAACATTGTTAATTCTAATTACGGAAGTTTTGTACAAGAGATTCAATCTTAGAAAAATATTTGCATTGTTCTTAACTAATTGTTATTTTAATATTTATTCAATAAAACAAAAGTGAATTTAAAAATGATTGTAAAAATTGTATAATTAAAATAATAATACATAATTATAAATAAAACATAGTAATAATTTATGATAACTCTAACCTAACATTTTTTATATAGTAACTGGGTTTCATGGTCCTATATCTAATTCATCAATGATTTAATAATATCCTAAAATACTTTTATTATTCGATGTAAAAATGCTAACAATTTAATTCTATCAGTCTATTGCAAAATGGCATTTCATTTATAAATATTGAGCCCAGATTTTTGTATATTTTTTCCTTATATAATTGATATACAAAATATGAAATTGCATTTTGGGGCATGTATTAAACTTATTACAATATTGTAGTTGGTCAATTATTAAATTAATGTTTATATTCTAAATATTTGTTCGGAAATGCAAAATGTATAGTTTGGTTATGAAGGCATTGGTTCTTCTGTAAAATATGGATGTAGTAAAGCATCTGCTGCGTTTATTCGCTCATTTGGATCGAATTTTAACATTTTCTAAAATCATCGAATCACAATCGAAATGTATTATTTTAGAAGTCGGTTAATAATGAGAATTATTTTTATTGTAAAACTAGCATATATGCTAATGTTCTTTTAATTACCTCCAAAACATCTCCACTACCTCTGCATAATTTTGGTAAAATATCTTTTAATGGAATGCTTCTTCTTGGTTCAAAACAGTTCCACATAATCGAGACATTTTCCGGCCAATCAGCTTCTAGGGGCGTGCCAATAATTCTACAATTTCAACCACATATTTTAATAACAGCCTTTTAAGGGGATATACGCAGTCAGGAAGTCGAATAAAAGCGATTTTTCAAGATTTTTTCCTGGATAGATATCTTAAGGTCAAACATCAAGCTCGAAAAAAAAAACCTACCTACTTTTTAAAGAAAAAAAAAAATCAGTGAATTCGTAATTGCATAAATAATGCCTGGTAAAAATGATATTCTTTTTGTATTTACAGTTTCAGAGATAAAAAATAAAAACATCCAAAATAGGTCATTTATTATAGTTTTCATTTTTTATCTTCGAAACTGTAAATACAAGAAGAATATCATTTTTACCAAGCATTATTTATGCAATTACGAATTTACTGTTTTTTTTTTTTTCTTTAAATAGTAGGTAGGTTTTTGCGTAATCGAGGTTTGTTTAATGATGATAGGTTTTGAGTAGTTTTATGTAATTAAGACATATAACTTTGACCAAAAGTGTAACAATGTGTCCGTAATGCCTTTATATTCAATAAACAATCATTATTCGATGGAATATCTTTGATTATAGCGTAAAAATAGCTAATATCTAATACTGTGCGCATGATTTCTATCACTGGTTGTTTGAACATTTAAAGTCGATGGTAGCGCCACCATCTAAAACAGCCGAGAGCGGAGCGGCATTACTTCGAACTAGATGGACCTGATGGTTTTTCTTAATTTATTAATGTAAAAATGTATATGCATATTGTGGTAGCTATTAACTTTTTATTGATATTATTTATTAGTAAAAATAATAATTTTTGAAGCTGCCATAGCCGATCTTCGGGAGCTTCTCTAAAAAAAGAGGTTTTGCGGTGTGCACGATATATCTGGATTAGATCTTTTAAAATGAAAAAACAAAAATAAATTCGTTAATATAAGGTATTATCTGGTAATTAATCGAAGGAATAAGCAAAATATAATTTTTTTACAAAATGGCGGCTTCTCAAACACAAAATTGCGATTTTCGATAACAATTTTGGCCTTAAATTGCTTATAAAATGAAAACTATTTATCGGCGAGAAAAACCTTCGATTAATCACTAAAAAATATATTTATTAAGCTTGTGTACAAATTTGAGACTGATCGGTTCAGCCGTTTCCGAAATATCTTGCTCACCGACTTTACAAACATAGTTTTGAGAGAAACGCGTTCAGTTTCAAAAGCACTTAACACATAGTAAATATTTTTTTACAAATATGTGTGCAACTTCGAGAATATTCGTCGGATAGACATGAAATTTTCTGTGTATATACTTAAATATTTGTACATTACGAAAATGAAATTTAAAAAAAAACGATTTTTTGAAAATCCTGACTGCGTATAACCCCTTAATAAATTAGCGAATATTGACAATTCAGTCTATCAGCTACCCAATTTGGTTTTTACTAATTTTCATCATTTGTAAAATGAGGAAAAGGTAATACAATTTTGTTCAAGATACAAATTGTCTATGGACACAGTTGTGTGTTTTATGTATGATAATAAACACAATTAATTAGATTAAATATATACTTAATTTCAATAATATTTGTAAAATGTTGTAATCCTTGAATATATATTATTTGTAAAAGAAAATCACTAAATTGTATCTAAAGTACAATGCAACACATGCAAATGACAACTACCTGCCTTCACTTTTGTGACATGACACAGGTCGCAGCGCTGCGTTCGGTAAATTCAGATAACAATAGACAAATGTTTAATTAAAATCATTGATAAGAAACGATTAATGCTAAAATCAACAAATAATACTATAATACTCTGTAATCCCAATGAAAACTATCTGCCTTCGCACATCTGCCGTATTGACACCGCTCGCAGCGCATTGATCGGTAGATTCAATTATTCATTTAATTACAATTTTTACAGGCATATGCCCAATTACTGGATGTGGAGCAAACAAATAAATAATGCATATAATCTTAAAATAAATTGAATACTGTAAACTTACTGAAAAATCTTATCTAATTGGTCGCCCTCAGACGTGCCACTAAAGAGCGGCGACATTCTTATTAATTCCGCCATGATGCAACCACAAGACCAAATATCCACGGGTGTTGCATATGGTAATCCTAACAATACTTCGGGTGACCGATACCATAATGTTACAACCTGCGTATTACATTATTTATCAATATTGTCGTCATTAATATTTATCATTGTTTCCCAATACATACCACGGATGTTAACCTCATTTCGAAGTCGTACGTTTTAGCCAGACCGAAATCGGCCAGTTTCATATGACCGGAATATGTAACCAGTAAATTTTGAGGTTTTAAATCTCGGTGGACGATACGGTGACTGTGCAAGAAATCTACGCCACTTAATACCTCGCGCATGATTTCCTAATTAAAGAATATTTGTAAATATCGAAGTAGTACTTTTAAAAAGAAAGTTATAAATAATAAATTTAACTAAATACAATTTTAAACAAAATATGACCAGTCAAAATATAATTGAGTTAATATTCAAAGACAACATATATTAGGAAGAAACAAACATAGGTGCAAGTAACAATACATTCAGCTTGATGTATGCTGAGCTCACAATCAGTGAAAAAACCCATATTAAGATTACAGTTTTATAACCACTGATCTTTGACGTGCATAAAACAATTCAAACCTCAATGAAAGCGACATATTTTTAAATTATTTATACATATTTTTTATGGCTTTTAGGTCCACAATGCGAAAAAACTTTATAGATATAAATTTCTTATGTAGATTTTTTAATATACATATTATTTTTTAATCTAGGGTTCTACAACTCCAGAAATATAAGAGCTGTTGCATTTTAAATTTGATGGGAACAAATTACGCATTCATATCATGAATACCAAACTTGGTTAAAATCAGCTGGTACCTTCAGAGGTGATGCGGCCACAAACTCATAAACAAGAACTGTTTATTATTGATCCGACAATGTTACAGACATTCGACCGAGATCTATGTAATTAGGTGGTTTGATTTTTATTCATCGTATGATAGTACAAAAGAGCTATGTTTGGTTGTGTGTCTGTAGCATTAGCGAATTCAAATAATGATTGCACTTATAATATGTTTACGTCTTCCTCATTCCGAATATCATTAATATAATAACCCAGAAATGTTTGTATGTGAGTGTGTATGTGAGTGTGTTTGTGTAGAACGCTTTTTTTTGTAAAAATGCAGATTGGCATACACGGGGATCGAACTCACGACCTCCAGGGTGAAAGGCATGACACTTAGCCACTGCACCATGGCGACTGTTAATAATGTTATAAAAAATAATCAAATAGTTTATACTGAAATAAAACAATCACTACGATTCTGAAGTTCAGTCTGCTTTGAAATAGACAAAAACGAATCAAACGTCAGAATGAAATGTCAAATTTGGATTTTGTGTGATAAATCTTCAATTCAAAGTTTAATCTTAAGTTTAAGGGGAGTAGCACGTTATAATTTCAATTTTTAAGTATATAATATGAAATAAGTGCATATTATTGCCTAATTAGCATATATTTTTAGTAAATACGTGTTTCTGTACATTTATTTTAATTCATAGTTAATATTTTTCACTTCAAAATGGCCAAGAAGCAGTGATTTTTGAAAATATGAGTTGCGGTAAGATTATATAGTTCGTCAAATTATAATAACTGCAAGTAAGTAAATTTATAATTCTAATTATTAGAGAAATAAAATCTTGAAGAGATAATTCAAACATATTTAGAAACATGTTTGGTTGGCAATTTTATTCTTTTATTTTTGATGGCACAATCCATTGTATTTTAGCATATAACTAATTATCATCACTTTTAAAACTGCCGTTGTGACACTGCATCAGTTTAATACTGCAAAATTCAAAAATCTAGCCTGATTATTTAATTCAAAAACAATAATGAATCAAATGTCAAATCATTAAAAATGTTGTGTAAAAAGGGTTTGTAATACATATTTTTTGAATCATCGATTCAAATAATAAACAGCAATTGTAAGTAAATTTATAATCCTGTTTTTTGTGTAATAATACAATTAAGGATACAACTTAATGATACAACACTTATGGCCAGTTGTACCATACAACCGTGTAATTATTATTGTCATGTCATGAAAATTCGCCATCAGTCAAAACTGACCTATGTACTGTATACCATATGGGCACATGGTGCCCACGGGTGACCCTAGTATATATATATATATATATATATATATATATATATATATATATATGAATGAGAAAGACGTAAATATATAAAGTGCAACAATTTATATATATATATATATATATATATATATATATATATATATATTTATATATATATATATATATATATATATATATATATATATATATATATATATATATATATAAACCGTTATTCTAATTCAATGCGCATGCGCTCAATGCGAATGGTGTTAGATAATTAGTCATGGTCGATTGAGATTAGAATATAAACCAATTTTACCAGTCCTATAAAATATTATATTGTCCCTACAAGTTCTGTCTTTTCTTTCAATTTCAAATTTCATCGGTTCAACTTAAACATAGAATAAAAATAAAAAAATTACCATAATTCTAATATTATTAATTCCACCAGTTCTTGTGCTCCTTTCCATATACGAAGCGAGATCTTGTTCCACATGTTCAAATACTAAAAACAAAACTAACTGTTGCTCCTTTTCCATACGTTTTCCATGACAAATATCCAGTAACCGAACAATATTTGGGTGTTCAAAAGTATCTAAATGCTTCAAAAGTGCAATTTCTCGAAGTGTAGACATAGGAAAACCATCATCTGTTAATGGTACTCTAACTTTCTTTAAAGCTACTATTAAATTATTTGTTCTATCTCTTGCTTTATAAACAGTCCCGTATGCACCTAAAACAATAAAAACATTAGTAATCTTAAATAATAACTAATTGAAATTGTGAACTTACCGTTTCCAATCATATTTAATTCTTCATAGTTTGATTGGTTTCGGATGAATCCGAAATTATCACCACTAACACTTGATGATCCAGCCATTATGTTTATGGTAGTTGCAATGTGTTTCTCACATTACTTAAACTGCAAATAAATGGTAATATATGTTGTTATGTTAAGTCATTCATAAATAACATCGTGTAAGAGATAATTTTTTATAAATAATCATTACTGGACTTCTAAGAACATACATTGCATATTAGTACATATATTTTGCAACAATATGATGTCATAAGTCATACATAAATCTTGCAAAGACGGAAATGTATAATCAGTCTGGTATTCACTGGTCGTATCGTATATTTTCATTCATAAATTTATCAAAATATTACTTGAACAATAAAAATCAACAATTCTTTATTGTACTGATAACATTAATTACATTTAGGTTTTACAGAAAATGCTTTATCAATTTGAATTATAGTTTACAAAATATGCTAATTATTATCTACAAGCCGAGTGTGCCGGTTGTGCTCCACATTTCGCCGTTTTCAAAATAGCTGTCACAATCATTCATTTATAATAAAACTTAAGTTTTATATGTATAAACAAGATTCGATACGTACAAACGCATTGCAACGCATCGATGCGTCCAGCTCACCTTATGAGTAATAATGCGATGCAAGCAGCAGTTTTTAATTATGATGTCCTATTGGTTCAAAATTTGAAAAAATGTATAGGTATAAAAAGTCTTTTTTTCGGGCTTTGAGTTAACAATATGAAAAAATCTTAGAATTTTTGGTGTTTTAATTATTTTTATAAGAGCAGTATTAAGGGGGGCTCCTAATTTTGGGGCCCTATAACTCGGTAAGTAAACGGGCGATTGGATTTACTGCGAGCGGATTCAAATAGGATGCCAAATAATATGTGTACCAAATTTGGTGTGTATCGCTCCGGTACCTTCAGAGGAGTAGAGGGCACAAATTTGGTCTTATTTGGTCGCCTTATAGGAAATATACGCGATGCAAGCAGCGGACTCCACTCCCCCACTTCGCGCTTTGGCATACATTTTTTTGTATAAATTAATTGTTTTTAATTATTATGACCTTGGGTTCACAATATAATCTTATAGGTATAAAATGTCTTACAATTTATAGTAAATTTTTTGATATACAAAAAAATAATTGCGTATACTTTAAAATTATAAGTTTTAATAATTTTTTGTAAAGAAAACTTGTAGATATAAAATATCTTAGAATTTTTATGTATAACTTTTGGATGTTCTTATTTTTCTTAAGAAGAGGTTCCTAAATTTGGAGCTCTATAACTCCGGAAGTATACGGGCGATTGTGTTTCCCAAAGATGTCGGTGTGGCTGTGTGTCTGTGAACGCTCTACAGCCTATACCGTTCAACCTAAAAATATGTTTTGAATTTAAGATTTGTGTACCCCAAAATAGAAAATCTTCTATTTTGAAAAGGACTTTTCAACCGGTAGTGCTCGTTTACACGTGTTATTTATTATTATCTTGGCCATGGCTGCATTTACAGAAAAACTTGTAGATATAAAAATTCAAGATATTCTAATTTAAAAATCTTTTAGTTCGAAAGTTTTCTCCTAAACTGTACCATTCTCTAAATAATTGAATATTTTTTTAATCATTGTTATCTATTACTGGTATTTATTAGTTAAAAAAATTAAAAACACGAAAATATTATATGTAAGTAATTTCATATTATTTTATATCCTGTATTTCAATAACGAATACATATTTCATTACTACAAAATAATGATTTGGAAATCGATAAAAATAGTCCAAGCAATTTGAAATTATTATGATTCTTGGTAAATTGAAATTTCGTGATGCTAAATTTGAATAATGGAACGAAAACACATTCTGTATTTATATACAGAATGTGTTTTCGTTCCATTATTCAAATTTAGCATCACGAAATTTCAATTTACCAAGAATCAATAATAATTTCAAATTGCTTGGACTATTTTTATGTGAATTCAGAATAGAAACATAGAAAAATCGGTTGTGGCCAACACAGAACTTCCTTTTACGTTTTAGTAGTATGCTTATTTGGTTAAAATGCGATATAAATTTTTATATTAGACGAAATTTCTCGAGCATATGAATAAAAATTTATATCGCATTTTAACCAAATAAGCCTACTACTAAAACGTAAAAGGAAGTTCTGTGTTGGCCACAACCGATTTTTCTATTCTGAATTCACATGCGTTTATTGGTTAAACTCAGCACTACTACATGGCTCTTCCTAAAAGACTCAAGAAATATTTAATATTAATTAACTTATACAGTGATATGAGTATTTTAAGTTTCTGGCAAAAAAAGAAAAGATAACGGAAATAAAATAATAAAAAATTCAGTTCTAATTTAAAGTGTCCGATTTCAAAGCATACACCAATTTAAATAATATCAGAATTATCATTATACATGTTTTGACACGCAATTTAATTTAAATAAATAATAAACCAATGTATCACTTAGAACATATACAAAATTTAGTTATTTCTTAAATTTAGAGACATTTTTCGAAAAATTTCATTGTAAAGGAAAATTATTTCAAAATTTCCGATTAATTTAAATAACTACTAAAAATTAACAATAATCATATCTATCTAGTAAATGTAACTGATGAGCAGTGCATTTATGAAATATGTATTTAGTTGTACAGTACCTAAAAATATAGTGTTCTCAATATTGAGAATTTCAAAGCTTTAACTACAATAAAAAACATGGAATTTAAATTTTCTGTCAGTTTTATGATATCAATACAGGAATTTAAAGAAACGGTTAAATATGTAAAAGAACAGCTGCATACACTTCAATACAAAAACATCTGCTTACTTAGAACAGTCTTAACAAAAATGTTGGTAAATGTATCATATTTACACTAAATGTATTTTGTTTTATTACTAATTTTCCCATAAACAATACGTGACAGAACAAATAATAGTGTGTATATATTAAAAAAAAAAAATCAACTGGTTTTGCAATATCCTCAGTCCAAAGAATGTTTTAACTGTGAATTGAGGACTTGAGAATCTTCGAGTCAACAACAGAAACGCAGTCGAGTTCTTGGAAGGACCACCGAGTTTTAAAACGGTTCAACTAGTTATTTTCAAAATTTACCAGTGCTGGTAAAACCGTTCTCACACCATATTCTACTTTCTTTTATGTCCGTCTTTAAAGAAACATATTTTACAATCAAAAGAATTAGTTAGAAAAGTTCATTGTACCAAAAATCATAGAAAAATATTTTTAAACGTTTACTGATAAAAAAAATGTGCTATGGGAACCATCTGATAGTATGTTTCTCATAAATATATTAAGCTTATCAATGGTGTCAAATAATCAAACCATCATTTTTCCAATATTGAAGGCCAAATTATATAATCATAATAAACTTCCGTGTTCAATTAAAAATTAGCAAGGATAATTTTGCAATATGATATTATTATGCATGATAACAGGAGTTACCAAAGTAATAATAAACACGTGTTTCGTGTTTGTTATAAACACAAAAAATAACAAATTTACAAATTAATTGAATTTAATTTGTAAAATTATAAAATTTAATGATAATTCATATAATATATATATATATATATATATATATATATATATATATATATATATATATATATATATATATATATTATATTACGATGTGTGTGTTTATGTTAAGTGAGGTTATGTTAGGTAAGGTTATGTTAAATTAGGGTAGGTTAGGTCAATGTTAAGCTGGAACCGGTTAGATTAGTTTTCATATTTCTTTTGTGAATTTAATCTGTACATTTATATTTTATGAATTATAAAACTACAATTTAAAGTCGAAAGTTCATGTAAAGTTAGGTTATATTACGGAAATGCTAGGGTATGTTAGGTAAATATAATGAAGTTGTTTTTAAATATATTTTTTTGTAAAATTTTCTTACGTAAAGTAAGGTTATTTTAGATTGGGTTAAGTCGATTGTAAGTTATAACATGTTAAGTGTTACTTTTTTGCGAATTCAGGGTTTCCACAGCAATTTTGTATACAAAAAAGTGAAATAGTGTAGTTTTTAAAGGATAAAAGTGAAATAAGTAACTGAAAAAAAGCGAATAAAATATTCATTTTGTAGACGCCATTTTGTTTTTAGACCGATTTTGAGGCCAGATTCCTAAATTGCGACCCCAAATACGTTGTGTTATCAAATTTGTATAAATAAATAAAAGAGCTATACATATTTTAATTAAGAGTGTATTAAAAACAAAAGCTGGAGTGGCATGCACTCGAATTTCCTTTACGTAGTTTTTACTAAATATAATCAAAATATCATATGATTGATTAAACTATGTGCAAATACATGACAACATAAATAAGA
Source organism: Leistus spinibarbis (assembly GCA_933228885.1). Lineage (NCBI taxonomy): Eukaryota > Metazoa > Arthropoda > Insecta > Coleoptera > Carabidae > Leistus > Leistus spinibarbis. The sequence goes on from OW121791.1 coordinate 7,385,593, forward strand.
TATTTAAGAGTTTCCGTAGTAGTTTTCTCGGAACTGGTACATTTTTTTAAGAAACTTTTAAAACAAAAATTGTGCGAAATATTAATATCTATCATTATGAATATAACTATTTTTGCCATAAGTGCAGCCGTTCTAGTGATATTCGGAATAGAATAAAAATGCATAGAGTAAACTTGCACTTCCGGTTTCTTAAGTTTGAAGTTTCTCAATTTAACGTTTGACAGTAAAAATGGGTTTTGAGTCAACGAAGTTAGAACATTGACGAATTTTTAGCGTCTTTAATACTTTTCATACATTTATGACATGAATATACTGAATGAAATTTTAAAATAGTGACAATAAGTGATCGACTTCGGAAATAGTGAATGCGTGGAAGCCCTGCAAATTTTATCAATATTTTTATCATTTATAACTGGCAAAACTAGTTTAAAGTTTGTAAGTTCATGTGAACTGAGGTTAGGTGGTTAGGTTAGTTAACGGTAGGTTAGGTTAGGCTAGGTTAGGTAGATGTTAAGTTAGGACAAGTAAAGTTAAGAGTAATAATTGATTTTATTTAAAATTTCCAAATAATAAATTCCTGTTTCAGTATAAATTGCAACTAAAATATATAAATCTTAAATGTTTCATGATTGCTATTCATAAATTTGATGATATATACGGAACGAAAGATAAACTTTGACAGTTGAACCTAGCATAAAATGTTTTGAGCCACTGATCAGCTCAAGTCGGTTACGCAAAAATTGCTATGCAAATGACAAATACCTTAACTTACCGCCTTTGAAAGGTATTATACTATTTTGTACACTAGATTACACGCACTGTCATTAGTTTATATTTCTTAACGTAAAAATAGTATCTGTTAGGTTATGATCACGACCTCACCGACGTAAACTTGAACTACGAATGAAAGGAATAAAATAACCGGCACACCAACACCAATACACAGCCGCACGCATACACCAAAACTGGAATGAATGAATGCGTATGGTACACAAATACCTTATATTGTATAATGATCTTTATGTCGCTGGGTTTTAGGAAGGTTTTCTATAGTTTTACACTTCTTAAATGTAATCGGAATCTTTGCGACAAAAAATGTACGCTCTTATGCTGATCGCACTTGCTGAAAAATGCGGCCACGGCTGGAAATATTTTGCGCCATCATCTCGCGTATAAATACGAATTTTGAATCAGTGATGCATAGCACAATTTTATAGAACATATAATTTTGACATGTGAATACAAATATTTTGAATTTTCTTTAAGCTAATATTATTGTTTAAAAATAACAATCACATCTTATTGAGACTTATTAATGTCACCAATTATAATTCAATGTTATGTAGTTTTTAATGCATGAGAATTAAAATGAAGATTAATGCTATCAAATTTAGTACGGACTGGGGGGCTCGAATGGAACATTGTTTTTATTTGTTCAAAATGTCTGCGGTAAGGAAAAATATAGACTCAATTGAATTGATCCTCTTCAGAGAAATCTTTAGTAAAAGACGAAAGATTTATTTGCATAGAAGAGAATCCAGAGTAACTACCCTTTACTCTTGAAACACGCAAACACAAGTTAATAGTAACTTGATACAACTCGCGCCATCTCTTGCCAAACTTATACACTAACTTTACATTATCCAAAAATCCATCTACATTTTGTTTTATATATATAGTAATTTCATGTAAAAAATATCTGGAGTGGTCTGCACTCAACTTTCTTCTACGTAGTTTTCAAAAGATAGATATTAATATACATATATATCCCAAACAAACTGTCTACATATATATATATATATATATATATATATATATATATATATATATATATATATATATATATATATATATATATGTAGACAGTTTGTTTGGGATATATATATATATATATATATATATATATATATATATATATATATATATATATATGTAGACAGTTTGTTTGGGATATATATATATATATATATATATATATATATATATATATATATATATATATATATATATATGTAGACAGTTTGTTTGGGATATATATATATATATATATATATATATATATATATATATATATATATATATAAATATATATTATCTCAAACAAACGGTCAAACTAACCAATACTCTACAGGAATACTCTGAAATGTCTATTTTGTTTTCCTGGCAAAAACGGGCGCAGATAATATTTATTATTATTAAGTGATAACCAAATAATTTGCTGATCAATATAAAATGAAAATTCAAATTAAATTACTATAACTTAATAATAACTGGATAATTATACCAATTTATAATGGATCTGAATTTGAAGTACTTATCGTATTCACTCTTAAACTGTCAAACTCCACAGTAAAACTCTGAAATTGTTATTTAATTATATAATATAAATTGATTCTATAATAATTTACCTGATACAATGTATTCTAATAAGAAATCCATATTTTAAATATTAATTCATACAGATAACTGTCAATGTAATGCTTGTTTGTTTTTTATAAACAAGAAACAAATGATGTAACTCATGGTTGATCCGTTTTAAAAAATATCTGGAGTGGCCTGCACTCAACTTTCTTTTACGTAGTTTTCAATAGATAGATATTAATATACATATATATATATATATATATATATATATATATATATATATATATATATATATATATGTATATATATATATATATATATATATATATATATATATATATATATATATATATATATATATATAATATAATGAAAATAACTGGATAATTATACCAATTTATAATGGATCTGAATTTGAAGTACTTATCGTATTCACTCTTAAACAGTCAAATTTCACAGTTAAACTCTGAAATTGTTAATTAATTATGTCAGCAAATATATAATATAAATTGATTCTTAATAATTTACCTGATACAATTAATTCTAATAAGAAATCAATATTTTAAATATTAATTCATACAGATAACTGTCAAAGGAATGCTTGTTTGTTCTCAATAAACAAGAAACAAATGATGTAACTCATGGTTGATTCGTTTTAAAAATAATAAAATTAGTCACAATTGTAGATATCACCATGGCAACGTAAATAAGATATTTGAGTTTTTTCGTAGCAGTTTTCTCATAACTGGTACAATTTATGAAGAAACTTTTCAAACAAAAGTTGTGCGAAATATTAATATCTTTCATTATGAATATTGCTATTTTTGCCGTAAGTGTAGCCGTTCTAGTGATATTGGAGATAGAACAAAAAATGTATAGAGTAAACATGAACTACCGGTTTGAATATTCTTTTCAAAAATAGGAGGTGCACATCTAGGGTATATACAAGTCTTAAGTTTGAAGTTTCATAATTTTTCGTTCGACAGTTTTGGCCCTAGAGCGTTCACAGACACACACACACACACACACACACACACACACAGACGTCATGCCGAAAATAGTCACATTCGATTCAGGGAAGGTCAAAACATATATATCCGTTGAAATCTCGAGTTCGAAATTTTTCATGATTACAATACTTACTTATTACTCTGTAAAAGAAAGTAAGAAATATTAAATGAGGAGGCACTCGACTTTCTTTTACGTAGTTTTCATTAATCATCAAAACTGTCAAAAAAATACCTATACTCCGCAGTAATACCCTGAAATTGTACCATTTAGCTTATTATTTTATTATATTATCAAATACTGTATCATCAATATGAAACATAAATGCTGATTCTTTAAAATTCACCATATAAATATATTCAAATATAATTTTTAATACGTACTGTTTTTAGCTCGCCGTACGTAGTACCGAAGAGGCTAAAGCATTCGGTCGTGTGTCTGTAGCATTCTCGGATCAAAAAATTTCATTAAGAAAAAGTGTTCGTCTCGTCGCCCTGATTCCGAAAATGTATATAACTTATATACTTGGATGTTAGTCGTCGCTCGTTCGGTCGCTCGTAAGACCAAATTTGTGCCCTCTACTCCTCTGAAGGTACCGGAGCGATTCACTCCAAATTTGGTACACATATTATTTGGCATCCCGTTTGAATCCGTTCGCAGTTTAAATCCAATCGCCCGTATACTTCCCGAGTTATAGGGCCCCAAAATTTGGAGCCCCCCTTAATACTGCCCTTATAAAAATAATTGAAACACTTAAAAATTCTACTAAAAATTCTAAGATATTTTTTGTCTACAAGATTTTTTCATTTTGTTAACCCAAAGTCCGAAAAAAATTATTAAATATTATAATTTTGAATTTCAAAATTTGAAAAAAAAATTTTTTTTTTAATATTATCTTTAATTAAATGTAAGACTTTTTATATCTATAACATTTTTTCAATTAGTTAACCAAAAGGCCATAATTATTAAAAACTGCTCGCATCGCATATATTACTTATAAGGCGAGCTGGACGCATAGGTGCGTTGTACCTAAGCTTGTTCTAAATGGATTTCAATATTTATTACAAACACGTTCTTAGTCTTTGTGTTCATAAATTATTTCTATTTTGTTTCTGTCAAAATATTTTCGGGCATAGTTTATACGATTTTATAAAAGAAATATCTCATAAAAGCATTTCCACATAAATAAGAATTTTAAGATTTTCCATAGCGGTTTTCTCGTAACTGGTACATTTTTTAAAGAAACGTTGCAAACAAAGGTTCCGTGAAATATTAATATCTTTACTATTTTTACCAAAAGTGCAGCTGGTCTATTGATATTGGGGAAAGGACAAAAATGCATAGAATAAACATGCTGTTCCGGTTTGAATATTCTTTTCTAAAATAGAAGACATCTAGTCCATATAAGTCTTAAATTTGAAATTAAGTTAAGGTTCGACAGTTTTGGCACTAGAGCGTTCAGACAAACAAACACACACACACACACATCGACGGCATTCCGAAAATAGTCACTTTCGATTCAGGGAAGGTGAAAACGTGTATATCCGTCGATATCGCGAATTCGTAATTTTTCATGATTTCAAGACATACTTATTACTTCGTAAATGAAAGTAATGCCAAGCTAAATTGAACAATTTCAGGCAGTGTCGGATTTACAAATGTGTCGCCTATAGGCTGAACCAAATAGCCGCCTATGATACTCCGTTTTTAATGGCCGCGGAAAATTTGCCACCTAGCCTATTTAGAAATCAGCCACTGATTGCAGGGTATTACTGTGGAGTATTGGTATTTTTTGACAGTTAATTTGGGATATATAATTTTAATGAGATTACGTAAAAGAAAGTCGAGTGCAGGCCACTCCCCATTTTTTATTAAATAAGCAAGCCGCGTATAACATCGTGCGCCGGCGCACACCTGCCGCCTTGCGTTCCACGTTAACTGTTAATTTTACGAAAAAATAATAAGAACCTTCTTTGTAGAAAATTAAACGAACTTTAATTTCATATAAAGCCTTTAAGGTAAAGAACTTTGCATTTTCAAAGATATTTGAGAAAATGCGTTTTTCTTTCAAGTATTATGATGGAAAAGCTCAAATCTTAGGGGACTTTTTGCATTTCATTTTCAGTCATCCCAAGAACGTGTTTACTAAAGTTCAACCCTCCGGGACTTTTTCTGCATTGGAATGTTAAAGTGACGACTATGTATCTTATATTAATATTTCAAGTAATAAAGTATTGTATACATATAAAGAATGTTCGATTATGATATTGATATTAATATAAGATTTGTAAGAAGTCAAAAAATGAGTCAAATATGAATTGGGCAACGGCAAAAACAGATCCGTTTGAAAGTCAAAGTGCTTTCATAAACTTTCTCTTATATTATTTAAATAATGATTCATAAAAATACACCATCTATTTATGATAATACTGCAGTGATATAGGCTGACGACCGCGCTAGCGACAGTTGCTTATGAGTCGGGTACCCTGAGTACTATTGCATACCTGACCGGATACGAACGGGCAAATCCAAGATCCGCCAGCTGTCACGCTTTCAAACGAACAATATCTACAGTCAACGACACCCAACAATACCAACTACAACGACTATTTCATTTGTCTACGTCCAAAAACACGCTTAGCAAAATATACAATTTGCTGTTAGGAATTTTGTTCTTTTTTTACTATCTTTGGTAATCTCTAGAACGGTTTATTCAGTTCGGTTGCTACAAACACCAATGTCTGCAACCATTTTAAGGGCGAACTCAAAGTTAATCACACCAGAAAAATAAACCATTTTAGTTAATGCAAAAATAGTCAAAATAAATTCAGAATTCAGGGATCATCAAAACAGATATTTCCATCAAAATTCCGGGATTGATTTTGTTGTAATGTCAATACATTATTTTATACATAACGTATAAGAAAGTAAGCATAACATCTAATTGTTAACAAATTGGTTTGGAGTCTGTGGCTGATAACTTAAAATAATTATTTTATCTAATTGTTGTACTAGGTCCGACTTATATTACACAAGAAATGGCACAACAATGACATTACTTGACTGATTTTTACAATTTTAACATTATTTATAATGGCATTTAGGTTTAATTTGAAGAAATGTATAGTTTGTAAACAACTCATTTTGCGAGCAATTTAAAGGTTCATTCAATGCGAACCAATTAGTGATTAAGACTAGAAATTACAATTAATAATCCAGTTTGTTTTATGACAAACAATGCTGGGGTTTACAGCAAGAAAATTTATAATTAATGTGTTCATTTTGTTGCTGGGAATGATAGCATTGTTTGTCATAAACTGTGAATAAAACCTAACTCCAGATATATGGGCAATTCAATTTAAAATGTTACGTGAAAAAATTGGTCACTCATATTATGAGTATACACCATTTGGTTAAAATCTACCAGGTACCTTCAGATGTAGGCACAATTTCATGTCTTACGAGCGTCATCTAAGTATATGAGTTATATACATTTTCAGAATCAAGAAGACGTGACACGAATTTTTGTTCTAAATATGATTTGCTACTTAGTTATTGACGTAAGACTCACGACTGAATACTATAGCTATTTTGTACATACTGTTCGGTGAACGAATAAGGATTCTTACTCCGTAAGAAGAATTAATAGTATTTTTATAATCTTTCAATTCATTAATAAATAGAAACATAAGTATGAATCCTCACATAAAACACGAATTATGTTCGATATATTTAGAAGATTCAAGTCTTTCTATATTTTGCAGACTCTCCTTGTACATTCACATATTTGCTCATAATTAGAATGAATCTAATATGAAAATACTATAGAACAAATATTATATTTAAAAATAAATACTAGGCAACCAGGATAACAAAACTGTAATACATGCAATCTAATAAACGAAATTAACATTAAACCCCGTTAAACGAACAATTAAATTAATAAAAACTGTATCAATTGTATCCATTCAAAAATCATCAAAAATTCATATTTTACAACTAGTACACACAGTTATAATTAAATATACAAGAATTTGTAATTATAATTTGATATACTTATAGAAAAAGAACGGTGTCTCACCTGTATTCTGTGTACAGTCTCGTGTGCAATCATTACCCCCTCTTAACAACCCGAATACCTGTGTGTACAGTCCGTCAAAGAATCGGGAGACGAGTCAAAACTCCGTTAGGTAGACAACATTTAGTCTACCACATACTGTTCAGAGAAGATATCGAATCAAATTGGTTTACAGTGATAATCTCATGGCTATTAAATAATGTGCAACTGATTTATGATTAAAATGAACTACGTGTAAAGAGTTAAATTTTAGAATTGTGTTTGATTTTAAGTGTAACTCGATATTTAAAGTCAATAACTTGAGTGACACATATATTTCAGTGGTTTTAATACAATTGTTATATATTAAATGTAAGAATTATTACTTTTAAAGAAGTTTTAAAATACTATTTTAATAAATAGTTAAACCTTATAAGTGATTATGTTATTAGTTTGTGTTTTAAAATGAAAAAACTTAAACACTTTACGTAAAAATGTTCAAATATATTTATTATTATATATAATAATATAGTTTTTTTTTAAATAAAAATATAAATATTGGTGGCAAAAATAGCGGTATTTTAATTTAAATTATTGGATGTTTCGTGATTAAAAGTGAGCCTTATGTGATCTGGTGATAAAGAAGTGATTACAATCTAATGCCTAACGCAGTACTAAGTGACTGACCTTTAGGAGGACACATTAAAAGATGGCCGACATTGGTTCGAGCGCCATCCGTATTGTCGGAATAGTAGCGCTGTTATTTATTGCACTTGTCAAAGGTAAGACATTCTGGAATGCATTTATGCCCTTCAAACTTCAGTGGTGGCGTGTGTGATTTGAGAACTACGCCATTATTCTGTATGATCTACAATTTACAACAAACCCATCGCTGTGATCTAGTGAATAATTAAATCTATTATTGAAGAGGGTACACAGAAGTCTTATAAATACTAAAATACATAACAATTGCTAAATATATCTCAGATTCGTACCCGCAGTCTTGTGGTCACAAGCTACAACGCTAAATTATAAACAAAATATTGTACAAAATTGACAATATATTTATATGTCATTATTGTTGAGATAATATTTAGTTATTCTGATTTATTATTTACCGATGTATATTACTACAGAATTTGAGCACACTTGATGGGTAATAGTTAAACAGAAGATGGAACCAATATGTTATTTTATTTTAATGATAATTTTAAATATAACAAAATTAGGTGCATGCACCTATGCCTGTAGTTCACCTTATAGAAAATATATACGATGCGAGCAGCGGAGACAACCCCGCAATCCGTGCTTGCGCTTGAATTAAATAAAAAATTATTGACTTAAATTACTATAGCATTTTGTACTATAGCTTTTTATAATTTTTTTTTTTTTGATAAATTAAAAAACTTTTACTGTATATTTTAAAATTCTAAATTATATTCAATTATTTTTTATGGTCTTTGAGTTACCAATATGAAGAAATGTTGTGGATATAAAATATCTTAGACTTTCTTCTAAAATTTTTGGCTGTTTAAATTATTTTTATAAGGGCAGTATTAAGGGGTGCTCCAAATTTTGAGGCGCTATAACTCGGGAAATTATATTCAATTATTTTTTATGGTCTTTGAGTTACCAATATGAAGAAATGTTGTGGATATAAAATATCTTAGACTTTCTTCTAAAATTTTTGGCTGTTTAAATTATTTTTATAAGGGCAGTATTAAGGGGTGCTCCAAATTTTGAGGCGCTATAACTCGGGAAGTATACGAGCGTTTGGATTTAAGCTGCGAGCGAATTCATATGGAATGTGAATCAATATGTGTAGCAAATTTGGTGCAAATCGCTTCGGTACCTTTAGAAGAGTCAACCTTCGAAAGTGTATAAATAAATAAATAAATATATAGAGAGAGAAATAGAAAATTCGACTTACAGTAATTATTTTATATATAATGAATACAAATATCTCACTCCTATAATTTTGACAAGAGGAAAAATTCGACTAAAGGAAGTTCGAAAGGTACAAGTTTGACTGTAGTAAAATGTAAATGTAATTTAATGCGCTGATATAGAAAAACTCAAATCTTACCCGCAAAAATGAGGCTTAAGGGGGTATTACTCTTTCGACGGCCTATTTCAGATTTTTTTGATATGTGGTCCATGTCGATCCGTCTCAAAATGGCGACCATGTCCGGCGCCTCAGTCTGTGCAGCCGGAAAGGTTTTGGCACTTTCCGCTATTTGAAACATAAAATCGAGTAGGTATTATTAATCTGCATTAAATTGAACCTCTGTCGTTGCAAAATATTGAAAATTGGATTTTTCAGAGCGCCTCAAAGTTGAAAAAAACAGGCGAAAATTGAAATTTTTGTTCAGACGGCTGTAATTTTCTCATTTTTCGATAAAATGTTTCGCCCGAGGGTCAATTTCCGTAGAATTTAATGCAGATTAATAATACCTACTCGATTTTATGTTTCAAATAGCGGAAAGTGCCAAAACCTTTCCGGCCGCACAGACTGAGGCGCCGGACATGGTCGCCATTTTGAGACGGATCGACATGGACCACATACATAAAAAAAATACATTTTGTACTCCAAGAATTAATAAAGAAGATGCAAAAAAGCTCAAGGTCCCAAGTGTTTTAGTTTACCCACAAAAAAAATAATCCTGAAAACCGTCTGAAATAGGCCGTCGAAAGAGTAATACCCCCTTAAGGAAAAATTCGATTCATGGAAGTTCGATATGTGGAAGTTGTAGTAATTTTATAACCTTTAAACTCGAGAAGTATAAGAGCTATTGAATTTTAAGCCGACAATAAAATTAACTTATAATCTTTGTGCTGAATCGGACTTTTGAATTGCACAAGAATTGGCGTGATGAAACCACAAAACAATATTGATTATTGAAATTTATATAATTTTTCGAAACAAGTGAGATGTACACTGACAGGCTAAAGAATTATTTGTTATTTCTGAGAAAGTTACACAGACACACGACCGAACACCAAAGCACTATTTCCATCAATTCGTCAGTAAAAATTGTCCATCCAGAATTTATCGTGGTCTAAATAGTTAAATATTATTACAATTAAAATTGTGATAATAAACTGCATTTTGAAATATAGGGCAAGCCAATTAATTTAAGCATATGGAAACCGTAAAAATGTATTGTTTAAATTTCTAAACTAGGACTTTCCATTCATTAATGATTTTTATAACATTCATTAACTATGTTAATCAACAAACGGAATCCGTTAAATATTCTTATAATTTTTAAATTAAAGGCTGATTTATAACAAGCTAAAAGCGTAATTGATAATATGAATACAAAAAAATTATTCTCTAATTGTGTTCTATGTACCAATTCTGCTGTATAAGAGCGAATCGCAAAACCGAGAATCCAAAACATAGAACAACAAAACAAAATACTCAAAAGAGTGAATACAGAGAATACTTATAAAAGAGAAGGATTAAAGCAAAATAACAAAAACAGAGATTGACCAAAACAGCAAATGTCCTAAACAGAAGACGACCAGAAGAAAGAATAAGAATAACAAAGAAAAGACAAAACACCTAAAGTTAATACCTAAAATGTAAATTACCTAAACCAAGAATACTCGAAAGCAAAAAAGAACAATGAAGAGAATACTTAAAGAAAGAATGGGCTAAAACAGAGTAGGATCATTTTATGATAATCATATTTGTGATTTTTTATTTAACTGACTAATTTAACCTAGATTAGCGGAAATTATTAAAAATATTAAACTATTAACTCCAAGCACCTGACTTTTGTATTACCTAACCTAGATCGACGGAAATTAATAGTAAGGTAATTATTTATTGCTCTTTCGAATAGTCTTTGTTTATGACAATTCGTTCTTTTGGGCATTTTCTGTTTTGACCGTTCTCCGTTCTTCTCATTCTCTCTTCTGGTCGTTCCTATATTTAGGTAATTCGCTGTTTTGCTCAATCTCTGTTTTATTGTTCTCTGTTTTAAGTATTTTGTATTTTTATTCTCTGTTTTCACCATTCTCTCTTTTGAGTATTTTATTTTGCGATTCGGTCTCTTGTGCAAGAATAATCTATGTATCTCATACGAACAAATTAACATAAATCTGACATATCCAAAAATTAACAAAAACCAGCAAACGATAGTAATTTATATAAATAGAATTGCCTCTTTGACAAAAAAGAATCTTAGCATTGTTTTGAAGAACGATTCAGTTCTGACGTATAATTGAAGTCTCTTAGACTGCGTGTAGAAATTATACTGTTACAAATAAAGCACAAGATAGTATGTGCTGAACTGAATATTGGACAGAATTAGAGAGTATGATAAAATATGATATTTGCAGTGTGTACATAATATGTGTCAACTTGTTATCATACATATGCTGCTAGTCGTGCCTTTATTTATGTGTTTATGATTTATGTTTTTGAAACCGAATGTAGAACATATACATGGGTAGGTATACAAAAGAATTTTAACTTTCTAGTCTTATTTTTAATTCTATTTAAGTGGATAGGATATACGAAGTACTTAGCGCGATGTGTCATATAGAATTATATATTTAGCAGAATATGATTCTATTTAGATATACATAAAATAAAATAATCTACACTGGACGTTCTTGTATGTATAATTAAATATGTGTAGACATTTTGTGGTATATTAATATTATATTATTTTAAAAAGATGATGTGCAGCTATTCCGATTCGAGCCACTAACTGAATTTGACAAAATTAACGCAATAATCAAACATTTTGTTGCTGTGAATGCTAGTATTATTTGGCATAAAACAAACTGGGTTTAATTGTCATCAATAGTCGAAAATAATCATTATCAACATTGAGACACACAAAAATTAATTTTCAAAAATAAGAGGTATTCTTCCGCTCTATATACACACTATGAATTTAAAGTTTTATAGTTCTTAATCTGTCTATAACTTCATTTTTTACTTTCTTTTACAGAGTAATAAGTAAGTATTGTAATCATGAAAAATTTCGAACTCGAGATTTCAACGGATATACACGTTTTGACCTTCCCTGAATCGAATGTGACTATTTTTGGAATTACGTCTGTGTTTCTGTGTGTGTGTGTGACTGTGTGTCTGTGTGTGTCTGTGTGTGTCTGTGTGTGTCTGTGTGTGTGTGTGTGTGTGTCTGTGTGTGTGTCTTTGAACGCTCTAGGGCCAAAACTGTCAAACGAAAAATTATGAAACTTCAAACTTAAGACTTGTATATGCTTTAGATGTGCACCTCCTATTTTTGAAAAGAATATTCAAACTGGTAGTGCATGTTTATTCTAGACATTTTTTGTTCTATCTCCAATATCACTGGAACGGCTACACTTACGGCAAAAATAGTTGTGTTTATAATGAAAGATATTAATATTTCACACAACTTTTGTTTGAAAAATTTCTTCAAAAAATGTGCCAGTTGCGAGAAAACTGCTACGAAATATTATAAATATCTTGTTTACGTTGCCATGGATTCGCATGTAGCTTATAAAATCGGATCATCTGCTATTTTGTCAGGAAAACAAAATAGATTCAATTAGATAAATGACATTTCAGGATATTTCTGTAGAGTATTGGTTAGTTTTACAGCTTGTTTTGGTTATATATATATATATATATATATATATATATATATATATATATATATATATATATATATATATATATATATATCTATATCTAGTGAAAACTGCGTAAAAGAAAGTCGAGTGCAGGCCACTCCAGATATTTTTTGTATTAGAACGTTCACAAACACATACACACATACAGGCATTATTTTAAATAAACAATAACTATTTAATATGCATTTTTGTTAAAATCGCGAAGTTCGGATTATTCATGATTGTACTTCTTTTTAGAATTCGGCCAAGAAAGTAAAACATTTAAAAAAATAATAATTTATGTATAGTTGAAATATGATTATTGCATTGTTTACCAACAATTCCCAGTAGTGTTTTAATAAAAAGAATATTATCAGGATAATTATTACAGAAGTGAAATTGTATGCAAAAACAAAAAACAATATGAACTAAATAATTTGAACGAGAATTTTAAACAGAGGCGGAACTATGTAATGTTTTCTTTCCTGAAATCACGTTTTCTTTGGGCACGTAATATATGAAATACGTCTTGGCAGAAAGCTATTTTTAAATACCAGAAATAATTTAATCTGAAATTAACTTTAAAAAAGCTAGAGTGGCCTTCAGTCGACTTTCTTGTCCTTTCATTATCAGTATTTATAGACGTCATTCCGAAAATAGTCAGAAACGATTCAGTGATTGTAAATACGTGCATTTCCGTTAAAATTTCGAGTTCGAAAATTTACATGATTATAATAGTTCCAAGAAAGTAAAAAATGTAACTGTTATAAATGAAAAATAACTGTTTCGTCTCAAAAGGATTACATTTTCAATGACCAAAGTAGTTAGAATGAGTGTCTATTTATTTTTCAATTTCAAATGACCGTAAGAACTTCACCATGATCAGTTGTTAGCCTTGAGATTATGAATGCTTTCTTTTAATAAGATACTAAATATATATATATATATATATATATATATATATATATATATATATATATATATATATATATATATATATATATATATATATATATATATATATATATATATATGTATATTTGTTGAATTAAAAAAATAAATTATTAAGTAGAACATATTTTTAGCTCGCCGTATGAAGTACCGAAGAAGCTAAAGCATTCGGTCGTGCGTCTGTAGCATTCTCGGATCAAAAAATTTAATTAAAAAAAAGTGTTAGTCTCGTCGCCCTGAATCCAAAAATGTATATAACTTATATACTTGGATGTTAGTCGTCGCTCGCTCGTAAGACCAAATTTGTGACCTTTACTCTTCTGAAAGTACAGAAGCGATTTGAACCAAATTTGCTACACATACTATTTGATTCCGTTCGCAGTTTAAATCCAATCGCGAGTTATAGGCCACCAAAATTTGGAGCCCCCCTTAATGCTGCCCTTAGAAAAATAATTAAAAATCCCAAAAATTCTACTAAAAATCGTAAGATATTTTATGTCAACAAGTTTTTTTCATATTGTTAACACAAAGACCATAAAAAATTATTAAATATTATAATTTTGAATTGTAATATATGCCCTAAAAATTTCTTTTATCAAAATAATCTACAATTTTTTTTTTTTTGCAAGGCTTTTTATATCTATAACCTTTTTTCCAAATTGTTAACCAAAAGGCCATTATAAGTTAAAAGCGCTGCTCGTATCGCATATCTTACCTATATGTCGAGCTGGACGCATCGGTGCGTTGTAAGTTTTTTTTTTTTGGTGTTATTAATAAAAAATGTTTCTTCTTTAATTATTTTTATGCCTCTAGGTCTCACAATTTCAAGAAACTTTGTGGACATAAAATATCTTAGAAATTTTAATAGAATTTTTCGAAATTACTTGGAACTTGTAAAGACGCTTGGAAATAAAATGCGACGGGAACTTCACGGGCTTGGAAATTATATGTAAATCAAATTTCGTTAAAATCAGCCCTGTGCCTTCAGGGGAGATACGTCCATCTTATGGATGAGCGAGCGACTTAATCCAAGAATATAAATATTATAACAATTTCTTTTGATCCAAGAATGTTACAGACACTTAACCAAACACCATAGCTGTCTTGTACTATCGTACAACGAGCTAATATAGCTGGAGTGGTCTTCACTCGACTTTCTTATATCTCCATTATTTATTGACTATAATCTTGCAATCTTTTGTTTTAAATTTATGATAGATTGTTGTGAAACAATATTAATATTTATGGTAACTAGGAAAACGTAAATGTAACATTCTATTTTTAAATACGATTTTTTAGCTAATGGTACATTTTTCGAAAAAAATTAAGCAAGACTTGTTAGATATTTATAATCCTCAACTTGTATTTCTATATATTGTTTTCAAAAATAAAAGTTTTGGCTCTAGAACATACAAGCACAAAATTAGAACTGGAGATTTTAACGGAAATACACGTTTGAACCATATCTAATTCGAATCTGACTATGTGCGCAATGACATCTGTGATTGATTTTGTTTTATAGCAATCGTAGGGTGAATTTTAAACAAAATAAAGCATTATTATAAACTAGGGTCACCCGTGGGCACCATGTGCCCATATGGTACACAGAACATAGGTCAGTTTTGACTGATGGTGAATTTTCATGTAATTTAATAGTAATAACACGGTTTTTCTTCATTTTGTATCGTTTGACTATAATAGTAATACAAATTTCCACATCGCAAATAATAATAAAGAAAAAATCGAGTTCTTTCTTTGAACGCTATTTTGTTCTTAGATCACTATGCTGAGATTAACTAATCGATCGCTTATCATGCACTGTGTAACATCCGATAAATTTAAACAAAATTTTGTTTAACTTTGATTTTAACCTTGTATGGTGCATATGTGTTGTATCATTTAGACAGTTTCTATGATTGTATATAAAAAACAGGATTATAAATTTACTTACGATTGCTGTTTATTATTTGAATCGATTATTCTAATAATATGTATTACAAATCCTTTTTACACAACATTTTTAATGATTTGACATTTGATTCATTATTGTTTTTGAATTAAATAATCAGGCTAGATTCTGAATTTTGCAGTATTAAACTGATGCAGTGTCACAACGGCAGTTTTAAAAGTAATGATAATTAGTTATATGCTAAAATACAATGGATTGTGCCATCAAAAATAAAAGAATAAAATTGCCAACCAAACATGTTTCTAAATATGTTTGAATTATCTCTTCAACATTTTATTTCTCTAATAATCAGAATTATAAATTTACTTACTTGCAGTTATTATAATTTGACGAACTATAAAATCTTACCGCAACTCATATTTTCAAAAATCACTGCTTCTTGGCCATTTTGAAGTGAAAAATATTAACTATGAATTAAAATAAATGTACAGAAACACGTATTTGCTAAAAATATATGCTAATTAGGCAATAATATGCACTTATTTCATATTATACACTTAAAAATTGAAATTATAGCATGCTACTCCCCTTAATCTTAAGATTAAACTTTGAATTGAAGATTTATCACAAAAACTTTTTTGACATTTCATTCTGACGTTTGATTCGTTTTTGTCTATTTCAAAGCAGACTGAACTTCAGAATCGTAGTGATTGTTTTATTTCAGTATAAACTATTTGATTATTTTTTATAACATTATTAACAGTCGCCATGGTGCAGTGGCTAAGTGTCATGCCTTTCACCCTGGAGGTCGTGAGTTCGATCCCCGTCTATGCCAATCTGCATTTTTACAAAAAAGCGTTCTACACATACACACTCACTCACATACACACTCACTCACATACAAACATTTCTGGGTTATTATATTAATGATACAGATAATGAAAGGACGAAAAATGTACCATTTACTGCAAAAATCACCTTTGAAATTAGTGAATATTTACGTTTTCCAGAGAATTCGTTTCATGTTTATAAGTATAATCGCAGAAATGGACAGTACTTTTATCTCGTCGGCCATGAAGAGCTTTACAATAATACTTATTTAATTTATGAAAAACAAAAAGACATATTTAGATCACCTGTTATTCTTTGTAAAAAAAATATATAATTAATTAAATATAATGATATATAACTACAAATCTTCTATAGTTTTTGCAACAGAGCGATCGCAGACACATATACAGTTAATATTTATAATTATACTTATTCAATTTATGAATGAAACATATTTAGAACCACTGGTATTTGAAAAGTAAATACTATACAATTATTATGCCTTTATTTCGCTGCAAAGTTGATCTTATGTCCAACATAACTCCAAGTACCTTGTATTAGATCCGTTTTTCGAAATCAACGAAGATATGTTTTATTATTCTGATATATCACCGCAGATCTTTAACAGTTTTTGCAGTAAAGTGTTTACAGGCACACACAATTATCATTTATAATAATAAATATTCAATTCATAAATGGGAATGATTTAGAACGACTGGTACAGACTTCCCGTCTCGCCTTTCCCATGACTGGGGTGGCAGACAACCCTTTTCAATATTACAATCTTGCCCCATTCAACTCTATCCTTGCCGACCTCAAGCTCTATGTACACTATTTAAGCCTTTCATACACGCCCTTATGTTCCGTTTGCTCATTCTTAATCATATTCATCCATTTATTTTGGGGGCGACCCCGCATTCTTACTCTTACTCTTTTTTGTTAACTTTTCATTGGTCAGATTCATCGCATAATTCCAAGTAGGTACCTATATGAGTTAAATACTTTTTCGAAAGAAAAAAATGAGTATTAATTTTCGGTTACATACGCACGACCGAATACTTAAGTTTTCGCACACTGTAATTCGGTAAGTGAAAAATTATAGTACACATATATTATACCAGAATAGAAAACTGTTTTTTTTTTTTATTACAACTTTCTCGATAAGTCATGACTGACATATGTTCTTCGTATTTGTATTTTTAATTTTTTGGTAAACTAATATATTTAATTAATATATTAGAATGTGCGTTAATTCTAAATTAACGGGTAATACCATGATATAAAATGCTTGTAATTACAAATCAAGGGAGAAATTGGAAAGTTTCCGCTCTTATTGGCACAATCTGATGTATTCCATTCAACACAATCTCCTCCATGCTTCGCCGTTGCTTATTTAAGTTATTGTTACTATTTTTCATTTGTCTGCCAATGCAATTTTTAATCATCTCCATTTCATTCATGACCTCAATATCAGATACGTAAATCTTTGATTGCAAATGAATGGTACATATTTTTAAAATGTACATCTTATTATTGGATTTACTTAAAAATGGATTTTTAGCTCGCCGTACGAAGTACCGAAGAAGTTAAAGCATTCGCTCGTGTGTCTGTAGCATTCTCGGATTAAAAAATTTCATTAGTAAAAAGTTTTTGTCTCGTTGCCCTGAATCCAAAAATATATATAACTTATATACTTGGATATTAGTCGACGCCCGCTCGTAAGACCAAATTTGTGCCCTCTACTCCTCTGAAGGTACTGGAGCGATATACACCAAATTTGGTACACTTATTATTTGGCATCCCATTTGAACCCGCTCGCAGTTCAAAGCCATTCGCCCATATACTTCCCGAGTTATAGGCCCCCAAAATTTGGAGCCCCCTTAATACTGCCCTTATAAAAATAATTAAAACACTAATAAATTCTAAGATATTTTATTTCTACAAGATTTTTTCATATGGCTAACCCAAAGCCCGAAAAAAATTATTAAATATTATAATTTTGAATTTTAAAATATGCTCTCAAAATTTATTTTTTATCAATATAATCTACAAAAAATTGTAAGATTTCTTATATCTATAACATTTTTTCAAATTATTAAAAACCACTGCTCGCATCGCATATGTTACCTAAAGGCGAGCTCTACGCATTGGTGCGTTTTACGCGTACCAAATCTTATATACATATTAAGTTCTCATTTCCCTGGTTTCAATACATATTGACATTGTAACATAGCAAACGTGAGCTGAATTTAAAACAAAACAAGAACTGGCGCTAGCGCCAGTGCTATCAGCTCGCCGTTCCGGCGAGCGCGGTCACATCAATAAATACAAAACTAAAAGCGATAGCAATTATTATAGTACAAAATTTATTGTTGTTATGATATTTCATCGGCATTTTATATGAAATTAATAAATTTCTAAGTTTACGTATATAATTCTTAATCATCGACATTATACTCACATAGCCCATTGAACCAATCTAACCAATTATGATCCCGACATTTATTTATTCCTGTACCATAACAGTTTTAATTTCCAAATACCCCACATTTAAAATTGCACACATCCACATGGGTAACGTTAATATCGTTCGTTTCGTGATTTGCCAAGGATATTGATAATTATTTGATGAACATTTCCTAATTTTATTCATTAAAACACAGAAGCAAATGGTTTATACAGTGGAAAATATAACCAAACAAATTACTGTCACATAAATATAACTTCTTCATTTTACTAACAGATGGCGATCGATGTCTGATATACTTCAAAATATATTTATATTATTTTTTTTAAGCCTATGGGCTCACAATTTGAAAAAACTTTAATCACATAAAATATCTTAGAATGTTGAGTAGAAAATTCTAAAAATTTTAAAAGTTGACTAAGGGCAGTATTTAGGAGGGTTCCAAATTTTGGGGGCCTATAACGCCGGTCCTGTACAGACGATTGGATTTAAAATGCGACGGGAACATCACGGGCATGGTAATTATATGTATACCAAATTTCATCAAAATCGGCCCGGTACCTTCAGACGAGTTGCGGTCACAAACTCAGGTCTTACGACGGACCGACCGAGCGAGCGAGCGAGCGAGATACATACATCCAAGTATATGAGTTATATATATTTTTGGATTCAGGGCGAAAATACAAGAACTTTTTGTTAAGATTTTTTTTCGATCCGAGCATGTTACAGACACACGACCAATCACTATAGCTCTTTTGTACTTACTGTACGACGAGCTAATTAAGTATTATTATAAACTAGGTTAACCTGTGGGCACTATGTGCCCATTTCATATGCATGTTGCCTTAATAAATAATTTGATGGGTTACGAATGTAAATGTAGACTTTAATCATATAAAGAAAGTAAATCTCTTACCCGGTTTTTCCTTGTAGATACGTTTTTGCATTTTCATAGTTTTCTCCGTAAATCTTAAATATTTTATAAAATCCACTCTGTAGATTTACTATCGTGTTTTTCATTGGCAACATCACAGATGCCTATTTGCAAACTCCACCACAAACAAAATGCACATCAAATTTTCGAATGAATATTCTAATAAACCGTAAAATTTATTTGAACGATCTAGAGCCAAAACTGTCGAACGAAGAATTGTGAAACTTCAAACTTAAGACTGGTATATGATCTAGATGTGCACCTCCTATTTTTAAAAAGAATATTCAACTCGGAAGTGCATGTTAACTATGCATTTCTTGTGCTTTCTCTAATATCACTAGAATAGCCATAGCCATTAATACGCATGTATGGGGATTAGCCAATGACCTACGATCCATAAATATGTATTCGTTATAGAAAATACAGGATATAAAATAAAATAAAATTACTAATATGTAATATTTTCTTGTTTTAATATTCATTTTTAACATATATTTTGACAGAAACATATAAATACCAGTAATAGAATGTAATTTAAATATTTCATGAAATTCTTTAGAGAATGGTACAGTTTAGAAGAAAACTTGAATAAAAGTTGTCGGAGTTTCTATATCTACAAGTTTTTCTGTAAATGCATTCATTGCCAAGCTAGTTAAAAAATGAAACGAGTAGTTCCGGCTGAAACATCCTTTTCAAAATAGGAGGTTTTCTATTCTGAGGTACACAATTCTTAAATTCAAAACATCATATGTTTACGTTGAACGGTATAGGCTGTAGAGCTTTCACACACACACCAACTTCATTGAGAAAATAGTCAAAATGGATTCAGGCACACTCAAAATGAATAATTACATTAAAATCTCAACGTTGAATTTTTTAGTGATCCCCATACTTACTTATTACTCTGTAAAAGAAAGTAAAAAACAAATCGCCAAATGAAAATGTTATAATGTAAAAACGTAGATACCCGGTACATATATTATCGGTTCAGCGTGATGTGAAACATTTACAAAATTAACAGTTTTACTTTATAAAACCGGTAAATTCTTTCATAAACAAAAGTTAACGAACTATCAAATTTATAAATAAATCAAAACTGAATGAAAACAGCTTCGAATGTAATTAATAAAAAATAATAAGTATTACAATTGAAATGTATCTTGAATTCAAATGTAATAAAATTCTTTAAATAAATTGCTTGTGAAAACTGACTTACTGTAATATATGAAAGATAGTTTTCTCATAGTATTTGTTCCGCTAGCTAAAATTATAATACCTACATTGAGCTACTATACAAGACGTTTTATTCTCATTTCAAGAATTATTTTCTTTTTATAAAAGTAAGTAAGTTATGTTTTTAAATCGTCATATCTGCCTAAATAATGATATACTACAACAATTTGTACTTTTATTTTATTAAAAATATTTCCCATATCACTCACGAATAGCTCACGTATGTAGACATTTTTTTGCCAATTTAATACAGCAAACAAAATAGACTCAAATAATTTGACAATTGTTATTTGCCATCAATTATCACATATAGATCGGCTGAGAATGTGTTTCGGATATATTGTTTATTACAGATAAATATTGAAAAACAGTTCATATTATACATTATATTTGTATATATTGATACGGTGAATATTATCGAAGCAATCTATATATCTTATTGAAGAAACAGTATTTGATAACGTAATAAAATAATATACTAAATTCAACAATTTCAGAATAATATTGTTGAGTATTGGTTTGACAGCTTATTTGGGATATATATTACTAGTGAAAAATAGTATAAGAAAGTAGGACTGATTACTGATTAGGTAGTTTTGTATTGTTTTATTTGGTGTATTAAAATATTAATATCGTCTAGCTGATATCAAGAGGTGTTAAATTAGTGCTAACTACATAAATCCGAATTTAAAATAAATCTACATACATATTAAGCTGTGATTTTAACAAATTTATAAACAATTCCGAGTACTGTATTTCCATCTCTAATTTCTAGACAATATCGTGTACCTAGATAATGAAACTAACATTACTTAATAATCAAGCTGCAATTAGAATTCAAGAAAAAGCTAACGTTACTTGATGGCTGTTTATTAAAGATAAAATCACGAAATATTCTCACAATTTATTAAAGGTGTAAAAAAAAGGAATTGTGTTGGTTGCTGAATACGGGTCACTGTAATACCGGCCGACCGACACTCGCGCTTGCCAGAGAAGAATATGTAAATGATTATAAGATTGGTATGCATGTATGTGTTGGTTGTTTTTTGTCCTACAGACCGACTCAGGACGTATTCGTCTTCAGTGTGGGATTCGCGAAATACTTTCGCACAGATTAAAATCTCAAATGTTGTTGTTATATTATAGTTAAACTTATATTACTTATATACAAGAAACTGCCAAGTAATGGCAGATCCTAAAGGATTGTTCACAGCTAAAGAATTAGTAATTAAGCTTAGAAATTATAAGTAATAATTCCAGTTTGTTGTATGACATAAAAGGTTATCGTTCACAGCAACAAAATTTATCATAAATTGTATTGCTTGGAATGTTAACATTGCTTGTCATAATACAAACTAGATTATTATTTATAATTTTCTAAGCTTAATTACTAATTGTTTCGCTGTGAACAATCCTTAACTAATATTACAATACACATGGATTACACATAGAGGCAACATGGGCAACTGCCCAGGGCGGCAAATTCAAGGGGCGGCAAATTTCAACAAAGATTAAATATGAAATAAGAATAATAACAAAAAGAAATCACTGATGAATATTCAAACTGTTCAAACTTCATTTTACCATTATTTAAGGGATTACGCCTAGTTGGGATACTGAAATTTACGTAATCTTTAAGAATTTTTTTTGCATGTTTAATAAATATTTATTGAAAATAATAAAAGATTATCTTGTAGCCACATATTACCATGTATGTCCACAATTTTCCTTATGCAAAAATGTTTCAAAATGGCGGATATATCGTCGATTTCCGAGAACGTCTTATTTTACACCGCGTACACAATATCTTCAGCTAACGCTTATCTGATATCAAAATACAAGTAGATTGCGTTAGTATATATCAGTACGCAGGGCTTGAACGAAGGGTTTGATAAAATATTGATTTTTGAATAAATGGCATCAATTTTACAAAATATTAATTTCTTCTCGATAAACAAATTTTGATTATTTGCAATAAAATAAAAAGCTATAACAAAAATGCAAAATCCTTCTCTCAATCTCTGCTTGTTGTGATAAAAAATAAGTATGTATACAATTTGAAGTCAATCGGTAGAATAGTTTTTGGGAAACTGTGTACATCGCAACGATATTTTTTGACATAACACAATTTCGAGATAATTGCATTAAAGTTTATATTGATATTGCTCATGAGATAGCACTCTAAATGTCCATAACTTTTGAATGAGTGCTCCGATACTGTTCAAATTTTGAGGAAATATTATTGAGATAATATACTTTAAAAATATGCAATAATTCTTTTTTCTCGATTTTCTAAACTTGCACAACTAGACGTAACCTCTTAAACTCACTATTTCGACAGAATTTTAAAAAGGGCGGCTATTTTTGTTTTGTAAAAGAGCGACATTTTTTACCACTGCCCAAGGGCGCCACTCAGTGTAAATCCGGCTCTGTATATAAGGAAGTATTATTGTAATCATATAATAATCTATATATAAACTAATCCTGAATCGTATCTGACTATTTTCGGAATGGCAGCTATGCGAGTGTGGACGCTCTAGAGTCAAAACTTGTTTGAGTGTGCACCTCCTATTTTTTAAAACCATATTTTAACCGGAAGCAACGGTTTCCTCCTGCTACTTTTTAAACATCTAGAAAACTAAATGAAATAAAGAAAAAATTATTCTTATAAAAGTTGAAGGTAATTACATTTTTAACAATATTTGTTTGAAAAAAAAATTTCTTTTTCGAAAAAATGTACCATTTTTTGAAAAATTACCCTCGAAAATAACCATGTTACATTTTTGCTTCGCTAGTGATTAAAGATATTGGCAAACCAAACATAAATTGATTTAGTAGACCTCATACGAAGTAGGTATACGAATCGTCATTCAAAAATATTTATGAATATATGATTTACAATAATATTCAATGCAAACGATTATTTTACATTATGTTAACAAATATTGCCTTTAATATATTATTATGAAATAAAAATATATAGTTTTACGGCACTGGTGCGAAATTTCATTGAATAAGAAGATATGGCTATAAGGCTAGGCTGCTCAATAATTATTTAGTATAGATAGAAGTACATTCTGCCATTGTTTAACACGCTAAGGAACACTTAAGTTCTTCGTATATTTCATCAGATAATTTAAATGTTTTTTTTCTAATTAATATTAGCTGCCATATTGGAAGGATTTCAGTGTCGCTGTTAGTATTGTAAGTTGCAAATTCTAACCTACAAACTGTTTCATAACGCTTAGCAATTAAACAAAAATAGTGTATATCCAGCCATAACAAAACAGTAAAAATAAATAGTTCACCTACCTTTTGCAACCAGTGCCTTGGCGTCTGACTTAGTATAAACAAGGTAGATTACCGCGCAACGAATTCCTAGCATAGTTGATGTCTTGGGCTACGGTTGATCGTAATGCGAAGACGCACACACACACACACACACACATACACATGCCGACAAGTACAAATGTGCCGTTACATTGAACTATTGAAAAAACGTGGCCCCCAATGCGTCAAGCAATCTCATCCTCGGATTTATATTGACAGAGATCTTCAATCGGTTTAAGAAACCGGTAATGTCACAGTGATGAGCGGTTATACCGAGAAACAAACGGGCATTTACCGAGAAATGCGAAATTATTACCATTGCGAACGGTGTTAATGTTACAAACAATCGGATATATCATTTCTTAAATGATTCTATTCTGTTTCTTCGTCGTTAAACAATAATCAGTCAAATAATAAGAATTATTTCAAAATTACTGTTAATGGTTTTAGAAATTATTGAATATTATTATAACAAAAGAAAGAAGTGTATCTTTATATGAGTAAATAGTAGCTTAACAATTAAAGATTCAATTAGTATTAGAAAAGATCAACTTTCACAATAAATGATTGTATTAGTTATTGTTATTGCATTTGAAAGCTTCTGGTTTACAAAGAATTAAATAGAATTATTCTATAAGTGTATAATTACGCGAAAATAGTTTTGAGAATTAACATCATGATAACATCAGCTTTGATTTTACGCAAAACAATGACAATTGAGGAGCGTTCATTCAAATTCAGACATGTCCACATAATGTAATCTTGAGCACGTTGGGAGCTAAAATTATTATGCAACATATAATTACAAGTAGTGTATCAAATGAATTTTTTGACAATGACATAACTTTGGAGACATATTAATTTCTTTGCGATAACCGGTAGCAAATGACAAATATTATTTTATTTGAGTCTCATTTGTGTCAATCTCAAAAGGTTGTCAGATATTGTTCATACGATTTATTAAAAATAATATTTAAGATTATCTATAGTAGTTTTCTCGTAACATGCAACTATTTTGAAAACACTTTTTAAACAAAAGTTGTGCGAAATAATAATATCTTTCCTTATAAACCTAATTATTATTACCTTTAGTACAGCCGTTCTATTGAAATTGGAGAAAAAATGCATAGAGTAAACATGCACTATCGGTTTGCATATTCTTTCCCAAAATAGATGGTGCACATCTAGACCATATACAAGTCTTAAGTTTTAAGTTTCACAATTCTACGTTCGACCGTTTGGGCTCTAGAGCGTCCACAGATAGACAGGCAGACGTCATTCCAAAAATAGTCATATTCAATTCAGGGGAGGTCAAAAGGTGAAAGATCGAGTTCGAAAATTTCATTTTCAAGACATATTGCTGTGTATAAGGAAGTAAAAAAAAAAGAATTTACCCACTATAATTGTTTTTGATTTATAGAAAAACATGCCACTTTTAAATAATTATAACCTTAACTAAAAAATTAACCCAAAGTTTAAATATACCTTACCCCAAGTGACAAGCTTAAAGTTTAAATATACCTTATACAAAGTACGAACCCGCTATTTTATAGTTTGTAAGTCCAAAGTTAAAAGCATATTTCCAGAGTAATATAATATATATTTAAAATAAAGTTGTTATTATAAACTAAGCATGAAAAAAAAATATCTGGAGTGGCCTGCACTCAACTTTCATTTACGTAGTTTTCAATAGATAGATATTAATATACATACATATATATATATATATATATATATATATATATATATATATATATAAATTATTGAAAATAACTGGATAATTATACCAATTTATAATGGATCTGAATTTGAAGTACTTATCGTATTCACTCTTAAACAGTCAAACTCCACTGTAAAACTCTGAAATTGTTAATTAATTATGTTAGCAAATATATAATATAAATTGATTCTATAATAATTTACCTGATACAATGTATTCTAATAAGAAATCAATATTTTAAATATTAATTCATACAGTTAACTGTCAATGTAATGCTTGTTTGTTTTCAATAAACAAGAAACAAATGATGTAACTCATGGTTGATCCGATTTAAAAATAATAAAATTTGTCACAAGTGTAGGTATAACTATGGCAACGTAAATAAGATATTTGAGTTTTTTCGTAGCATTTATCTCATAACTGGTACAAATTATGAAGAAACTTTTCAAACAAAAGTTGTGCGAAATATTAATATCTTTCATTATAAACATAACTATTTTTGCCATAAGTGCAGCCGTTCTAGTGTTACTGGAGATAAAACAAAAAATGCATAGAGTATACATGCACTTCCGGTTTTAATATTCGTTTCAAAAATAGGAGGTGCACATCTAGGGCATATACAAGTCTTAAGTTTGAAGTTTCATAATTTTTCGTTCGACAGTTTTGGCCCTAGAGCGTTCACAGACACACACACAGCCACACACACAGACGTCATTCCATAAATAGTCACATTCGATTCAGAGAAGGTCAAAACGTGTATATCCGTTGAAATCTCGAGTTCGAAATTTTTCATGATTACAATACTTACTTATTACTCTGTAAAAGAAAGTAAAAACTGTAATTATTTCACAAAATTTGTCAAAAACTAACGGAGCTTTAGAAATCTAATACATTTTTTGCTATAAAACCAAAATATTATTGCTATCTGTCGACCTACAGAAGCTCTAATATTCATGCGAATCTGATACACACAAACAATTACTATATTACTTTCTTTTACAGAGTAATAAGTAAGTATTGTAATCATGAAAAATTTCGAACTCGAGATTTCAACGGATATACATGTTTTGACCTTCCCTGAATCGAATGTGACTATTTTCGGCATGACGTCTGTGTGTGTGTGTGTGTGTGTGTGTGTGTGTGTGTGTGTGTGTGTGTGTGTCTGTGAACGCTCTAGGGCCAAAACTGTCGAACGAAAAATTATGAAACTTCAAACTTAAGACTTGTATATACCCTAGATGTGCACCTCCTATTTTTGAAAAGAATATTCAAACCGGTAGTTCATGTTTACTCTATACATTTTTTGTTCTATCTCCAATATCACTAGAACGGCTACACTTACGGCAAAAATAGCAATATTCATAATGAAAGATATTAATATTTCGCACAACTTTTGTTTGAAAAGTTTCTTCATAAATTGTACCAGTTATGAGAAAACTGCTACGAAAAAACTCAAATATCTTATTTACGTTGCCATGGTGATACCTACAATTGTGACAAATTTTATTATTTTTAAAACGAATCAACCATGAGTTACATCATTTGTTTCTTGTTTATTGAGAACAAACAAGCATTCCTTTGACAGTTATCTGTATGAATTAATATTTAAAATATTGATTTCTTATTAGTATACATTGTATCAGGTAAATTATTATAGAATCAATTTATATTATATATTTGCTGACATAATTAATTAACAATTTCAGAGTTTAACTGTGAAATTTGACTGTTTAAGAGTGAATACGATAAGTACTTCAAATTCAGATCCATTATAAATTGGTATAATTATCCAGTTATTTTCATTATATATTAATATCTATCTATTGAAAACTACGTAAAAGAAAGTTGAGTGCAGGCCACTCCAGATATTTTTTAAATACGATTACCGCCAAAATCTGTCCATCGTTTTCAAAATGGCTGATCAGACCAACGCGATACTAGGACGACGTATTAAATCACTTTGTCAATAATTTACAATAAATATTTATCGCAAAATCTACAAAATCAAGACTTATATTTGAAAAGTAAAACTGCAATGTATTGCAATAAAATATGAAACAAGACAAAATCGAAGTAGCAATATGAGACGAAAATATATTTGTGTATATATGTATGTACGTCACAGCAAACACATACACACAGGTCCGTGGCGCGGCCTACTTTCTGAAATTTCACCTGAGGTCCGCGCGGGTGTCGATGACGCTAACTGTTCACAGAATAAAAATTCACACGAAATCTATGGAAAAGTGACACATGTAACCATCATATGTAGCGCCGATAAACTTCGTGTAAATTAAATTTGCAAAATAGGTTTCATTTCACAATTTCAAATTGATTTATCACACCATAAATGAGAACGACAAAGGTATCTTAGGAAACAGTTATTGTTTCTCAAGGGTTTCTCCCATGAATTTAGCTTTCACCAACCTGTTTACGAAGTATCAAATAAAAATCATTTTGTTTTGAACTTAGTTGACAAAAATAAGTATCAATTTTGCGAATTCAAAATATTCTGCACAGAAATTTGTTTCACGAAATGCGGAAATGTACAACATTAATAATATAAGAGTTAATTTTATGGACGCATATCTGTCCAGTATCTTCAATACTGGACGGATTTTATCCAAATTTGTTATATGAGGGCTGATTTAGTGCCTAACAAATATATGGCCCTAAATAAGTGAAATAGAATCCTAAGAAATTTGTAAATTTTCAAAGAGATTTTTGGTAGAAAATGAAATATGCAATAAAACAATTGTTATGAATTATTTTATGGCTGCCAATCAAGTATGTAAAAATGTTTAGATTATCTCTTTAAAAATCAGTGGATATAAAAAACAAGTTATTTATTTGACGCGTTAAACGCATTTTTGGACCCTCCAAACAGATATTTCCATTAAAATTTTGAGATCAATTTTTTTTCATAATATTTCCTTATATACCCAAAGTATAAAAAATAAAATCTATAATTGAAATAATCCGGCCGTGTATTATTATTGTATTTCACAAGTGAAATTTAAACCGAACTTATGAGTAAATTTAATAAAGCTATTTCAAAACTATGACATATCAATTTAAGTTTTCATATTTTTAAAATCATAAAATAATTAAATTGTTCTGGCAATAATTCTGTCACAATATTCATTGTTTTATATTCCGAAAGCATAACCCCAGCAATGCACAAGAATGTCTTGAATAAAAGAGTACATTCGTTGCATAATAAAAATGTACGATTCTTTTATTTATAAATATAACGGTATACCTGGGTAACTATCGAACATAGTAATATCTAGTTGAACATGCTATTAACACTAATAAAAATACTAGTTTGGTGTTAGGTTCAAGGCTAAATATCTAAGCATATTTTCAAAAATACTATTTTGGTTCAAATGTATAATTTATGACTTTCTCCATATTGTATAACATGTATCAATCACTTATCAATGTTATTACTGCACCAATTAAGATATTCTATGTACCGGAAATGTCGGTTAACGGTATCAAAAAGCGGAAACTAGTTAAATAGACTTATAAACTTAAGTGTATAAGATATATACTCGTACACTTAAACATATACTCAATTTGATCGTTATTGTAAATTTATTTCAATGTTTTTCATGTTAACATATCTTTTATATGTATTCACTTCTTTCCAAATTAACTATAAATTCACGTAAAACTGACAGTAAGAAATAAAACTTAAGAAATGATATAAGATAAATGATAATGTAAGTATACTTTTGACTTGATGACAATAAATTAGTTTATTCTGGAAACGTGAAAATTAAAATTCTGCTTAACTAGAAACAAATAATACGAAACATATAGTTAGTGTAAAAATCAATATATAATAAGGAGTATCTCCTATTTTTATTCTTATTATTACAGTAAAAAAAAAGAAATGTTTCAAAAATTTCGACACAAAGACAAATTTTTTGAAGCATACAACTAATTATATGATGCCAAACGTGTGACAATATGAGATAATTTAGACTAATGTAGGTTACTGCACTGACCACTAGCCTTTACATAATAATGGACAATAGTTAAGTGGAGCAAAGTTATGCGACAATAATATAACAAGTCCGAAATACATACTGCTACAAACATCAACCTGCTTTAATTCTAACAAAGCAATTTTTCATTTACAGGTGCAGATGACCTCTATTCAAACTCCCACATATCACCAAATTCAGCTGTAGACAAAAATCCAAATCCATCTGAACCACTACCATCAATAACATCATCAAAAATCGAAGCACTCGTACTGTCCGATGCTATCAATCACTATCCGATAGAATCAAGCGATCAAACACAGTCGCACGTAATAGTCACCAGATCAGTAACAAATCCAGTACTGACACGAACAGATGGTTTCGACGACGATATACTAGTGTTTAAGAATTTCGCTGATCAAATCGACCACAACGATGTAGAATTATCTGGCAGATCGGTCAACTTGATACAACCAACCAAAACATATAAGGACAGTGGGAAAATGCGAAAGGTTCTTGCGACGGAAGTTGTTGAGACAGCCCCGTTTCCGGGGGAATACAAAGGGGCTCCACAGGCCAGAGCGCTGGTGGAGCCCCAGGAAGTGTTACCCACTGCGGTGATGACGAGCAGTTTTGTCACATACTCGCCTGATACCGTAAAGGGTCGCCAAGCATCGCCAGATATCCAAGACATAATTACAGGAATTGTAAAATTGTTGAATGGTAACGTGAATGTGCAAGCTAATACAGCTCCAGCAATGGGTAGACCTTTACGACCTATTACGACAAGAATAAATAATAGAGGTCCACCTAGAATAACAGATGGATCACCGTTACCTCCAGATTTTGACCTTCCAGCGCCGTTAGCGCCTCCACCTTTAGGACCAAAGCCTCCATCTACAACAAAAATGCCAACTCCATACCCATTTGAAGTGCCTCATCAAAATACATCACCAATCAAACCATTCCTGAACGGAATTCCATTACCAGAACAACTTGTCCCAGCTGGCCCACACCGACCAGGTATTAGACGACCACCAAATATCCCTCCTTGGAAAAGACCTCAAAGAAGACCACCACATCCTCAACGGAGGCCTCAGGGAAACATCCCAGCTTACAAACCAATGCCGCAATACCCAGGAGAACTTGCCTACATCCCAGATGATCCAGTTACCTTTTCCAATAATTCTCAAGATGTATTAACTTTAGACATGGGATCAGATATGCAGATAATACCTATCACAGACGAACCAGTTGAAACACAGACCGATGTTGAGTCGAATGAAAGTATTCCAGTTGATGTGACCACTCAAACTGAACCTAGTGAAACACCTGTGATTGAAAAGGAATATGTTCCGAAGGATAAAGATACTCAGCCCGAAAAGAAAAAGGATAAAGAAAAAAGTTCGTTAAAAATGGATAAACATAATAGTAAATATATTATAAATACTAGTAGTGAAGTCAACGAAAAATATAAACCAGAAATAACGGCATCTACAACAATGGTTGAACCCGGACTTACTTCGACGCATGATTTGAATATAACGAGTATTTTTGATAAATTGGGGGAAGGGATTGGGGAGGTTACGCCAATTTTGGACTCTTCTATTCAAGAAGTAATTTCATCTGTGACTGAAACTAAGACTACCACATCAAGCTCCACTCCAACTGAAGCTTTACCAACCATTACAACTACTACAAGTTTAATCGAAGAATCTACTCAGTCAACAATGGAAACTTCAAGTTCCACAAGTAATTATAAAAAACTTTTTTGAATTATAAAAAAAATATTCTTTTTTCAGTTAAAAACACAATATTTAGAAACTTAATTCCTATTGAAATAACAATACGAACTTTAATTTAATTACAGCAAAAGAACAATCTCCCAATACAGGTTTCCCGTATTACCCATATCGTCCAAGACCAGGTATTGTCTTAGACGACACCGAATATAAACCGGGAGGTCATCGAGCACCAGCAATCATAACCGCTCGTCCACCAATTGGTCAAATTGGTGAGATATTCGATGTTACAGTCTCAGCTATTCAAGGGCCAGGTGGTGGATCAAATAGTGGGACAGGGAAACCATTTATAATTCCAGGTATTTCATTTCAAATAATAATGAGGTTGTTGCTAAAATTTACTTGCTATGTAACAATAGAATTTGGGAATTATTTTAATGGAACTACTAAATTCTTAAAATTCGGTAAGGTTACGAAATGAATTTCTGTAACTACCAATAAAATGGAATACGTAATTCAGAATACATTAACGATTCTTTCTAGTTGATATAGAGCAAGTGCATGTAGGATCTAAGGATGTCATAACTGCACCTAGTGGATCGGAAGGATTTGTGTCGATTGATGGGAAGCGAACCTATTTGAACTTGTTCGGAGATGCTGTAGCTACTCCAACTTCGACTATTAGTGCAACTTCGGTGAAAACAAGCACCAGTTCTGTGACAGCAACAGGCTATGCAGTTCCACATACCGAATCACCCAGACCGAAACCAACCCCAAGAAGGCCCGGGTACAATAGAAGACCCAGTCAACCTCCTGTCAGGTAATTAAAATTATTTTTATTGCAAGTCCATAAGAATAGTTTAAGTATTTAGTTATTTAAATAACTGTTTCAAATATCATCATTTTAAAAAGCATAGTTTATTGGATAGTAATAATATAAATTATATTTTTACAACTTAAAATAATGAGCTAAATGTCGTCCTTCTTTAACACATTTGTCATTATAAGGCTAAACATTATTTTCTCAACTACCAGCACAGGGAGAGTTACAGAAACTGTAATACTTTTCACATAATCAACTTGACTTAAATATAAGTTCAAGAAGTAATTAATTAGCTGCACATAAGTATGGCATCTTACCAATAGTTTATTTACAGAATCGATACTTGTATCGTCGGCGACGACTCAACTTGTGACCAAACTCAAAACGAAGTTTGTCGCACAGAACTAGGAGTCAGTTCTTGCCATTGTCGACCAGGCTATGCTCGACGCAAACACAGAGAACCTTGCAGAAGAGTGGTAGCAGTCCTCATGTCTTTACGTGTAGATCGCTTGTACGAACACCGAATTTCGTGGGGATCTGATTTGTCGGATATTAGCAGCGAACACTATCAACAATTAGCTTTTGAAACTACTCGAGCTGTACGTATAAATTTAAAATGAATAAAGTTATACAACCGATTAATAATGTTATTGGTAGATTGATTCAGCAATGTCGATGACGCCATTTAGTGACGAATTCATGGGTGCTCGAGTTAACAGTGTTTACAAAGGCGAACGTGCTGCAGGACAAGCTGGGGTTTTCGTTAATTTAACTTTACAGTTAGAAGAGAATGGTCAGACGGCTAGTCCTCAAGTTCGAGCGGATATCCAAAGACATTTACTAGGAGTTATACAGCGAAGGAGCAATAATGTTGGAAACAGTGCATTATGGGTAGATAGTCCGCCTGGATCAATTTCGAACTTGCAAGGTAAGACTAGTGATCTTTAATTTGAGGTTTCGTTAACATATATTCAATTGATTTAAAACCAAAATTGCCTTCGACGGTCGCCAATACGTGTGAATCGGACATTTCGTAGTTTGAGTTTGTTCTAAGATTTATTTGTATTTTAGATGTGGATGAATGTTCGAGATCCGAATTACATGATTGTCATGTATTGGCAACTTGTATCAACATCTTTGGTGGCTTCCAATGTGCATGCGGGGATGGTTACAGAGATCCATGGGCAGATAATAGACACCGTGCTGGTCGACAATGTGAACAGTGCTCAGCTCAATATTGCAACAATCGAGGGGAATGTAAATACTCGCAAGGACAACAAGTATGCGTGTAAGTTTTCAATATAACATCAACCTATTATACGTTCAAATTATCAATCTTGTAAGACGTAAAATAAAATATTGACAACAGAAGCTCTCAGATACACAGTCTAGTGTCGAAAAGATAACTATTTAATGAAGGCTATTGTGATCTTGTACTGTTCAGAATACGAGTCTTTCCTAATACAGTGAAGCCACGATTTAGTGGGTTGATCACTTTTTCATGATTAAGAAAGACTAGTAAAAGAATGATATATTGTCAAGATAAAGTAAAATAACGCAAATAATGACAATACAATTCAAAATTTCAAATGAAAACTAATACTTTTCCTTGTACGGTCATGAAAAAGAAGTTATTTTTGATTTTTCTTTAGTTTAATTTGTAACAATTTTTGTTTTAATTATATAACTCTAACAAACTGGAATAATCAATTTCATTTTCGTTTTCCACGACTCAATGTAAAATGTGTTACCTCTACTGCGAAGTTCACACGAAACGACTTAACTGTATTTAAAAAAATTATAATGACAACACTTGTAAAATAAGAAACCATTAATATAACATGTTGGATTTAGAAATGTAAAACACGAATGGCATGTGAAAGCAGTTAAATTTTAGTTTATGTAGATTATAAACGTAACATTTTAGTTTAAATTTATTTTCAAAATGCGCGAATACTAAATATTTCCATAACGTACAGGATATCATTCATTATTTGTAAAAGAAAAATCGGTTGTGGCCAACACAGAATTTTCTATTACATTTTAGTTGTAGGCTATATTTGTTTAGATGCGATAGAAAAATATAAATTTTAAATTTGACGAAATTTCTCGAGCATTGATATACGGAATATGTTTTTGTTCCATTATCATCAAGAATTTCAATTTTGTCAAAGCTTGTCACTTCTAAGCTAACTATACAAAGAATCAATCAAATTTTCAAATTTTTAGACTATTTTTTTTTCGAATTGCAAATCATTATTTTGAAGAATACTATACATAAATATGTATTCGTTATAGAAATACAGGTGTAATTGTTTAGAGAATAATGTTAAAGATTAACTAGCTCAGAATTACATCATTAATGTTATATGAAAAATGAACCTAGTTTTATATTACTTACATGGAATTTGTGTAATATATATCCACAATTTACAAACTATATTGATATGTCAAATATAAACGTTAAAAACAATTTACAACCAGTAATAGTAAATTTTGATTTGTATAAAAAAAATGTTTCAATTGCATTTCTTAGAGAATTGTATAGATTAGGAGAAAACTTTTGTAATTAAACTTGTTTAAAATTAGAATATCTTGAGTTTCTGAATTCATAATATACCCTGAAGAAGGAAACCCCCTGGTAGATTGAAACGTCGAGAATATTAATAAATATGATTGTCCTTACATAAAAAGATGTTTTAATAGTGAATTGTTATTTCCTTCTGTTATACGTAGTCAAAAGTATTCTAATGATGAAATATGAACGAAACAAATTTACCTTAAGAAGTAAACGTGCATATTATCAATTAAAAATGTATTGTTTTCCTTAATTTAGATGTTCCGGAAACTACTACGGTTCACAGTGTGAAGTGGACGGTGAAGTACTTGGCGTTGCTGTAGGAGCTAGTGTAGCTGCAGTCGTTATAATCGTTCTAACGCTTGTATGCTTGGTTATGTGGAGGTAAGAAATATAATTTAAAAACATATTCACATTTTGTAGTTCTTTTAATAATTACTACATATTCTTATATTATTTAAAAATTTAATTTTGTGTTCTAATTTATTATATTTGGAATTTATGTTGTGCAATTTCAATCTCACATTGTGTTGTTGTAAAATAATCATTTAAGTGATTTACTGTTTACGTTAGATTTGTTAAAACATGTATTATTTATGTTAAAGCCGCCGTTGGAGCCGTGAACAAAAAACAGCTGTTGGCAGTCCTGTGTTTGGTTACATGGCGACGGCTGGTAGTACAGTGAAAACCCCAAATGTCGGTGGCCCACCGTACCAAGTTTCCATGGAAGATCGTCTACGCTGGGCACAGATTGCAGATGTTATGGCCCAAGCGAATCATTATGCTGTACGTAACCTAAAAATAGAAAATTTATTCAAAATTACATTTTACAAATGGAACGGTGTAAACTAAGTTAACTTTAATTGCATTATTTTTGAATCTAAATAAAGTTACGCGTTCTATTCGAAACTAATTTAAATTTCTCGTTTTAAATTAAAACAAGAAAAAATTAAATGAGCATTCAAGAAATTATTTCATACTGATTAATATACATTTTTACATTCTGTCGTTGGATAACTTGTCCCATAGT
The DNA here is from genome assembly GCA_933228885.1 of Leistus spinibarbis. Lineage (NCBI taxonomy): Eukaryota > Metazoa > Arthropoda > Insecta > Coleoptera > Carabidae > Leistus > Leistus spinibarbis. The sequence goes on from OW121791.1 coordinate 7,422,184, forward strand.
GATTTCAAATGTCGAGTATTTCTAATTTAATTTCGACGTTGCATAATACATTCTGTGTTCATTAGAATAAATTTTTAAATAAATTTATACCTTTTCATAAGCGACATTGACATCTTCTTAATTTATAATAGCCACTTCTACGTTGACTTTGTTTTGCATTTTGTTCTCGTATAAAACTTATAAAGGTTTTATAATAATTTAACAATTTCTGTAAAAACTGTTAATCGTACAAATTATACACTTTATCAGAAAATAAAAGTTGTTGAAATCGTTAATATCGTTTATTTTGAATCTATTTTTTTAATTTTTGTAAGGCATTTTGGAGGTACAGAAAAGCAAGAACGATATTAATGAGTTTAACAACTTTTGTTTGAATTTTCTTCTCAAAAAGTGTACTTTGTAAGTCCGACGCTTTTAAAATTCATAGACGTTTCCATGGCATTTATATTTTATGATAATCACATTAACAGTTGTCAGAATCAGAAAGTATAACAAAAACAGTTCAAGAATGCTATGATATATAAACACAGCGCCGTCATCGGTCATAGTAAATAGTTGAAGCTAAATTACGTTCTGTGTTACGAAAATATATATAAGAGTAATAATAAATATGAAGACAAAATCAGTAGTGTACTAACTTATTTATTCTGCCAGCAGCCTGAACCGGGTGGACTGCCAACACGGCCATCATCCGCCGTGTTCGGTTATCCGAACTTATCGATGGCTGGCACGCTGCAACACGGACGCGGCACGATGCATGGCACACTGCCACCGATACCGATGCCACGGTTGACACTCCAATCGCACCGGGCCGCTAGCTGTCACGGCATGCGTCCGCTCGACAATAGCAGCTCCAGCGAGGAGGAAGATCGAACGGATCTGCTCGGCAGGAATTTCCATGTGCCTCGACCTAAAAGCAGAAGTAATGCGTCTATAGCGGTATGTCGAACGGAGATTTTTGGGGCTATTTACCTCTCTTAATATAACTAAAAATGTATTTTTTATCTAAATCAAAGATGAATACATGAGTTACAATTTTTAAATTAAACTAAACTTTGTCCACCTTTGAGTAAAACAAAAAATATATTTTGATAAAATTTTAAATTAAACTAAATTATTAGAAAAATATTATAATCATGAAATGGTGTGCAACGGGCAGGCTTTGGATGACAGCGAGCATACCACCACATAATTTAAAAATTCAGAAATCCTCAAAACGGATATTTCCATTAAAATTTCGAGTACGATTTCTTTTTGATGATCCATCACAAAACTTTCTTTTATAGCGTATAAGAAAATAAAAAATATCATAGCTATTGTGTTCATATTGATTAAATTGACATTTGATAAACTTATCGGTAGAATTAATGTATCGGAACGATAATAATTGACTATTTAGCAAGACATTTAAAAAATTAATTTTACATTCTTGCAAAGTAGATTTGGTTCAATATAAAAATATGTTGTGTCCAAACAAAAAAATATACAAGAATATTAATCTAAGCTCTGAACTTTAAACATTAAAAAAAAAACATAATATAAAAGAGCTGCAGAATGATTTAAAGGGCATACAAATACGGTTAAAGGTCACATACATCATACACACTAAATATATGACGTAAATAGGCAAAATTTGACTTTTTGTTTGAATGTTTCAGAATCAAAGTGGCATTTACTATGACGTGGATTACGATCAAAATGACATATACAAACATATTCCTGGTCCAGGAATTCCAATGAGCACATACACAGCAGGTCGGGCTCCATTTTATAGGAATTAACCTATCAACATTTCTAAAAACATCATCGGGTAATACCCAATCTAAAAGACATTACAGCACAAGCTGCAGAAGACTGGCAAAGTGATTTAACAATATTTCAGAATGAATAAATTAACAATTTAAATTTTACCTTGATTCTTTGATATAATAAAATTCAGTAAAGCTTTCAAAACAGTTTATGAACGTTCTTCTCATATCAAAGTTTCAAGATTTCGTGCAAATGTAATCCAATTTGTGAATTTCTCATTGTAAAGCCTGTTTTAATATTTATCAAATGAAATTATATTAATAAATTTGCGGTCGCCATTTTTTATATTTTTACAAATGGTATTTATCGTCTTTACAAATGTCACCTAATTGTTAAATAAACAAACTGATATTTTTAAGTGTTAAAATTTATAAATCATCTCGTATATGTACAGCAACTGCACTCTAGTAGCAAAATAATTAATTTTTATTAAAATTGATCAACTGGTAAAGGCCACGATTCTATCTTAAGGGGTCGCACCTGTTTATATCGCATTCTCTAGTAAAAGTAAATATTTATTAATTTGTGACATATTAAGCTTTAAATACATAATTTCGTTAAACATGCCATCTAGAATAATGACTTTTTTATAAGGAAATTTTATTATTGTATCTACAAAATGGTAAATCCCAGAGAAAAAAAAACAATTTACCATTTAACAACTACAATAACAAAATTTCGTTGCAAAAATATATGCTATATTGTAGATATTGTATGGATCCACACGAAATTATTTTTATAAAGCTTAATATGTCTGATATTAATAAATATTTACCTATACACTAGTATTCTCTTAAATCGACAAAATTTGACATTGTTACTAGTTAATACAATATTTCCATAGCAACAGCGGCAATGTCTTATGCATTTAAATAATACGGACATTACCTGACATGAAGTTTTAATCACTTTGTCAAATATAAAAGTTACATATAAGAATGACCCTATTAAATCTACTAAAAACATAAATAAAATCGTATGTTCAACGAATTAAATTTTATAAAAGCACCATATAATATAATTATTGAATAACACAGACGATTTATTTTATGGATTCTAAGCGACAAAAACGAATGATTTAATTAGTTATGTAATTATTGTTTTAATGTTTAAGTTAAAAATAAATAAGATTACAGTCGGTTCACGCTTAAAAGACAGTTATAAAAAATACACAATTTATATTTAGGATAAGTTTATATTTGTGTTTTGTACATATATATATTTTTTAACAAAAAATTATTCTAGAAGACTGTATAATAATATTTAACATAATTTATCCTTTTGTATAAGTCTACTAATCGAAGAGTGCTATTGATTGATTTTAGGCATTAATATTGTATTAATTAATATAAGAAAATAAAATAGTTTCCTAATTAATAAACGTTTATTTTAGTTATTAAATCATTCCATAACAGTTCACATTTGAAATTTAATCAACTTAATTGATCCTGCTTAATTATTTTTTTGTTATTTTCACGTGATAAATTAAACAAGCGTTGCTATAAACACTAATGCTGCCAGCACGTCTAGTTGTGAGCTTATAGCCAATTGTAACAGTAAATATAGCTTTTAAATAATATTTCATAAAATAATTATATAACTACTGGCTTCTGAAGTGTATCCAATTATTGCACTGTATGTAATGTAGTACGTAGTTGCCTCATATGGAAAATTATATAAAATTTCAAAATTATTATTATTTTCTGCTATTTGGGTTCAATTTGAACAAATCTGAATAATATACCACACATTTGATATTTAATGTTATTTCAATTAAAGGTTTCATATGATTGACATTGGACAGCGACACAATAAACTTAGAAACTATACACAAATTTTCTAGTAATTCGAGCAAAGAAATGATTTGTGTAAATTTCAAGTGTTATATGTGTTGTGTGCAATAGCAATTTGACCTGACCCAAAAGTCTTCGAGCGTAGTAATGAGTTTGACGCGTGCGTAGAACATCTTATTGCGTATAGCTGTTAAGTCCATGGACCGAAACAAGAGTTCGGAGGCCCAAACTTCAGATTTGATTAGTAGGAGCGGCGCGAAAATGCCTAATGTATACAAACAAACATACACACTCACGTACAATTCGACGTGGCTCTCCAACGGTTAATTAACAAATCAGTTACCGTCAAAATGTTAACCTTAATTAGATGTACAGTTCAGCGCTTTAGCGAATATTTAAATACAGTTGCTCTAAATATACAATATACACAATAACGAAGTAAACATATTTATTAAGTTGAACAATTATTATTATAAATAAATAAGATTATTATTAATTATTAAGGAATATATAGTGCAAGAAATATATAAAAATTTGTAGTTTAATTACAGTTTATAATATAATGCTTGGTATTAATGAACATCAAAGATAAATCCATCATTTTATAAAATATTGCTAAAGTTCTGAAAAGTTTTAAAATCCCTAATTAAATTTTGTACATGTTCAAAATGAGCAAGTGCAGGCCTTCAGCTAATAGTAAATCATGAAGAAAAATAACTTTTTACTTTCTTTTACAGAGTAATAAGTAAGTATTGTAATCATGAAAAATTTCGAACTCGAGATTTCAACGGATATACACGTTTTGACCTTTTCTGAATCGAATGTGACTATTTTCGGAATGACGTCTGTCTGTCTGTGAACGCTCTAGAGCCAAAACTGTCGAACGAAAAATTATGAAACTTCAAACTTAAGACTTGTGTATATGCCCTAGATGTGCACCTCATATATATATATATATATATATATATATATATATATATTTTTTTTTTTTTCGGAATGGCGTTTGTTTTTGTGTGTGTGAGCGCTCTAGGGTCGAAATGATGAAATGTGTATATGGCCCAGGTGTACATAACCTATTTTTTAAACAATATCTTATTCGGAAGTAACAGTTTACTACTGCTATATATTTAATATTTGGAAAATAACATGACTTGAGTTATATGTTATATCTACGATGCATTTTAGATACCACACATATTGATATAGTATCACGGTCATTCAGCATGTATTTAAAATAGAATAGATAGTAGAAGTATAAGAAATGCGAGTGAAGACCACTTCAGATTTGAAATAATATATCGTAATTTTAAAATCTTTGGTGCTAGTGTGATGTTGGCACCAGTGATTTAACTACAAATATCTCTGTTAATATAATAGTTATGAATTTCATTTTTAAGGCACATATTGGTACTAATTATCTAAAAAAAATCAATATTGAAAAGTTTAGTGCTAGTTTGAAGTTGGCACCACATTTTTTAAGCAATGCATATCTCCCTTAATATAATAGAAAAAATACTAATTTTTGTGGCACTAATAGGCACTAATTTAGCACTAAATATTAGGTTAAAAACTAGAATTAGTATCTCACTTGAGGTGCCAACTTCACACACCCGGTATAAATTCATATTCCTGAATGTATGTCGCTCATACATCCAAGTATTCATTGTTGAAACCAGAAAGACGTGAAACGAATATCAACGCGACCTAACATTGATTCTGACAAACGACCGAATATTTTAGAATTTTTGTACAAATAATAATAAAAAAATGTACTAAATCTACAAGGAAATACGCAATGTTGATTGTCACTGCACTGATTGAAAAAAATCAGGTACACCATATTTCTTATTTCTTTTTTTCGGGCCAACTCAGTTTTGTTTACTTATTCTTTACCAAAGTCGACACGGATTCGTAGTTTGAACAAGTTCAAATAAAATAGCGACGCTAAAATGTTTGTTCAACAATTATATTACCGTTAATTGCAAACAGCTACGATGGCTAGTAAAATATACCAGCACACAAAATTATTTTTTATGGGGCCAATAAAGTGTTGTTTGTCTATAAGCGCGCGGGGCGGCCCAAACATATAGCCATTATATATAAGTAGAAACCGAATTCTCAAATTTCTGATTTGTGGTGCCACAGTTACGAAGCGATATTGTGCTTAATAATGTGGCGACTTATTTTGTTTTTTGCGTTTTTCGGTCAAGGATTTTGTGCCAACATTTTTGATTTCAGTGGGTTTGATGATCCACTCTCCATTTTCTCGAATACAAGAGGTAAGTACATTAGATAGATAAATAAGGATTCTTAATTATTATTAATTGTTATAGAAATAAGTTTCCTGATTACATTAATTTTAATGATAAACTTAAATATATTATTAAAAAATAACTATTAACATTAATAATATTGTTTGAAATTTTGGACATAAATATATGCTGCTAATACCATGAGAATATGGTGACCAGGGAAACCTAATTTATTAACTTACTGATTTAAAAATAAAATATCTAAGATATGAAACATTTTTATTTTCTTGGAGAGTTTAAAAGGAAGTAGTCTGATCTTAAAATATTTCCAATTCGAGATTCTAACGGAAATACACGGGTTGAACCTCTGACTTTATATTTACTCTTTTCGTAATGAATTCTTTGTCTGAAAGCGCTCAACAGTTAAATTTCTGCTACTTTTTAACTGTCTCAAAAAAACAGCAGCCAAAAAATAATGAATATAAAAGTAAAAAATATTAATAAATACAATATAGAAAAATGTACAATTTACTGAAAATTTACGTTTGAAACTAGTAAATTTACTAGAGTATTTTCTGGGTGGGTAATGAGATCTGTTGCACATTGTACTATAAAATTGTTGTTTCAGCAACGTTACTACGTCAACACCATGGAAGTTGCAGACAAACAAGCTCAAATACAGGCGATGAAGGCACTTGTATGCCACGTCCTGAATGCACAGTGACCGGCGGTACTGGTCAAGCCAGTACAGATTGTTTACTGGGAATATGTTGTGCCTGTAAGTATCCAACTTTAGAATTAGAATTAAGATTTATATAAGCTTTATTTCTATTAAACCTATATATACTATAAAAAGATAATTAAAAATATTAAATAAAACAATTGCTTTCACTGTTTTACTCTTTTTTTTTTTTTTTGCTAATAATAGAGAGAAATAAAAGGTGTATCGAATTTTAAGTTAGATTAACGATAGCCTTTAAGATATCATTCTATGTATATTTAAAATTATCATCAATCACTAATAGTAGAAGGAAATTTGTAAAAAAAAATTAAGAAAAGTCATGCAATCGGTAAGTTATATATGTTGTGTGTTTATCTTTTTATATTCGAAAATTAGTTGAAAACCGAAAAAATCAGTAAAATCGAACTGGAGATTCCCGAGATACGTCCATAAATGTGCATTACTAGACATTTTTGAAATATATACGGACCTATTAGTTGTAAAAAAAACACGAAAGTTAATGGACTATCGAAATACAAATTTACTTCAATTTCCGATGATTCTTACGTTAGATATAGCATTTAAAAAAAAAAGTGTTCGTAATTGTTGGTCTTATGATGTTAGGATTCATTTTTAATGTAACAAAATCTATACAGTTCGATAGTCTATTAACTTACGAGTATTTGGGTTTTTATTTTTATTTTTCTACGACCAATGAAACCGGAGATATTTAAAAATTAATGTAGCGATGCACTCGAAATGCACAATTATGCCCTATTCTCGGGATTTTACTGATATTTTCGGTTTTCAGGTCATTTTCTAATATAAAAAGAAATGTACATAAAAAATTCAACTTCTCGATTACATCATTTAAAAATACCATTTTCCCTCTACTACTGAGAAAGCACAAAACGTGCAAAAATCTAAATGAGTTGCTTGTAATAAAGAAATTTAACGCCACAAAAAATTTGTCGTCAATAAAAATAACTACAATTGTGACAAAAAATAGGGATTGAAATAATAGTGTAGTAAACATTGACACAAAGATAAAACAAAATTCTTTTCCTTTCATACGTTTCAAAACCTAACTCCAGAATAAAGAGTATATCCGGAGGAGTATTTCCGGTTTGAGTAATTTTCGACTAAAATATTATTTCTGTCTCAATTTTATTTCTCCGTGTGGTGTTTGCGAAAATGCACAGAGCATTAGTGCCTATTATATTTATTTTAATAAGTTGAAACTAATTTTCACCCACAAAATAAATTTAAAAAAAACACTCAGTTGATTTGTATAGTTCAGTTGTCAGTCAACGTTGACATGCGAACTGAAAATGTGTTCGTTTATGGTGGTTTTGTACAACGTTGCGCGCATCGTATAGGTATAATATATTTCACAACGAGCCCATCACCATTACTTATAATTTACGCTGTCTTTCAGTTGCGAAATCGGACAGACAGCAAACTCGTATATTTCGTCAAGCGAGCTGGTATTATTCGGGGGGCTAATAGCGTTGTTTCTGCCACAGTATAGTATTTATTTAACAACAGCCAGTAGCAAGTACATACATACTAGCAAAGCAAACTGGTCCGCGGTTCAGTTTAGCATTCCTCAAATAGTTTCTAGTTTAGCCGCCGCGTAACAAATGTGGCGCTGCCAATAACGGCTTCAAATGGAATCTGTTAATTTGCACTACTGTTTGGTTTTAGGAATGTTTACCGTACACACACAATAGATTAACCGGGAAAACGGCCAGAACAGCACTTCCACCACCCCTCACCCTCTACAAAACACTATATGTAACAGTGCTTCCTCTTAAAAAGGGGTGGAGCCAATTTTTAAATAGCTATTGGTCACAATACTTTCGCAATAGATTCGCGTAGATTCTAATAAAACTAATGTTGTTAAGGCTCTACTCTTGCCGAAATATTTATACGATAATAAGAGCTCCCAATTTTACGGAATAATTGTCCATATTTATAAATTTTAACTAAATTCAACAGAAGTTATATCTTATAACTACAAGGGGCCGTATCCAATATTGACATATTTCTCTTAAATTATTGATTTTTTAAACTGTTAGTTATTACAAATTGCATTACTTTCAGGCATTGTTTCGTGTATTAATATTCAAATATATATATATTTGTTTTCGTACGTCGCCGTGTAGATTATTTCCATTTAAGACTATATTCTAGTTAAAAAATCTTAATTTAGACAAAATGAGGATAGAATCCGGAATATTAAAACAGCCTTTTTCTCATAACCGACGTAACTTACACAATCTTATTTATTCTGGAGCATAAAAAATACGTTGTAAACCGTATGTTTTTAGCTCGCCGTACGTAGTATCGAAGAGGCTAACGCATTCGGTCGTGTGTCTGTAGCATTCTCGGATCAAAAAATTTCATTAAGAAAAAGTGTTCGTCTCGTCGCCCTGATTCCGAAAATGTATATAACTTATATACTTGGATGTTAGTCGTCGCTCGCTCGCTCGGTCGCTCGTAAGACCAAATTTGTGCCCTCTACTCATCTGAAGGTACCGGAGCGATTCACTCCAAATTTGGTACACATATTATTTGGCATCCCATTTGAATCCGCTCGCAGTATAAATCCAATCGCCCGTATACTTCCCGAGTTATAGGGCCCCAAAATTTAGAGCCCCCTTTAATACTGCCCTTATAAAAATAATTAATACACTTAAAAATTCTACTAAAAATTCTAAGATATTTTATATCTATAAGATTTTTTCATTTTGTTAATCCAAAGCCCGAAAAAAATTATTAAATATTATAATTTTGAATTTTAAAGTATGAACTAAAATTTTTTTTTATCAATATAATCTAAAATTAAATGTAAGACTTTTTACACTTATAACATATTTTCAAATTGTTAACCGAAAGGCCATAATAATTAAAAAGCACTGCTCGCAACGCATATTTTACCTAAGGGCGAGCTCTGCGCGTTGGTGCGTTTTACGCGTACCAAATCTTGTTGTTTAAACGAAAGTTGCTTGAAATTTTAATATCTTTAACTTTTATTAGATTCGCTTTTTCACAAACCTATGTCATTTTTGAAATGTGCACAAAATGACACAGGTAAAGAAGCACTTTCTGTTGAGATACACTATTCAAAATTAAATGAATATACAAATTTTAAATTTAAAATATCATATTTTTATGTTCAACGATTCTGGCTGTAGTGCATTCAGTGAAATACACACAGCATCATTAAAAAAATGTGATATCACCATTAAAATTTCTTGGTCGTTTATTTTGTGATTAAATTACTTTTTCTTTTTATACATAAAAATGAAGTGAGTTAAAATCACCATAGTGTTTTGCACCCAAGGAGCTCAAATGTATAATTATTAAAATTGTAACGCTAAACTTAATAGTTTGGTTTTCTTAGTTCTGAAGTAGAACGGTAATGTAACCTTTTTTAAATTCCAAACCGTTCTTGCTATACTTTGGTGATAGTTAAACTATTTTATTTTATTTTTTACTAATTTATCATTGTTTAATCCCCTCCATACTAACAAATATCAGTTTGCAGCTGATCCCCTCCACTGACAGCTAGCCTGAAAATTGTGAAGTAGGGCGTGATAGGAGAGTATGAGAAATTGGAACATATTCGTATACTGCACCTAATTGCTTGATTGTTGTTCTATTTACCCCCTCCTATTCTATTCTATTGCAATCGCATTGTAGCTCCACCCCTACAGCGAAGAGCGACCAATTTTCAGTTATTCGAACTATCTTTTGTTTCGCTGGGGATTGATTGTTGTTTGTTTGAATGTTTCGCTTTTTATTTCGAAACTGCATACGTGGCACTACGTAAATAATTAATTTTTGTTTTTTGTATCGAAGTTTTTCGTTTCAATTTCAAACAAAAGTGTGTGTGAATAGGTTTGTACAACGATTGTATTGTGCATCGTTAATAATTTCAGCAAAACGCATTCTCAATCCTATCTGTTTTTACTAAAATTAAATTTTAATAATTAACCATAACATTTTCAGATTCCAAAGGTTGTGCCCAAACATCAAATAAACGAGTTTCATATTTTGAACGAAATGGAGGTGTACTTCCGAACAACTGTACTTTCACTGTAAATGTGGAGAACGCCAATGTTTGCCAAATGAGGTATTTATATATGTAGACAACGCATTCTGTTTCAAGACATTGTTCGTATACATCAATAGCCATTTTGTACAAATTATTGTATATCTTTTAAATATTGCTGATACATTTTGTATAGCTTTCTATTTAATTTTTAAGTGAATGCCAAAATTACAGATGTAACATTGTCTAAATAGGAGCTATATTTATGGCATTATTAATCTGAAAGTTATGAATTCGGTCTGAGCTTATTACATTTTATAGAGACAAAAAATAAAACGTCCCAAATGGGCCATTAATTATTATTTTAAATTTTCTCTAATTCCTGTTTACGATGCAATAAATTGCACAATACATTGATCAAGTTGACTTTAAATTTCTTGATCAATTTATTGTCAAATAGAAACGAATTTTTGTTCATTTTATACACATCAAGTTTTCATAAATGTATGTGTAAATTTATATAAAACCAACTTAGAGATGCATAACAAATAAAATTGATAGCTAGGTTAGTATTTAAACGGGTAACAAATCCCTGAAATTCCCTAAAAAATGGTTGAAAATTAAAACATGTTCTATCTCGGACAATAAATTGGCCAATTTATTAGGCAAGAATAAATTGACAATATTTGTTCGTATTACACACAACAATAAATTGAGCATGATATTGCTCAATTTATTGCATCGTGTAAAACAGGCATAAAACTGTGTATTCAAACCATTTATTATTACCAGACATTTCTTTATGCAATTACGCTCGACAGATATTTTTGTTCAATAAAAATAACTGCTCAATTTTTTATTTTTCGAGCATTATTTCATCATGATAAGTTTTGAATAATTTTATGGAATAAAAAAAAAACTAAAAATATATTCCCGAAATATATTTTTATTCATTAAACCGTAATTATTCGCCGGAAGGTTTTCTTTTCTGAGATATAAAAAAAAATTAAATTCAAAATATCATTTTTAAGTTCAATTGCATTAGCTATAGTGTTCACGTACACACACACACTAACTATACCGACCGCTTTGGAGTTGTATTATTTCAAAACATAAACTAATTCTTATATTAAAGGATAATTAAAAAAAAAAATGAAAGCTGTACAACGGCGCAAAAAAATGTCTATGTATCAAAAAATATAGAGACTGCGCTACGTGACAGACTTTCGCTGCGTAAAAGAGAGATATCCGTATTGTAAATTAATGTTTCATTATAGAATAGATTTCGAACAATTTTCTTTACCCGCGGCTACTGCTCCAACTTCCACAGCTGATCCTCCACCAGCGTACCGTTGTCAGGATGCATATTTTGAAATAGTAAGACCGCTCGTGGCCACTGCACCACTTTTATGTGGAAACAATGATGGTCAACATAGTAAGTATTGTTAAAATAAGCATTTACTACATTTACACCTATGACTTTACTTGACTTTTAAAAATATCTGTACTAAAGTCAAATAAGGGCTCTGTTTACACATTTATTGAAAATATATGACTTCATTTGATTTTTTCTGCCAGGAATTCCTATTCTTATTTATCTTGAAAATATAACATATGAAATGCTGGGTTTAAAAAAGCAAAAATTAAACTAAGAATTAACATTAATAAGTTAAACAATGTAAAACGTTAATTTACTGTATGAACGTTATCATTCGTTTTACATTATATAACTTATTAATGTTAATTCTTAGTTTAATTTATGCTTGTTTAAAACCAGCATAAAATAGTAAAATTGCGATAAATATTTTTAAAAGGCAATAATTAGTAATTTTCAGCAAAGCAAATTTCGCACTATTCAAAAGTAGCTAGTGTTTAGGGCATGTACATGCTAATTTATGGCATGTACATTCTATATTATGGCATGTACATGTTATTTTATGGCATGTACATTCTATTTTATGGCATGTACATGCTAATTTATGGCATGTACATACTATTTCATGGCATACTATGTACATACTATTTTATGGCATGTACATTCTATTTTATGGCATATGTTTTTTTGATTACGCAGTTTTGAGATTTATATATAACATTCAAAATTCTATCTCTTTATTATAGTTTTTATTTATTATCACCAAAACTGTTTATTCAAAAAAATTATATTTTTACCAAGCATAATTTTATGCAAATGACGCATCGACTAATATATTTTTAATAAAAAGTCAACCACTTGAATCACGCTGTTTACATGTAAACTGCATGCGCCTTTGCAAAGTGAAAGCCAAGTTGTGTAAATATAAGTCATTTATAGAACATCTACTAAAATTAATAACAATGAGAAAGATAAACTTCCACCATTTGACAATTAATCACTTGTTTTTATAAAAATACAATTGACTTAAAAGAGGTTTGATATTTATATGAGTGTATAAGCTTATATCAAATCTTGTCTTTTGTGATGTTACAAATTTTGTTGCAATAGCTTTTTATCGACTGATCAAATAATAATTGCCGGTTGAACAACTTTACAACTTGTATTTTAAATGTTTTCTATCTCTCTTTACAAGAAGAGTAGTTTCTTGTGTTAGATTCTCTTATTTCTTCTTCTTTTAGTTAAAGTTTAGAAAACTTTTACGATAAAACTTTTTGGGGCGGCACAACATGACAGATTAGAAATATTGTGTTAAACTAGGGGTAGTATTTATTATATATTTATTTGTTTATATATATTAATAATAACCGGTTAATATTAATATAGATATATATATATATATATATATATATATATATATATATATATATATATATATATATATATATATATATGTATATATATATATGCATGCATTTATGTATATATATATGCATGCATTTATGTATATATATATGCATGCATTTATGTATAGTGTAAGTAATTATTTATTTATAGTGTATGTTCCTGTAAATGGGGCCCAATCTGTCGTGATGCAAATTACAAATGTTGAAGGAACAAATACACCGGGAAGCTGGAATATTAAAGTAACTCAATTGCAGTGCCCTGGGCCAAAACATCAAAAGAACAATATTCAAAAAGACGATTTTAATTTATTAGGTATACATATTAAGACAAAATTAAATGTATATTAACATCTATAATTATCAATGGTTTGCGATTTCCTTCATCGTAATATTTAATAAATCGTTGTTTGTAGCACCGGGCGGTTGTCTACAATACTTCACGGAATCAACGGGCATCATAAGAAATTTTAATTTTGATCAAAGTAAAACAGTAATTACTGAAAATCATTATACCGGAAATATGAACTATGCAAGTTGCATCCGACGTGACCCAGATGCATGTGGAATATCGTGAGTATTATTACTAAAATAATTACCTTTTAAGATTTACTGAAAACTCGCTGAAACATCAGAAATCTGAAACGAAATATGCAATTAGAAAGATATTTTAATGGTGGTACATACACACGTAATCAAATTATTAAGCTAGATCTATTAGTAAGTGATATAGGGCATTATGTATTTGCAAAAGACTACGTTTAAAGCATAGCGTCTTACAAATGGTACAGTTTTTGAGAAAACTTTTCAACAAAAGTCAAAGTCATTAATATCGTTCATTTATAATCTAAATATTTTTCTGTAAGTGCCAGCCATTTTGTAGATACCAAAGAAATTACAAGAGTAACATTTGTGCAATTAAGCATAATATTAAATCAGCTCTTTGTAAATATATCTGCGGTTTAAATACGTAATTTCGCTGTTTTGCTCTTAATAGTTTTCAAATCGTACTTTAAGGATCTGACAACGGCTATATCCTTAGAAATCTTAAAATCAATGTTTTCATGATCTCAAACTTTAAAAGAAGAAATAATAATTATAAAACTAATTATCAATTGATTTGTTTTTATAAGGTATACGGCTCGACAGTTTCAACTGAGTGGCGATAGTTCGGCTACACCAGCGAATTGCCCAGATTACCTTTACATTACGAACGGACAATATACAGATGATCAAAATGCTGTAATACAAAGTAGTACATACTGCGGTACAATACCAGTCATAAACCAGACAATCTTATGTAAGTATTTCGAATAGGCCCATCATTTACAACATTCATATTGTTTGGTTTCGTTTTTACAGCCAATACACCTGGACCATTTTCAATAAATTTCAAAACTAATAATGTGTTGGATCCAGAACCACTAAACGAAAATGGATATGTTTTAAGATACAGTACTCGACGCGGTAATGCTATGTGCAACTAAAGACCAACATCAAGAAGAATCAATTTTCATTATCCATTAATAACATATTTATTTATTATAAATTATACAATTCAAAATAAATATATTTAAAATAATCTATACTTTGTTTATCTTATTGTTAACTGTTTCATATTTTCTTTTTGATAAACTTGGCGTACGCTGCCACCAAATATTAATATATTTTTATAATATTTAGTTTTAATTCTTATTACGATTACCAGGGAAACGAAATCGTAAAATAACTATTAACAAAAGCGACTTTTTAGTAAGTGGTATATGTATTTAAATAACTTTTTACTTTCTTTTACAGAGTAATAAGTAAGTATTGTAATCATGAAAAATTTCGAACTCGAGATTTCAACGGATATACACGTTTTGGCCTTCCCTGAATCGAATGTGACTATTTTCGGAATGACGTCTGTGTGTGTGTGTGTGTGTCTGTATGTGTGTGTGTGTCTGTGAACGCTCTAGGGCCAAAACTGTCGAACGAAAAATTATGAAACTTCAAATTTAAGACTTGTATATGCCCTAGATGTGCACCTCCTATTTTTGAAAAGAATATTCAAACCAGTTGTGCATGTTTACTCTATACATTTTTTGTTCTATCTCCAATATCACTAGAACGGCTAAACTTACGGCAAAAATAGTTATGTTCATAATGAAAGATAATAATATTTCGCACAACTTTTGTTTGAAAAGTTTCTTCATAAATTGTACCAGTTACAAGATAACTGCTACGAAAAAACTCAAATATCTTATTTACGTTGCCATAGTTATACCTACACTTGTGAAAAATATTATTATTTTTAAATCAACCATGAGTTACATCATTTGTTTCTTGTTTATAAAAAACAAACAAGCATTACATTGACAGTTATCTGTATGAATTAATATTTAAAATATGGATTTCTTATTAGAATAAATTGTATCAGGTAAATTATTATAGAATCAATTTATATTATATAATTAAATAACAATTTCAGAGTTTTACTGTGGAGTTTGATAGTTTAAGAGTGAATACGATAAGTATGTACTTCAAATACAGATCCATTATAAATTGGTATAATTATCCCGTTATTATTAAGTTATAGTAATTTAATTTGAATTTTCATTTTATATTGATCAGCAAATTATTTTGTTATCACTTAATAATAATAAATATTATCTGCGCCCGTTTTTGCCAGGAAAACAAAATAGATATTTCAGAGTATTCCTGTAGAGTATTGGTTAGTTTGACCGTTTATTTGAGGTAATATATATATATATATATATATATATATATATATATATATATATATATATATATATATATATATATATATATATATATATATATATAATATATATATATATAATATATATATATATAATATATATATATAATATATATATATATATAATATATATATATATAATATATATATATATAATATATATATATATAATATATATATATATATATATATATATATATATATATATATATATATATATATATATATATATATATATATATATATATATATAGTAGACAGTTTGTTTGGGATATATATGTATATTAATATCTATCTTTTGAAAACTACGTAAAAGAAAGTTGAGTGCAGGCCACTCCAGATATTTTTCTCTAATTACCATAGAAAATAAAGCAATATTATAGTAAATAGATAGTGGAAGTATAAGAAAATCGAGTGAAGAGCTCTCCAGTGTTTTTCTATTTTCTTGCGTCACCTAGATAACTTCATATAAATGTGTTTGTGTGTCGTTTGTGTCTGGTTGTGTAAACCTGACTTTATGTTCCCAATATCCTCTGTTAACACAACAGAATGTTAGACTAGAAACGTTTTTGTTTGCGTTAGGCGCTAGTGTGTGTGTGAACGTAATATTATGTTTGAAGATTGTCGACACTGATATTAGAACTTGTCAATCTGTCATGTGTCAAATTGTGTTAATACAAAACAATACTGTTTGTTGAAATCAATTTCGGTGCAGTGTTTTTTCACGATTGTTTGAATATGACATGATGAATAAATCAAACTCAAACATACCACCTTATGTTTGTATTTCATGAGGATTAAACAAACATATCCCACGCTTCTCGTAGATATTTCATTTGAATTCTATCATATTAATATTTAAATAATTCTTGAATAGTTTCAGTTTTTCTTTCATTTTTAAAAACAATTAAATTACTATTATATTTAGGGCCAGTATTACAAACAATTTTATTTTATTTAACAACTAAATTAAACCTTAAAAATACAGCAATATCATTTTTACTTTCTTATACGCAGTAAAGCAATAATGGCGCACTTCAAAAGGATACCTGTACCTAATATAGAATTTTGACTTTATCTTACATTTGCAAAATTATTGTAGAAGAAAAAATTAAATAATAATGAAGTCATTACTTTACATTAGGTAACGAAATACAAGTGATGTGAACTACTGACATAATAATTACCTTACGCAAAACCAAGACCATATAAATATTTCCTATACATTTATTTATTAAATATTGTCTCATTGAATCTTGCCTCGAATATAAATATCAGGAAATGTTAGCCAGGATTATTTCTTATTTTGCATACACAAAAGCAATATTTTCGTTTGGACAAGATATTGTTGAAAAAGAATTTATAAAAAATCCAATGTTTGCTTACAGTTTAAAAAGAAAATATACGAAAACAAAAAAGCCATATTTGTCTTTGTGGAAACTTGGGCACAGGTGCATCTGTCGTTTCTTTCAATTCCACGTTTCAAATATTGGTACAGTCACCTCAAAAAGTATAACATATCTTCAAGCGACAATATTTTTCCAATAAACATTTTTCATTTATGTCTCAATATTGGAAAATAAACTTTAATGCAGGGATAATATATATTATTTTGGGGAAATTTCATATAAACTGTAATTGTAATACCTAACAAAAATGCAATATTTTACGCATTCATAAATTCATATATTTTTAACATTAATTTTGTAAATTTGTTGAATGTGCATAGGTAACACGCTGCATGATGGTGTATAGTTTCGTGAACATTCAGTATGTTAATAATTTCACCAGACAGTATTTTGTAAGTGAAATTCCGTAATATCGAACTTATTTTTGATTTTAAATATTTGAAATTCTCGCATATTATTCACGTGTCGTTCCATACCGCAACTTCGTTCCTTCCTCGCATACCACCAGTGCTGCCAGGCATACTATAATAATATGGTATTTGCACCACAATTTTCATATTTGTACTATTGGTGCCCGTATTAGTATTATGCACCATATTATTTCACAATGATGAATAAATTAGACTATGACTACAAGCCCAAGACTATCACAAATGACTAACAGATACGCCATTATATATATATATATATATATATATATATATATATATATATATATATATATATATATATATATATATATATTTATTTATATATATATATATATATATATATATATATATATATTTATTTATATATATATATATATATATATATATATATATATATATATATATATATATATATATATTTATTTATATATATTTATTTATATATATATATATATATATATATATATATATATATATATATATATATATTTATTTATATATATTTATTTATATATATTTATTTATATATATTTATTTATATATATATATATATATATATATATATATATATATATATATATATATATATATATATATATATACATATATATATACATATATATATACATATATATATATATATATATATATATATATATATATATATATATATATACATATATATATACATATATATATATATATATATATATATATATATATATATATATATATATATATATATATATATATATATATATATACTTTTGGAAGAACAATATTTTGTTCATATTATTCACAAGATAGTGGTTTACTATAGCTACGTCTTAAATGATGAGTTATATACTTGGAATAAGGCACACAAGACAAGAACTTTTTGTTAGACATTCTTTTATCTGAGAATGTTACAAACATATGACCGAATACTTTAGCTCAACTGTACTTGGTACTGCGAGCTAAAAACATTTGCCATTATCGAACTATAATTCAAATACAAATGTCAATACCATATAACATATTGTTATTTTTTCTCTCTCACGCAACCAAAACGTAGTCCTTTTCGGTATCAGCTTCAGATCATATTCATTTACGTCAGTTCATTTCAGTTCAACTCATTTTCCTCTTGAAAGGAAAACTCCTTACATTGACACACACATCAGAGAGAGTGAAGGAGGGGAGAGATGAGAAAGAGAGAGGAGAGATAGTGGGGAAAACATACACACACCACCAACGAGTGTATTCCAGCTGCGCGTCACTTCCTCTGCCGTCAATCATACGCAGCGTCGTTTCCTGCTAACGGCGGCTACAGGAATTAACTGTGTATCAGCCAGTAATTTCCCATCTCACTCACGTACATATATACTACAGAGCATAGAGATATATAATACTCGTTTTGTTATATAGATAGTTCTACTTGCCGGCTATACACACAACAATATTGCTGTGGCCCATTTTTATCGCCAGTACTGATCGATTGTGTCGCACTGTCACGTGATCGTACTCAATGTCATTTCCGATTGTATTTGTAAGCGCACGAGATTTGAATCTTTTACGAAATTGATATATTTGGTTATGTTCATATTATATATTAAGCTGAATTAAATTTACATTGATATGTGTTACTTTTAGTGGAAATGTTTATTATATTATATATTCCATCAGTCTTGAAATGTTTAAAATATATGTTCATGAATAATTCTATTTTAAAAAAAAGAAAAACAATACATTAACAAGAAATTATATAAAATTAGAGGGATTAAACGCAAAAAGTTTTAATCGCTTAAAAATTAAAAGGGTACACTTGCATTTGTTTCGTTCTCTGTCTAGTAACGGTAAATATATATATTAATATCCGACTTATTAAGTTTTGTATACATAATTACGTAAAATTTGCAATGTAGAACCAAACAATATCTACAATAAGCCATATTATTTTTCAAGGAAAATTTGTTATTTAAGCTGTAAAATGATAAGTAGATCTTTATTTTTTTAGTTACCGTATTTCAGCTACAAAAATAAAATTTCGTTGTAAAAATATGCCATATTGTAGTTATTGAATGAATCTACTCGGCACGTGATATGAA
The DNA here is from genome assembly GCA_933228885.1 of Leistus spinibarbis. NCBI lineage: Eukaryota > Metazoa > Arthropoda > Insecta > Coleoptera > Carabidae > Leistus > Leistus spinibarbis. The sequence goes on from OW121791.1 coordinate 7,442,282, forward strand.
ATTAGCTATATAATTATAAATATAAACACCCAGATGTATAGGCTATTATTCCTATATATTCTGTATACAATATGGGCACATCTGTGCCACGGGTTACCCTAGTGATTAATATGACAGATATGAATACATATATTTACCTTTGCCAGACATAGAATGAGATAGCATCTTAAAATTGATTTATATTTTGTCTAAATCCTTTACTGGTAGATATGCATCTGCACAAAAAGAGTTACAATAAAAAAAAATGCAATTTAGTATATATATATATATATATATATATATATATATATATATATATATATATATATATATATATATATATATATATATATATATATATATTATATATATATATATATATATATATATATATATATATATATATATATATATATATATATATATATATATATATATATATGAATATTTGTCTGGAAAATTTAAGTCGCTTCCTATGACATATGATACATGATATTAAATTATTTTTATTAACTTCATTGGAGTTTTCTGATTCTGGAGAAATAAAAAGAAAATACCTTTTTTTTTCTGCTCATGGGCTTAATATTTATCAAGAGATGACATGGCATGCAAAAACAGACATCTGAAATGATTGACATTTAGATTTCTCAATTCTTCTGTATAAAATCTCGATAATATTTTTGCCAACCTCCGAGAAATAAACCATAAGTAACATGCTTACAATATTATTAGCTCGCCGTACGAAGTACCGATGAAGGTAAAGCATTCGGTCGTGTGTCTGTAGCATTTTTTCATATTTTCAGAATTTAAGCCCAAAAATTATAAAAATTGTTGAAAACAATATAAAGTCTGCAATAGATGGCATTACAATATCGATTTTGTTAAGCTCGCTACTTGTATTACTCTTTGGCTATGCTGGATGTTCATTTTAAGTATTCTAACAATTAGGTTTTTACATATTTGAATGTCAGACAGTTTATGAAAATCGACTAGTAAAGTCACATGTATATATGTGGATATCTAACTGGGAAATGTCTTAACGTACATACTAATAAAAAATATGACATTATACAAGGAACAATGATGAATTAGATGACAGTTCATTTCATTCATATTCGTGCTAATGAAACTATTAATATTATCACACTACATCAGAGCACAGCTTTTGTGTACAATATAAAGAAATTGACAATGAGATAATTAAATTCCGTAAAAAATACTTCAACTGCAGGAAAATACTGCTTTAAAACCAACCAACAATAATAACAACATGGTTTACTATTTGCTGTTCGGTAGAATTATTCTTAAAAATTATAAATTTGAATTTTAAAATGTGTACTAATTTCTTTTTTTTATTAAATTATAATTTTGAATTTAAATATTTGTACTAATTCTTTTTGTCAATCAAAAAATGCCTTGCTCTTTAACATTTTTTAAAATTGTGAACCCATAGGCCATACTAATTAATATTAAATTAATATATTTTTCAATTTTAATGCCAAGCTGCTCGCATCGCATTTCTTACCTATAAGGCGAGCTGGACGCATCGGTACGAAAAGATAAACCTTAGAATTTGCCTTGCGAAACCGGGTATTAGTGTAAGGTACTGTATAATAGATGTTCGCTTAAAATGATTATTATTATTTTTTGTTTCTTCTTAGTTGGATGCGACAGCTGCTCAGAAAATGTATCGCGTGTAAAACGAACAAAAATATTCCGTTAAGGAAGCATGTGCAATAAAAAGTTTCAGTTGATTATCGCACAATTCCACGGCGAGATAATGTGAACAGGGCACATTTGATTGAAGCTTATGCCGCGCGCCAGGCCAAGCAAAAAAGAGAGGACGTAATTTTTTTTATCAACACGCGCGAAATAACGCTTTCCTGTATTATACATATACACGGGTAGTTTTAAAATATGCAAAGACGACATTGAGATACAAGCTGGCGCTGCACCGTACAAGAACAAAATTGGTTAGACAAAGAAGAAGATCCCGGCCGGGCCAAAGCAAGCAGTTTGCTGTTACTGCCATCAGGCCAGCAGAGGCGCTGCGAACGGCTTCTTCTTCTTCTTCTACTACTTGCTCTGCAATGTGGAGACAGTGAAAAATGCCAACGATGTTTTCTACATTTTTTATTGTTACATTTCTCGTGAGTTCTTGACGTTTTTACTGCGAAACAGCCACCTATCTACTTGTTCTAATGGTATTAACTTAAATTATTTAACATTGAAAAAATGCCATACTAAATTTTACAGTGACTATCACTATCGCCACCATTTAGGCTCTTAAGGAAACACAATTGTTTAATTAGATAGTATTACGATTTACCCAAATATTATATTACTATATTATATATCAATGATACAAAGATGTTATGTGTTTATATGTTTATATTTATGGGCTGAATGCTTCTTTTTTGTAAAAATACAAACTGGCATGAGCAGGAATCGAGTTGGGCAAACTTCCACCGTGAAAGTCGCAAATTTTACCACTATACCACCAAGGTTATAACATTTCTATATTTAATCAAGAAAACTGTCCTACAGTAAAGAAAAAAAAACTAGGTTCTTAAACGTCAGAATAATTACTTATTGTCAAAATAAATATATTATGTGAATATCAAAATACTTATCGAGTTGCGTAAATAATAAAGTAGTATATAATTTAGATGGAAAGGGTTTACTTTATAGACTTAAATGGGTTCCATACTACTAATTGTGAATTATGTCAATAAAGAAATATTAAATTTGATAGCAATAATATAATAGTACATACTAAAATTCGTAATTTCCCGGTAAGTAATAGTGTATTTTGAACTGACATTTAAATTGCCTCATAAATTATGATTTTCTGAAGCACTTTTATTAAAATGACCAATCAAAAAATAAATGTTAAAATATATTGTACTGTAAACAAGATTTGGTACGCGTAAAACGCACTAACGCGTAGAACTCGCCTTTAGGTAAGATATGCGTTGCGAGCAGTGGTTTTTAAATATTATGGCCTTTTTTTAAATGACATTTTTTGATCCGAGAATGCTACAGACACACGACCGAATGCTTTAGCTTTTTCGCTACTTCGTACGGCAAGCTAAAAACTTGTATATGCCTTAGATGTGCACCTCCAATTTTTGAAAAGAATATTCAAACCGGAAATGCATTTTTACACTTTGCATTTTTTGCTCTATCTCCAATAACACAAGAACGGCAAATATAGTTATGTTCATAATGAATTTTTTTAATATTTTGCACAACTTTTGTTTGAAAAAGAAAACTGCTACGAAAAATCATAAAATAGACTCAATTAGATAAATGACATTTCAGAGTATTCTTGTAGAGTATTGGTTAGGTTTTTGTAGACAATTCGTTTGGGATATATATATATATATATATATATATATATATATATATATATATATATATATATAAATATATATATATTCAGGACGACGAGATAAACGCATTTTGTTAAGATAATTTTTTGAACCGAGAAATTCGTACGGCGAGCAAAAATTATCACACAATCAATAGATATTCTTTGAATTTACGTACAAGAATGTTCAGTATAGAGCACTGCATATTTTTAATGCATATTTTCTAGTCTCTAGAGATGACATAAAAATTGTTTGAAATTAATTTTGTAAAATATAAATGTAACTATACATGTATACCTATATCCTCTTTGACATCCGCAGTAACTAATATACCATTAGTATAAAGTAGGTCACATAACTATTAGCCGTGTTAACGTTCAGAGAATTTAGCGCCATAATTGACGTGTGTCTCTTACCAAACAAAACGAATAGAATGTGCAAAAAAATACATTTAAACTCATTTCTATATTAAGTACTTCATCTCTGAACTGCAATAACACACTGAAATAAAAATTTCTGTAGTGGTCAGCACACGACATTTTATAAAAATTGACACAAATTCAAGTCATTTATGTCAATTTCAATTTTCAAAAACAATTTAATACCAATAATAGTTGACATTGATTTATTAAAAAAAAAAAATTCAATTGCAATATCTTAAGGAATGGTACAGTTTAGGAGAAAACATTTAAAATAATTATTGTTTAAAATTATAATATTTCTTATTATATATACAAGTTCTTCTGTCAATGCAGCACTTCGGGTTGAAATATCCTTTTCTATTCAGGTACACAAATCTTAAATTCAAAACATCATATTTTTACGGTATAGCTGGGAAAAAAATTCATAATAAATATTTTGTGCCTAATAAATGCTAATTGATTCCCTAAAAACCAAATTCTTAACTTAAGCAGTTCTAGAAATATTCATAGTGTTAATTTTGTTGCTTGGTATGATATATACTAGATTATTATTAGTAATTTACTAATCTTAATTACTATTTGGTTCGCTGTGAATACACCTATAAGGTAGAAGACATACTTTTAATATATAATATCTATTTGTACTTGAAGTACTACCCAGGTTTGACGATTCCTATACTTTATTAATAAGAAAGTAAAAATTATAAAACTAAATGATCACAAATTGTAGTATATTTGTAGTATGTTGGAATGGATATTGGATATACGTGGATGAAGGTTACCATGCGGTACAGATGTAAACAATAGTAAACAATAGTATGAAGAAGCTATTGATTTAGTAAAGTGTAAGACACAATAATAGGAATGGCGGTTATTGTTCAAATTTTAATTCATTGTATCTGAGCGTTACAGATGGCATTATTTGGTTGTAGAGAACTGATAATGAGCATTCGCTCATCCAGCAGTACCAAAACGAATGCAACAATGCGACGGATTTTTTATTATGTTACATTTTATTCAGATTTGAGTACATTTGCTTTATTCAAATAATTTCTATTTATTAGCATATACACTAACTCGTTATGGATTCCTTTTGTTTTGCCCACCATTTGGGTAATAAAAGACTGCAAACGCATCATGTAATTAGAGAAATTGTATGAATGCCAAGGTGCGAACTGAATAGTTTATTGTAGATTATTGTTTATGAGCAATGAATGAAATTATTTTGATTATTCCAGTTATTGTATGGAATAAAAGGCTTCATTAATTTTAAAATAATTATGGGAAACTATATTCAAATTGGAGTGGTACTCGACCTATTTAACACATCGTATATTCAATATTTTCAGTTACTGCAACAACATTTGAATAAAATCCAAATTGCTAGCAAATAAATGGTATATTTTGACGTTAATGGACAAAGTCATACAAAATTCGAATTCAACTTTTTAAACGAAAATACACGGGTTGAGCTTCCTTGAATTGATGAACTGACTGAACTATTTCCAAGATGACGTCTGATTGTGTGTGTATATGTGTGTTTGCGTGTGTATCCGTGAGCGCATTACTGCAAGAATTGTTAAACATAAAATTTAGAAACGAAATTTAATATTTCTATGTCTTCGTACAAAGAATAAAGAGAGAACATTTACTACTTGCTTGTATAGTTCATCTGCTACTACTTCATTACTATCTCAAAAATTGCATGCTTTTGAGATCAAGTGATTGATATAATATAGTTAAAGAATCTAATATTTATAAAATTATTTGAAAATTATTGCTTAAAAGATGTATGGTTTACTTGAAAATTGTTTTTGATATTAAAATTAGTTAATTTATATGCTTGTGTCCATGAGAATTAAATTTACTAAATTGTTTCATGACATTCGCAAAATCAAATGTAAAAATTAAATTACAAAAACGAGTGTCCTTTACTCGCAGTTTATAGTACATAATTTTATGAATCTACTTATATATAAAATATTGCTTTATATTGTTTTAAAATCCTGCAACGTTTGCTGTGAAACAATATCAATATTTACATGTCAAACAACTATTTTCATATGTGAATTTCAAGTATTTGCTACTTTTGTCGGGAAAATATTTTCGAAAAAAAATACTAAAAATATTAATATTTTAAATTCGCAAGTTGAAGAAATGTTTCTAACACAAGTTGAGCGAAATATTAATATCTTTCATTATGAACATAACTATATTTGCCGTAAATATAGCCGTTATAGTGATATTTGAGATAGAACAAAAAATGTATAGAGTAAACATGCACTTCCGGTTTGAATATTCTTTTCAAAAATAGGAGGTTCACATCTAGGGCATATACAAGTCTTAAGTTTGAAGTTTCATAATTTTACGTTCGACAGTTTTGGCCCTAGAGCGTTCACAGACACACACACACAAACACACACACACAGGCAGACGTCATTCCGAAAATAGTCACATTCGATTCAGGAAAGGTTAAAACATGTATATCCGTTGAAATCTCGAGTTCGAAATTTTTCATGATTACAAGGCTTACTTATTACTTCGAAAAAGAAAGTAATAATAGGAGGTTTTCTTCCGGGAACTATACAAGTAAAGTTTAATAATTTCTTCAACAGCTATTGTACAGCACATAAATAACAGACCACCAGAGGCATAGTTTCGAAATTTCAGAAACTATTCAGGAATGGCCAAAACTTATAATTCCGTTAAAATTAATATTTCTTTTGCGATTATAATACTTCTTTATATACATTCGTGTAACAAAGTAACAAATTGTAGGATTTTCGAAATTATTGTAATAAATTAATATAAATACACAAAATATCAATACATATTTTTTGATTATACGTACAAAAAATACAGATTATTATCAAACTCGTCCGTTAACGATTGTATTTTACATAATAAAAAAAGATTCTACCAATCACAATGATTGAGATAATTTTCATGTTAATAAACAGAAAATTGAAATTTGAAGTCATGTGCTTTCCACATAAGCTCAAAGCGTTTATTATGATACCAATGCTTCATTTTCTACAATGTCGACGACAGTAAAAAACAAAGTTAATATTTAGAAACAAGTGACGAGGTTAAAGCATAAGCTAAAACAATCAACAAAAACAATGAAGTATTTTAGTGGGACTTGTAGTGACGACATGTACTTATACTATACGATTAGTCCCCCCAAATAAAAAACATTTTGATATTCAACGGAACACCCGAACGATTTAAGCGATGTCAAAATTTATATCCGTACTTCGCAAGTATTTGGGTGAGTAGTTAATCATCGAACAGTGGCATTCCGTGCTATTGTTTTTAGGCAGGACTGAAGAGGGGGTAGCGGAAGGGCGAAGGAGAGTATAAAGCTGACAAAGAGGAGAAGCACATTTGCCCCCCCCCCCCCCGCCCACTTCTCATCCAGAGAATATACGAACACATACTAGTACAAACACAAACGGGCGGTCGGATTATGTTTGAGCCCTTTGGAGTTGAACGACGGAGAAGGGCGACAAGACTGAAGCGCCTGCGAATAAAGCTATTCGCTATGGCAGTGGCGGTGTTGGCGGGGCGGGATTGTGGGGCATGCAGTATCGACATCGCGCCTTTCCGTCGTGACCTCTAGCAATACACACACAGAGAGAGAGAGAGAGAGAGATAGAGGGAGAGTCAAAGAGAGGAGTCGGGGTTGGTTGGCTAATGGAATGTGAAAGAGGACGTTGTTATTATGGACGTCAACTTAACAGGAATTTTACTTTTTGCACCTTATTTGCAACGATGTTAGCGACTTAGGGTGAATCGCATTTATGTCGTGTTTAGTATTCGCTAAAATAAAATTACTCTTATGTATTTATATCATAAGATACTTTGTAATATTTTGAGAGTATGTTTAATATTTCAAGTTTGAACGTAAATATTTTCAGGTTTTTCATAATTGCTGTATTCGTTTAGTCGCTATTAGTAGTAGTATGCCCAATTTTCAATCAATTATACTCATGTCCGCGTTTACCAGACCAAAGCAGTTGAGATCAAGCATAAAGCCGCTTTGGTTGACTGGTCAATATTTTCTAGCGCTGTAGTATAGCTGATATATTTGTGAATTAAAGTAAAATGGCAATTGTGACAGTTACAGACTTGTATTTGTTTTATATTTAGGTAACTGAAATAATAAAAGTATGAGTATAAAAATAAGTTATTTCATATTTTCTTATAATGCGGATTTAATTCTTTTTCTAATAAAAGTGAATTATTTTTTTGTAATATACAGTGTTGCTTCTATAATTTTCGCGGTTCGGAACTTAAGTGCGCGTTACGGAGTACCCCGACTCTTCCAAAGGAGGCGGAGAATAGGAAGAGAAAATGGATACTTCGCTCTCTCTAGCTCACATGGAAGCAGAAGGGAGAAAAGCAGCGCGCAGGTTGACCTCATGCTCGCCGGCACAGATGGGGGGAAATCTAATCCCCTCAAAATCAAAGGAATACGAAAATTATAGAGATTGTTGTAATTGAAATAGGTTCAAATAGATGACGAAAATTTAAATATAGTTCATAATGTACTTCTCGGGTTAGTTTTACCAATAATTGCATCTGCATACATACAAAAAAACGTCGTGTTAAATTAACACTTAATTTACACGAAAAAGAGTTCATATATTAGAACACTCGCAAGTGTACATTTTTACAAATATACTTTATGGTAAATTCACAACATGTGCGTAAACATACCATTGTTGGGAGATCACGTGATCCAACATAAATTATATGTTTGAAAAAAACACAAAGTATCATATTTTGATACTTGGTGTTTATACACTCTCATTTATATTAGTTAATTAATATTATATTGTGGATTTATACCACCAGTTGCGGTTTAAGTTTGTGTTTTTAGCTCGCCGTACGAAGTACCGAAGAAGCTATAGCATTCGGTCGTGTGTCTGTAGCATTTTCGGATCAACAAATTTCATTAGCAAAAAGTGTTTGTTTCGTCTCCCTGAATCCAAAAATATATATAACTTATATACTTGGATGTTAGTCGTCGCTCGCTCGTAAGACCAAATTTGTGCCCTCTACTCCTCTGAAGGTACCGGAGCGATTCACACCAAATTTGGTACCCATATTACTTGGCATCCCATTTGAATCTGCTCGCAGTTTAAATCCAATCGCCCGTATACTTCCCGAGTTATAGGGCCACCAAATTTGGAGCGCCCCTTAATACTGCCCTTATAAATATAATTAAAGCACTCAAAAATTCTACTAAAAAATTCCAAGATATTTTATGCCTACAGGAATTTTTCAAATTGTTAATCCAAAGTCCGAAAAAAGATATTTAATATTATAATTTCGAATTTTAAAATATAGACAATTTTTTTTTTATTTAAATCAATATAATCTACAAAAAATTGTATGACTTTATATCTATAACATTTTTTTTTTTAATTGTTAACCAAAAGGCCATAATTATTAAAAACCACTGCTCGCAACGCATATTTTACCTAAGGCGAGTTCTACGTTTTACGCGTACCAAATCTTGTTCAACAAAAAAATCGTATCATTTTTAACATTAAATTTTTTGGTAAGTTTTACATAAATCCCCACCACAAACTGTTCAACTACGCCGAGTGAAGTCAACGAATTTCAAATACGATGAGTTGAGTCAACATGTTCAAACTGAATCGCTTATTTATCAACACAACTGCTTTGATCATAACATTTGGCGACCAATATTTGAAAGCAATACTAACCTAAATAAATAATTGGCATAATATAAAAATGAAAACTGAAGAATATCGTGTTTAAGTTTGTTTTGTTATTTAGGTGTTTTTATTTTGTAGTACAAAAGAGCTATAGTGTTTGGTCGCGTGTTTGCAAAATTGGCAGATTCCAATAAATTTTGCACAAAAATTCAATAATAAATTGTATGAATAAATGTATACACATGTTTAGATTATATCTTCAACATCTGCGTTTGTATATTTAACTTTAAAAATACGCTGAAACTGTTGCTCGCTGACTAACAGAATTTGAGATTTGCTCAGAGTTGCACCAAAACATACTATTTCACAACGGCAGACAATAAAACTTACCAGTAATTACGTACTGCATCAAAAGATAATTTTCAAATGACAGGTTCATCTGAAACAAGAAATATAAAACAGTTACATTAACATTTCATGAAATACTCATAGTTTTACATCAACAAATAATTTGTATATTTATTTTAAGAAAAATTCAATTCGAAGTGAATGAGTTCTCCAGAAATATTAAATAAAATATATTTCACCTATAAACGATCAAAATAAATACTGGGGGTATGGACAAAATTTAAAAAATAATTGGAATAGAATCTCCATATGGCATATTATTAAAATCATCATTAATATAATAACCCAGAAATGTTTGTATGTGAGTGAGTGTGTATGTGTAGAACGCTTTTTTTGTAAAAATGCAGATTGGCATAGACGGGGATTGAACTCACGACCTCCAGGGTAAGAGGCGAGTGTCTTACCCACCATGCCATGGCGACAGATGAGAATTTTGTATATAATATCAAATAGTTTATACTGAAATAAAAGACTACACAACAGCAATGAATAAATTTCTAATCAAGTAATCTGCCCTACGTAAAAATAAAAGGTTATACGTCAGAATAATTCAAATGTCAATTTTAAATATATTCCGAATCTGAAAAATGCATATCGAGTTGTGTACATTGTGCCATTGTGTGTTAGCATAGGACCCATTAATACTTTTAAAACTGCCGTGGCACTGCAAAATTCAGAATCTAGCCTGATTATTTGTTTCAAAAATAATAACGAATCAAATGTCAAATCATTGAAAGTGTTGTGTAAAACGGTTTGTAATACACATATTTTTGGAATAATCGATTCAATTAGAAAACAGAAACCGTAAGTAAATTTATAATCCCGATTTTTGTGTAATAATACACGCATGGAGACTGTTTTAATGCACGTGTCCAAATAATGTTGAAAATATTGTTTGTATTATTCAGTTCACAGTAATAAATACCGCAGTTACAACATCTAATAAAAGCAATAGACAAATTATGAAATAATATTAGATTTTTGAAGAGGTAGCAAATCTAGCGCCGCTTTTTTAACTAAGGTACATCTGTCAATAAAATATATCAAATTATGAATATTTTATTTCTTTTAGGTTTGTTAAGCGATACAAACTGAAGGAAAAGCGTGTAAGGGTAATCCCTTATTTTTATATTGTAACTATGATTTACAAGAAAATTCTCCACCCGTCCAAACTGACCTATATTCAGTGTACCATATGGGCACACGGTGCCCACGGGTGACCCTAGTATATAAATAATAAAGTGTATTTATTATATACGAAATAAAATAAAATCCTTCATCAATTTCAAAAGTGCGCGAAAATGACTTACTAAAAAGAGAGCGTGACGTCAGAAACTTTGTTTGCGCTAGCATCGTACATGCATTTCCCTATACTAGCGTTAGTTTTGAACTCGTTTTGATGCAAATTCATATTTGTTTCTTATTTCTATGATTTAATTTAAATATCATTATGTAATTTAGGGGTTTCTTGTTCAGTGAATATACATTTTGTACTTTGTACATCATGGATGAAGCAGATCCAAGTAGTATAATTCATTTTCCGCCATGTCTTTTAATACACAATTTGGCGAAAAAATGAAAAATATAAAAGAAAATATACCCTAAACTAGTAATATGTATTACATAATTTATAAAGACTATAATATGTTGCTGATATAGAAGCGCGTGGCGTCGAAAAATTGAGTTGTGTTATTTATTATTTAAGAAAAAAGTACTTATTAAATTAAATTAAGACTTTAACTGAAACTTACAAATCAGCTTTGACTAAACGTATTTCTATTTTTACAGTGTTTAAACAATCATTGTTTTGCCTGAACTGCATCAGCATATACGTATCAACTTTTGGGAAATTATCGTTTTGTGCCTTAAAGAAAGTGTGTCCTGCTATTATTAAAAACACTACGAAATCCATTAAAATGTCTATTCCATCAACACATGTTGGAAGCGTTAACAAAGTTCCTGACGTCACGGTCGCATCGTGTACGCGACAAATACTTGAATTTTATTCACTAATTACTAATTGAATTAAAAGCGAAAGCGTATTTTGACGTTACTAATTGAAAAATATGTATCAAATGGGTCGTTAAAAAATAAATGATTAAAATATAACGTATTGTCCACACTTCTATTGTTAAAAGTGTAGTGGGATCAGTCAATCTTGTATAAAGTTTTTATAAAACCGATTAAAAGTGAGATGTGAATACAGAGCAATGTGCCTCTTTGAAGTAAAAGCGCGAAATCAGAGAGGCACAATTGAAGTGAAACTTAAAACGAATCCAATGAATATATCTCCAGAAGTGATTGAAGCGTATAAGCGAAGAATGATTGTCTTTGTCTTATGTGTTGAAGCGGATATCATGAAGTAGCGAATTCTGACGAGTGTGTACTTTACCGATTCGACTTTCACTCAAGATATATATCACCTGTACGTGTTGCATTTTTTCTGTTCTTTTTATTCGTTTCACGAATCAGCGAGAGAGCGAACGAGTGAGTCGGCGAGCCAACGAGCTAGATAAGCAAAAAGCAAGAGCCTCTCTGACAGCACGATAAATCTTCCTTTGCTTTTGTATAAATTTATTAACCCACGAAAACATTAGCACATTGTTGCCTTCATCACTTTTTTATTGACTGTGTGTGTTGTAAGAAGATGTTTCTGTCCAATAAAAACGAAATGAACACCGCAAATCACTGACTGATGTCACACACAAACTAGACGGAAAATCACTTATTTCATCTGTGGTCAATGTCACGAAAGTCTATTTGTCAATCATCGCCAAAGTAATAAAATTACATTAACTGAAGTAAATTAACGCGTGGGTAGCATGTGCCCAAATCATATACAGAATACAATTTAAACTTCACCGATCTGTATCCGGAATGTTATGGAAATTTTACGTACTAAGATAGACAACCCATGAAATTAATGCATATATTGTCAATATGAAATTATTTTATAAATGGTGTAACCATGGATACAATATATAAATATAGCGTTATTATTAAACAATTTTGTAAATGTAGTAACCACGTACATCTGAATAGGCCAGCAGTTCTTATAAAATAAAACACATATAGTTGTAAATACGTCTATGAATTGTAAATATTCCTTAACCAAAAGTGTTTGTCTCGTCGCCCTGAATCCAAAAATATATGTATATAAATCATATACTTGGATGTTAGTCGTCGCTCGTAAGATCAAATTTGTGCCCTCTACCCCTCTTAAGATACCGAACTGATTTGAACAAAATTTGTTACACATATAGTAAATATCCAATCGCCCGTATACTTCCGGAATTAATATTGGCCTTAGAAAAATAATTAAAACTTCAATAAATTCTACGGATAATTTTAAGATATTTTATGTTTACAGGATTTCTTCACATTGGCAGCCCAAAGACCATTAAAAATTATAATTTTGAATTTGTTTATATTTGAATTTGAGTATATAATACAAGATTTGGTACGCGTAAGACGCACCAACGCGTAAAGCTCGCCTCTACTAGATTGACATTGTTGGGGAAACCACACTATATTTCTAAAGTAACTATGCACTCTGTATAAGTCAACCATTTTCTGGTTAATACAACTAGATTTACTGCAATTATATTGAGTTGGGAGCACAAGACATTTTTCTATCAGTGCATGTTTACGTTTTACATATTTTTGTCCAATATCACTAGAACTTATGGCAAAAATATTAATATTTTGATATTAATATTTTGCACAACTTTAGTTTGGAAAAGAAAACTGCTACGAAAAATAATAGATATCTTGTTAATGTTGCCATGGATTCGAATGTAGTCTAATAAATCGGATCAACTGCGCCTGTCAATATTATGACAGGAAAACAAAATAGATTCAATTAGATAAATGACAATTTAGAGTATTCCTGTTCCTGTAGAGTATTGGTTAGTTTGACAGTTTGTTTGGGATATATATATATATATATATATATATATATATATATATATATATATATATATATATATATCTGGTGAAAACTACGCAAAAAGGCCACTCCAGATATTTTCAAATGAACCAGAAGATAATTATAATTAGAAACGATAATTTTTAAACTTAAAATTTTATTCGTGAAGATTCTATATTTGTGGACAAACCGGAAATAGGGGGAAGAAATGAATTGAAAATTGTTGAATCTAAATTCTATTATCAGGTTATGTCAAAATGTTGGTTATGTCTGCATTATTTTAAGTGCTAAACATATATTTACATAATGGGTGGTGCAGATCGAAGAGCAAATTCGTCAGCAGGTGGCGTTTAGCCGAATCATCATACAAATGTGAAGAATATCGAATAATATGCCTGAGATAAATAAAACATCTTCTCAGCAGACTATTATAATCATTAGGGGAATTATCAGAGAACTATAACCTAAATACTGTCAAATCCACATGTTCTTACGTATATATACATATATATGTATATAAATATATAAATAGCAGTACGTTCCATTAATACCAAATTCTGGCCATATAATATATTAATCATCATGAATGGTCAACGTGTCGAATTCACATTAGGTATACATACGAGACATGTATATGTATATATCGATTACAATATATGTATGTCCACACACCAACACAAGTGCAAGCGAGATAGCCTATACACTGTCTACCTATATGTGGAACAAGGAGCGAGCGTACACATATATACGCGAGAGAGTATGTGTGTGTGTGTGTGTGTGAAGGGCCGGACTCAGGGGTAGTGGGGGTAGAGTGAGGTCAGGGCCGGCCGCGGCAACGGTTTTGGATTATTTATGATCTTGGTTATTAATGGTGTCCGCCGGAATGGACGTGGTACTTGTGCTGCCGACTGTACCTGAGAGTGGAGGCTGGTCGTCATGGCAACCACAGCGACGTACTAGTGTGCAGGCTGAAGGGCAGAGGGTGCAGAGACATTCAGTCGATAGCTTTCTATGTGTACTATGGAATAGAGTAGTTGAGAGAAACAGGGGTGCGAAAATTTGTGCAGGTGCTTCCATAGTCTGTACCAAGTCGTTTTTAAATATTAGACCTACTGAGAAACAAATTTAGAAGAACTTTGAAAGAAAATTAAACCTGCAAAGGATTATAGTTATATCCTTAGATCACACGAAATGAGGTCACTATACAAAAATATCTGGAGCGGCCTGCACTCAACTTTCTTTTACGTAGTTTTCGATAGATAGATATTAATATACATATATATCCCAAACACTTATCGTATTCACTCTTAAACCGTCAAACTCCACAGTAAAACTCTGAAATTGTTATTTAATTATGTTAGCAAATATATAATATAAATTGATTCTATAATGATTTACCTGATACAATGTATTCTAATAAGAAATCAATAATTTAAATATTAATTCATACAGATAACTGTCAATGTAAAGCTTGTTTGTTTTCAATAAACAAGAAACAAATGATGTAACTCATGGTTGATCCGATTTAAAAATAATAAAATTTGTCACAAGTGTAGGTATCACTATGGCAACGTAAATAAGATATTTGAGTTTTTTCGTAGCAGTTTTCTCATAACTGGTACAATTTATGAAGAAACTTTTCAAACAAAAGTTGTGCGAAATATTATTATCCTTCATTATTGACATTACTATTTTTACCATAAGTGAAGCCGTTCTAGTGTTACTGGAGATAGAACAAAAAATGTATAGAGTAAACATGTACTACCGGTTTGAATATTCTTCTCAAAAATAAGAGGTGCATATCTAGGGCATATACAAGTCTTAAGTTTGAAGTTTCATAATTTTTCGTTCGACAGTTTTGGCCCTAGAGCGTTCACAGACACACACACACACACATACAGACAGGCAGACGTCATTCCGAAAATAGTCACATTCGATTCAGGGAAGGTCAAAACATGTATATCCGTTGAAATCTCGAGTTCGAAATTTTTCATGATTACAATACTTACTTATTACTCTGTAAAAGAAAGTAAAAATTATAGACACAGGAGGACTCCGAACTATAAAGGCAATTGAATTTTCAAAGCGTTAAGCATATATAATATATATATATACCGATTTTGGTACAGATCGGTCCAACATCTTCAGATGCGTTCACAAAATAGGTCTTACGAGCGAGCAATATACACAGCCAAGTATATGAGTTATATACTTTTCAGGATTCAGGACGCGATCTTTCAATTACGGTCGTAATAGTGAGTGTGCTATTTGGTGGCAGCGCAACCATTGGAATAGTGCTCTTTCCAGGTGTAACGTTAATTCGTACAGGCTTCTAGACAATTGTGTGTTATGTCCTTAATGGTTACTTTAACACGTTCGTTGCAGATTATGAGGTATTTTTAAGACGGTCGGACATTGTATTGTAGTACCACTATGAAAAAGTGAGGGTAGTAGCGAAATTTAAAAATAGCTCCAATTTAGAAATCCGTAGGTATTAATGCCTTCAGCTCGTCTAACATATAATTAGGAAGACAACATTTTTATTTATTTTCTATTTTCCACTCCATTCCATTCTCTAAGGTCCAGTTCTTCAATCCTTGGTTACCGACTGATTATGTTAACCATGACTTACTGTAAGATCTGTACATCATAACCATGGTTACTATTAATCAACACCTAACCAGTCATTGAATAACCGGGTCTTAGTCGAATTTTTATCATGAACACTACATTTCGTTCTTTCTTCAATGTATTTTAATCTTCTTAAGTCGAACCCATATTTCGTTAACTCGAACTTTTATTATAAGTGTTACAAATCGTCTATGGGTTTCATTTAGAACAGTAACAAGTATAAATGAAGTAACTTTTGGAGATTATGTTAATGTTGAGGAAGATACATATAGAATGAATATTCCTACAGTTGAAGATATTTAAGTGTCATAGACAGTGCCATTTCGAAGGGTAATTCAGACACATTGCAAAGTTTTATATAAAATTATATAATTATATAAAATATTTTTAATTTGCTTAGTTCATTTAATTAAAATTTAAAACAAAATATGTATGTACAATCAAATAAATACAAGAATCAAGATGATAACGAAGATGAAATCCCTATTATCATTCCCACATTTAAAGAAGTTCATTCATACATTGAAAAAATAAGAATTTTTATAGGATCCAGAGAAAATGTCCCTGATTATATATATATATATATATATATATATATATATATATATATATATATATATATATATATATATATATATATATATATATATTTCTTTAAATACAGCGGCCGATTTGGTCGAGGAAGAGAAGTGGTATTGTGAGACACAAAAGAAAATAACTGAAAAACAAGTAAAACTTTCATTGATTAATCTGTTATGTCCGTGTAGTTACAATACATGTTGACAATGTTTTATAGCAATCGTAGAATCAATTTAAAACATAATAAAGCAATATATAGTCATTTCAATTTTCTTCTTATATATAAAACAAAAATTAAAAAGTCCGTTTATGAAAGGGTATTCTGCTCTTAGGGGCCTATAATTCAGGATGTATAAGGACAATTGAATTTAAAAATCGACGGAAAATAATCTAGAAATTATAAGTGTATTTGAAGAAATCGGCCCATATCTTCAGAGGAGTAGATTACGAACATACGTTCGAGCGATATAATCTAAGCATATATAGATTACATATACTTTCGTAAACAAGAAGAAGTGAAACGAATTTCTTTCTTGATTCCGAGAATGTTACCGACACACGACCGATTATTATAGCTATCTTGTATTGATGTACAACGAGCTAAAAATATATATTAACAGAAGCTTTCTTATTGTAAATATTTTATTTGCGTATATTGATTTAGGTATCTGAAAAATTCCATCTTGATTGAATATCCTGAACGACATTGTGTAGACACATGTGTAAAATCAACCATGAAATGAAACGATTTGTTTTTCTTCTTCTTCTTCTGTTTCTTCGTTTTGTTCCACTTGAAATAAAAGCAATAGAAAGAATGTTTGTGAATATGTAAGCTCGGTCATGCGCATTACTACAAACAGATACTACAAATAATGCAGTATTGTGTTATCCACGTTGTCTCCGGACGGGCATTGGATCGGCTGTAGTAAATAAAACGCATTATTTTGATCCGATTTTATTCACTTTAGAGACGAGCAGCATCGCTTTTATCTTCTGTTTTCTCCAAATGTTACTTTTAACATCATCTCCCTTTCTCCCAACACCGTTTTCCCCGCCCTTGCCATCAAGGAACCGTCTGTCTGTCAAACGCTAATTCGTTCGATGTTCGGAGGGATAGATTTTCACACCCTTGGATTTCTTCAGTTTATACAATGATTTTTCTCCCTTGTACATAACTGAAATTGCCTTTATATGGAGCGTATACTTATTTCTTATATGTATGTATATAAAAAAAAAGTATTGTAATACTAAAATTTGACTATTTTTGAAATTACGTTTTTCATAACAAGAAACTGTTGAAAATTAACACATTATTAAAGTTTGTTTGTAGCCTAGATGAAAATCTCCTCTTTTAGGAAACATATTCTATACCTGTGGTTTAAACGACACAACTTAAGAGATAAATTCAGATAAACAATAATTATGAAAATTAAAATGATCATTATAACAATTGCTTATGAGTCTTGAAATAAGTTTATGAGTTTCGAAATAGACCATCTCTTCAAAATTCAGTACCTATACATATGTATTTCTCATTAAAAAACAATCAACGGTTATAATAGTGCTTAACTAAGCCGGATGGTGAATTGAAGGCATTGCTCTTTACACGTTCTTAATAACGAATACTGTTCTTATTAATTTAATCAATGACAACAGTCAAAATAGTAAATAAATCATAAAAATACCAAAGAAACAAATGAACATACAACGAAAGTACGGCCAACATTATATTGATTTTAAAAAAAATTAAGAGATTTCAAACAATTAGAAAATAAAATAATTTTGATAAAATATTATTTCATTCAATTAAATATGTTCTTATCATTTGTTAAAGAAGTAAACATTGGCCCAGATTTGCAGTGTATACTCTGGAGATGTGGCTTTAGTATGAAATGTTAAAATATTTAACAAATAATAACCATTCACAGTATTTTACCTGTGAAGTCTTTCAAATATTTGAAATAAAACCAAGTATTTTGTTATTTAATTTTCAACAGATGACGTTGCGTGAAAAAAATGTATTTACATTCAATAAGATTGATAAGTTGGTGATTAATTTATTTTTATATTATTTTAGTGCATTATATTTAATTCATAATTGAATTTACTAGTACGACTTCATTTATAAATACCATAATATTAACAGTGACATTCCTAGTGTCTACATTTAATTAATTATTGTTATTCGCCACCAATAAATTTTTACTTTCTTGGACGAAGTCTAAAATGAAATATTACAATCTTGAAGTATTATGAAGTCGATTTATTAACGAAAATACACGTTTTATATTCAACATGAAGTGTGTGCGTGTTTCTGTGAGAACTTTAAATTTAAAGTTTGTATACACCCTGGAAGAGAATCATCTATTTAAAAAAATGTCTATACCAGTAATTAAAGTTTACTCCGGTTACTTTTTTTATGATATCGAAAAAGACATGTGATACGGAAAAAGTGATAAAGTATAAAAATATAAATTATGCTTGAATATTATTATTTTTTTATTAAGCGTGAATATATCTGATACACATTTACTTAATTGATATATTAAAATCGGAATATCAAAACAAAAATACCAGAATATATAAGAGTTTGGTCAGTATATTCGAATTCTTTTGTAATAAAATTATAAAAAGCTTTACAAAACTCAGTGGAAATTGCAGATTAATTTTTGTTAATTGAAAATTCCTATACTTATAAATAGAATATATTTTTGAACTAAATACAAATGAAACCAATTGTCTTTAAAAGCACATTGTCCGAAGGGTCACTTTTGCTCACCCTTGTCAAACAAACGCCAGCGCTAACTATCTGTAATTACCCGAACGGTCTGTCTGGCTTTAACACAACGTATTTCTAACCACATGAAAAGTATTAGAGACAACTGAATGTTGCAAATAAGAACATTCAAAATTCATTCGTTTTTTAAGCAAAAACAAAAAAAAAGCATACTTGAGAAACACTTAAAACTTTAAAACATTACAGATAAGACAGTTATCTGTACGTTTTCAATTAATATTTTGTCGTTTTAATTTTTAAGTTTGCCCCTAACATTAAAGTTCATCGAGTTATATGCGAAACAGGAGACTACATATATGTAAATGTACAAAGTTTATTTTTTCAAGTTGTTATATTTTAGTAAATGGAGTTTTTAAAAATTCATGGAAATTAATTTTATCCTCTCGCCGTGATGTTTGCTTTTAAAAAAAGATTTTTTATATTTTTTGGAGCGCAAAGGACCTTATTTGATATATGCACACGATAACACCAAATATGTAAATTTCAAATATGTCGCGCAGAGGAATTTTATAATTACAATACGGTTGCTGGAATACCGATAAAATGTCATCGAATACCCAGTTATTTTTTACAGCATAAGAAATTAAAATTACATTATAAAATAGCTAGCTAAATCGGGGCAGGAATTTGAATACATCGATAAAAAAAACTATTTACAAGAGTTTGATCATACAAAACTGCATTTCATAAAATTTGCTGAATTCGTGATTTTAACGGAAATATATTGAATAAATATTGATAATTTCCGAGATGTGCCTCTCTGTGAGCAGCTAACAACAAAAAATAAAGAAGATAAAATTATGAAGACTCAAATTTAAATTTTGAGTATTGCACGAAAAAAAACCGATTAAGTAGTATACATTTTATTTATAATTTAAAAAAAAAGACAATAATATTATGGGAAATATCGAAATAACCCTTCCCACACTTGCAATTAAATTATATAAATATATCACACAAAATAGCAACATAATTTTTATGAATATACGTACAACAAAATATATTGTGAAGGACGCTACAGATATTTTTTTAATTTCTAGAATCAAATTTGCAAAAGTAAGACCAAATGTTTATTCTATATTTTATGTAGAATACTTACTTTTACAAAATTATTTCTAAAAAAAAAAAACTCATACTGTCACGATCTATGTATGATATTTCTTCAGTTTGTTTTAAATTGATTCCATGATTGCTATAAAATAATATATATTGTAACTAGGGCAACGTAAATATAATATTCTTAAAAAGCAATTTTTCAGTTAATGGCAACAGTGTCACTATTCCTTCCGGTTAAGATACTCTTTTCAAAAATTGAAAGTTTTCTCCGAGCCTTATATGGGTCATAAGTTTTAAGATTTATAATTTTATCATTATCATTTTTTGTAGTGTAGCGATTATAGGCAGACAGACTCACAGATACACATACAAACACACACACTCAGACATTATTTCTAAAATAGTCAAATACGATTCGGGGATATACTCAAAATGTGTATTTCTGTTAAAATGTCGAGTTAGAAATATCTCGTGATTACATGATTCCACACATTCATATAAGAAAGTAAAAAAGGAAACAATGAAATCGTTACTTACCCAGATAAAAATTAAATATATTTTTTTAAGATATTATGGTTATTTGTATTTATAGACGATTGCAATCTTAGAATAGCATTCCATTGTGATTCACATTCAATTTAAAAAGCGCATAAATAAATATTGAATAGAATTAAAAAAAAAAACAATTTTAATTCGTTAAATATATTTCGTTGTACTTTAATTTGTACGCTCCAAAGTGTGTAGGCTAAGAGAAAACAATATAAGGTAATAAGGTATAAAAATAGCAACAAGAACAAATTACTTTCTCGTGCCCATAAAATGGCCAATATTGGTCCAATGTTATCGATTCCTTTAGAGTGAAGAGGGGGAGACATTTGTGACACCATTCTTGACTTCAGCGACAGAGTCACCTAACATATGCGCCCCCATTTCTACATCTATCGCCAATTCCAAGATATTTTTAAGTAGATGTGAAAAGGCAATTGATTTGGACCTAGGCCGATAACGCAGGTAATATAAATTTTGCTTCTAATTTTAGCTTCTTATTTGCTTATATAAAGATAATAAACATTGATTACTAAATTTTGAGGTCCTCTGAGTACGATTTGACTAATTTTTCATTGATATCTGAATTTCTCTGTGTGTGTGTGTCGCATTACTTAAAAACTTTTAAATCTAGTACGACAATTCTTGCTTGTCATTTTTAAATTCGACATGAATGAAATCAAAATGTTAACTTTTGATTGACAATTTTCTCAAAACATGTACCATTTGAAATTCATAGACGTTTCTATAACAACCAAGGGTTTTGTAAAACAAGCTTAGGTACAAGGCACCTATACCTTCAGCTCGATTATAAGTAATATATGCGATGCGAAATTAATTAAACACAGCTATTGATACACGTGATGCACACTCACTACAAAAAGGAAGTTTTTCATTAATTTCAACCGCAAAAATGTAATACATTGGAAAAGTAATGCAATAAATAAACTTTTTAAGCCATTAAAGTTGTTGGAATGTTGTCTTGTACGAAAAAACGCGTCATAAGAGTACCGCGTTATACGGGGGTTGACTGTATATCATAAAATTGAATGTGATACTACAAATAGGATTTAGTAGATTCGACAAGTCAGTAATGTCCCGTCCTAATTAAAAATAAGAACCAATATGACTTAAATACCGTGGAACCGAATCAATGCGGAAGAGATTCCAAGTTTAGAGGGGCGTGGGTGGTTTGGAGGATGAGGGGATCAGCAGCGCCGATAGTGGGGTAGCAGGAAAACGGCACGAGAAACCTGTATGATTTATCGAATTCATTTCGACAAAGTTCAATTCTCCATTATCGGCCCCCGGTTCGGTCCAGATAACGAATGAATCAATTTTGAACTTGGTTCGCGTGAACGTTATATATTTATTTTATATTTTTTTATCGCTTCGAGACATTATAGCACCCATTTACAGCAACGGGGACACTTTGGTGATAACAGAGAAATTATTTATTTGAAAAGTTCTTGATTAAAAATAAAAACATCACTATGAGAACTGATCATGAGAACTGACCAATGATAAGACGATATTAGCTTTGCACAGACATCAACCCTTTACCTACAATTCATTAGATATTTGAGTAGGTATACAAATAATTCTTGAACTTAGTAGGACCTTCAAAATATAGTGGCAATATATATATATATATATATATATATATATATATATATATATATATATATATATATATATATATATATATCAAATAAATAAATGATTTGTGTATTAACTAATTTGGTGAGGTGATATCCCTCTAAATTCTAACTTAACTAGTTTCCAACGAGTTATTTATGGATACCGTACATCCATATCGGTTTTAATATCACCTTGTAAAATAAGTAATTAGTATCCGTTGATAGTGTCAAATTCTTGTTTAACAATCAGTATTTTTATTAATCTTTATGTCGAGTGGTTTTCGTTTTGTCTTTATATGTTTTGCCCGGTTTAATTTGCTAGTTTTTAGATACGGGTGGACAAGTATTGGCAATATAAGATAATGAAATAACGATTAATGTTTCATTTGCAAACAATTGCAGGTTGTAATTACACTTCATTTTTATTACTTTCTTGGACAAAGTCTAAAAGGAAGTAATCAAAAAACGTTTCAAATTGTGAGAAATTAATTGGAATAGTCGTTTTATTTTTTAGGGACACACAGCGTACCAACTGAGGTGGGCATATGCCACTGACTGCCCCCGGGGCGAAGGTGAGAAACATTTGAAACACCCATCCTCGGATGTCTAGCTTGAGGCGAATGATACCTCGAAGCCACAGCGGCCTGGCCTGCAATAGACGTATTGAGATATATGCATGTGCTTGTGTGAATTTATGTATAGAATGCTTCGTTTATATTTTTTTATGGTTACTACCAGTGGAGACGTCAAACCTTTTCTACAGTGACTCGAGCTAGTGTGAAAATCGTCTGTAACTGTAAATATTTTGAAATATTGTGCTATGCGCCAAAACATCGAAAAAACTGATCCCTGATCTATTTGAATTTTAACATAATAAGTTAATATGGCTATTAAGATGAATCCCCATGGTTGCCAGTCCGTCCTTACAGGTCGGTGTAAAGGGGGAAGCGCACGAATAACGTAGTGTCATAAGAGCCAATGCTATTTACTACTCAGTTGATGCGTTCGTTTGACCCTTAAAATACTTGCTAATATATTTTTTTGAATAAAACTTTTAGAATATTCCGGTAGAAAAATAGTCAATGTATCTAGTTTTGAATTTTTAAATTTGTCATCTCTATAAAAACTAAGGACATTTGAAAATAGGGTAAATATAGAATATGAAAAAAAAACTTTTATTTTAATGCTGTAATAAAGGTATTTTAAGGGTTCGGACGAAACCTTGTTTAGCTATGTATAGCTAATGTTTGCAGCGGCTATGGGGATTCCTCATAATCACTTTTAAACAAATGCTGTGCCACTGCAAAATTAAAAGTCTAGCCCCGCCACTAGTTGTTAATGGAAATGTCAAATTTATGAATTAAAGTAATAATTTTCAATAATCTATGAAGATAAATCATAAAAAAAATAAACATTTTTAGTTGTAGAACCCAAGTAAACATAATATAAATCATACAAAACATTTTCTAAAACTGTTATGTTTTAAACCGATTTATATCCAAATCATATATTAGCGCCACTGTACAATCGACCTTAAATATGCACGTCTGTAGTTACGCTACTGACATAAATACAAATATGAATTAAAATTTATTAAAATTTACATTATTATTCTTATATTGAAGAAGAATGAACTGTATATGATATGGACACATGGTGCCCACGGAATAACAATTTTGGAGATGTGTGTGTGTGTGTGTGTATGTGAATGCATTACACCATATTCTTAGATTGACTAACTCTGTAAATCGCGCCTTATGTTCAGTTTGAAGTCAGACCCCGATTTCCCAGAAAACGGCTGAAGCAATAAATTTTATTTTGAGATAATTAAGTAGCAAAAAATGTATCTATATTTTTCTTGTCCAATTTTTTTTCTTTTTTTAATATATATATACTAGGGTCACCCGTGGGCACCATGTGCCCATATGGTATACAGAACATGGGTCAGTTTTGACTGATGGCGAATTTTCATGTAATTTAATAATAATAACACGGTTTTACTTCATTTTGTATCGTTTGACTATAATAGTAATACAAATTTCCACATCGCAAATAATAATAAAGAAAAAATCGAGTTCTTTCTTTGAACGCTATTTTGTTCTTAGATCACTATGCTGAGATTAACTAATCGATCGTTTATCATGCACTGTGTAACATCCGATAAATTTAAACAAAATTTTGTTTAACTTTGATTTTAACTTTGTATGGTGCATATGTGTTGTATCATTTAGACAGTTTCTATGATTGTATATAAAAAACAGGATCATAAATTTACTTACGATTGCTGTTTATTATTTGAATCGATTATTCAAATAACTTAAGATTAAACTGTGAATTGAAGATTTATCACAAAAACTTTTTTGACATTTCATTCTGACGTTTGATTCGTTTTTGTCTATTTCAAAGCAGACTGAACTTCAGAATCGTAGTGATTGTTTTATTTCAGTATAAACTATTTGATTATTTTTTGTAACATTATTAACAGTCGCCATGGTGCAGTGGCTAAGTGTCATGCCTTTCACCCTGGAGGTCGTGAGTTCAAACCCCGTCTATGCCAATCTGCATTTTACAAAAAAAGCGTTCTACACATACACACTCACTCACATACAAACATTTCTGGGTTATTATATTAATGATAGGGGTCTGCTAGCTTGATTTTAGATCAGCAGACCCCGATTTCTCGGAAAACGGCCGGAGCAATAAATTTTATTTTGGAGTAATAAGTTAGCAATAAAATTGCAATAAATGTATCTATATATGTTTCGTCTAAAAAATTTATTTTTTGATAGGGGTCTGTTAGCTTGATATTAAGCTAGCTGACACTGATTTCCCGGAAAACGGTCGGAGCAATAAATTTAATTTTAGAGTAATAAATTAGCATTAAATAAGCAATAAAAAGGTGCATGATTTTCAGTGTGGTCTGTCCATGTAGCTCTGCCAGTTTGACAGAGTTGCTGATTTGGATAAAATTACGAAACTATGAATTAAAATTAGAATTCGAGAAAAAAAAACCTATTATAGAAAACAAAATCTGAACAAGTAGTAAAAACTACTTTTTTTTACTATCTCGGAAACAGCAGAAATTAGAAGAAAAGTCGTTCCCATAAAAGAACGACCTTTCGTGTTAAAACACTTTGCAAATAGTGCTAAAAACTCAATTGTCAATGTCTGTAAGATAAAACCGTACAATGTACTGATTCTGTTAGAAAAATACAAAATTTGTTGGAATATTGAAGCAAATATTTGGATAGTAAAGTACAGAATAGAGATGCATTATATTTATAGATAGATATACAGAATAAAAGCAAACAATTGAAACAGGCATCAGCAAGTGAAAGACAAAGAAAATATTTGATTGCAATATGCTATTTGTTGTAAAATCAACGTTGAAAAATTACTGTTTCAAACTCAACAACAATAAAATACTCTACAGCAAAAAAAGGGACACGCGCACATATTCAAAGATTCCTTCGGAAAGATAAGAAAACACTTTTTTTTCTGTTCATTCATCAGGGAATGATCGAGCCGGAGATTTTTTTTTTTTAAAGCTAATGTTTGATCTTAATTGATATATATATTTAATTGGTGTGATTCTGGTCATATCTGTAGATCTGTAAATCCCAATTTACACTATGAGTATTCAAGGGGTTTTGTAAGGGATTTTATTCGGCGTATTGACGTGTAGATTGTATAAAATTTGACCAATGAAATTAATCTATAACTCACACTTCAATTTTTCCAGTTAGATCCTGCGCAAAACGTAATAAGTTACTTTTTAAAAGACTTATACCACCTCTGATATTTTCTAAGCTATATTGGTTGTTATATATTCCCACAGAACATACACTCTCTCTCACACACACGTGTGTGAGCTCCCTATGTTTGGATTCGATTTCCCGTACGGATATTATCCTTCGTTATCCTGATTAAAGAACGAGACTTGCAAATCGAGAAAAAATATGCCAATTTTTGTGTTCGGTATACGAAGCCGCAGATTTTGCTGAAAATAATTACTTTGGATGGTTTACTGTTTTTTTTTTTAGAAAAAGAGGATTAATTTAAAGATAATATTATAATACGTAAAGAAAGAACACCATGACAACACGCTCTTTAAAAAGTTATACATTTTAAATGTCAGGAATTTTAAGGTAATCGTTTCGCTTAGGTGCAAGCACCAATGCCTATAGGTACATATGAATGTATGAAAATAAAATCGGTTATGTCCAACACAGAACTTTCATGTACGTTTTAGTAGTAGGCATATTTTGCTTAGATGCGACTGAAAAATATAAATGTTTAAATTTGATGAAAATTCTCGAGCAATGATTTACGACATGTGTTCCATTATTCAAATTTTCATCCCGAAATTTCAACTTTGTCAATGCTTGTCATTCTAAGCAAGTATAAATAAAATTTTCAACTTAGAATATTTTTATCGATTTGTTTCTGTAGCAATAAACTATGATCCATAAATATGTATTCGTTACAAAAATATAGGATATAAAATTACTTACATGGAATATGTGCAATAAATATTTA
Organism: Leistus spinibarbis; assembly: GCA_933228885.1. Taxonomy (NCBI): domain Eukaryota; kingdom Metazoa; phylum Arthropoda; class Insecta; order Coleoptera; family Carabidae; genus Leistus; species Leistus spinibarbis. Next base: position 7,469,871 of record OW121791.1, read on the forward strand.
ACAATTATATGTATTTTCTTGTTACGGACATTTATTTCTGACAGAAACAACTAAATACAAATAATATATAGCTATGATTTCTAAGTCAAATTAAAATATTTCAATTGTATTTTTTTAGAGAATGGTACAGTTTAAAATTAAACTTTTGAAATGAAAGTTGTTTAAAATTAGAAAAATCATGATTTTTAAAACGATAACTTATTCTGTAAATGCAGCCATTGCCAAGATAATTAAAAAATTACACGAATAAACGAGCATTTCCGGCTGAAATATCCTTTTCAAAATTGAAGATGTTCTATTCTAAGGTACACCAATTTAAAATTCAAAACATCATATATGTTTACGATCAACATTATAGGCTGTAAAGCGTTCACAGATATACAGATATCATTTAGAAAATAGTCAAAATGAATTCAAAGACCCTCAAAATGAATATTTCCATTAAAATCTCGAGGTCGATTCTATTTTGGTGATCCCTATACTTACTTATTACATCGTAAATGAAAGTAAAAGCAAAAAATCTAACCTACATTTAAGAAACGAGATGCAGTACTTTTCGTTTTATCGTTTCACTTTATATTTTAAGGGTCGAGTGAAAAGATGAAATGGAATCGAAAGATGTGGAAAAAATGAAAAACTTCTGCCTCTCTGCTAGAGTTACATTAAAAGCAACGAGGAGGTGCATTAAAAAGTGCCAGCAGCGCCTCAATGCGATCTTTGCTCGGAAACATTCACCTGCCACGGGCTGAACTGATCGATTTTGTTCGGGCCGGCAGGGCGCGAGAGGGTGAACACAGTGAACAACAGAGGGAGAGAGAGAGAGAGCGGCTCGCGACTCGAAATCCTTTGACTTACACTTATCATCGGAACAAGTGAACTGAACCATGCACTCGCTGCAAGTGAACACTCGAAAGAACAAAACAGCTTCGGATTTAACCGTTGATGGAAAATTCCTAAATGGAACGAGAGACGACATATTGCAAGAACAACAGAGACAGGACATGCTGCCAGCGGGTGCGCTGGACAGAGATGGGTCTAGTTATCAAAAAAATGAAAGCAACTTTAGGAGCAATGGTATATGAAACAAGCACATCACATACTGTATACCAAGATATTTGAATGGATATTTCAAGTGGATGTCCGGATATGTAGTTTGAAAACTCGCGCATGCGTACAAATGTCATACTACACATTTTAGGGTGTTTATAATTTAGTTTGAGAACTAATCTACTAATTAATGTCAGTCGAGTAAAGTAACAACTTATACTTACTAATAAATAAATACATACTGTATTATCAATGAAACACACACAGGCACACAGCGGGTTAATAAGGCAAAATCAATAATTAGATTTGATAACACGAATCGTAATCCATATTGTTGTAAATAATGATGTATTTTCTAGAATGTGTATAATAATGGGTTCGGATCGTGTAGGTCGAAGACTCAAACCCAGGGAGCATTGATTGAAAATGAATTGCCATCATTACCAAAGGAGCAGTTAAATTATCGAGGGAGAAAAAAACGAATGAGAACAGCTGCAAAGAGCATCGAATAACAACCATCAAGAACAACAATGGTTGAAAAAAGTCGATCAGGGTTTGGTCAAGCAATTGCGCGCACGAGAATCAGAGCTGGCTATGGCTGCTGCTGCTCTTTTCCTGCCGCTGTCAATAACAGGTGACGCGATCGGAAATATCAGATAAATATAACACACACACACACAGACAGCCACCGAACACACATCCTTGTGGCTGCTGCAATTCCTATTTAGGGAATCGATTTGTTGTTTTGGTGATACACTATGTTCCAAGATGTCTTCGCAGTACCAAGCAAAATTTAATTTACAAAGCTATTAACAGTATTGAATTCAAACAATCGTAGGTGCAGGCAATAATGCTCCTCGTATGGCGGACATACAGTACAAAATAAATACAAAAACAAGATTCGGTACGTACCACGCACCGATGCGTCCAGCTTGCCATAAGTAAAATATACGATGCAAGCAGTGGCTTTTAATTATTATGGCCTTGTGGTTAACAATTTAAAAATATCTGAAGTGGCCTGCACTCAACTTTCTTTTACATAGTTTTCAATAGATAGATATTAATATACATATATATATATATATATATATATATATATATATATATATATATATATATATATATATATATATATATATATATAATATAATATAATGAAAATAACTGGATAATTATACCAATTTATAATGGATCTGAATATGAAGTACCTACTTATCGTATTCACTCTTGTTGTGCGAAATATTATTATCTTTTATTATGAATATTACTATTTTTGCCGTAAGTGTAGCCGTTTTAGTGATATTGGAGATAGAACAAAAAATGTATAGAGTAAACATGAACTACCGGTTTGAATATTCTTTTCAAAAATAAGAGGTGCACATCTAGGGTATATACAAGTCTTAAGTTTGAAGTTTCATAATTTTTCGTTCGACAGTTTTGGCCCTAGAGCGTTATTACTTCGTAAATATATACATATATATATATATATATATATTATATATATATATATATATATATATATATATATATATATATATATATATATATATATATATATAATATATATATATAATATATATATATAATATATATATATAATATATATATATATATATATATATATATATATATATATATATATATATATATATGTAGACAGTTTGTTTGGGATATATATGTATATTAATATCTATCTATTGAAAACTACGTAAAAGAAAGTTGAGTGTAGGCCACTCCAGATATTTTTTAGATTACTTTGATAAAGAAAAATTTTAGTGCATATTTTAAAATTCAAAATTATAATATTTATTAATTTTCTTCGTGCTTTAGGATAATATGAAAAAATCTTGTAGACATTATACCTTAGAATTGTTAGTGGATTATTAGAGTGTTTTAATTATTTTTATAAGGGCAGCAATAAGGGGGGCTTCAAATTTTGGAGCCCTATAACTAGGGAAGTATACGGGCGATTGGATTTAAATTGCGAGCGAATTCAAATGGGATGCCAAATAATATAAGTACCAAATTTGGTGTGAATCGCTCCCGGTACCTTCAGAGGAGTAGAGGGCACAAATTTGGTCTTACGAGCGACGACTAACATCCAAGTATATAAGTTATATATATTTTTGGATTCAGGGCACCGAGACAAACACTTTTTGTTAATGAAATTTTTTGATCAGAGAATGCTACAGACACACGACCAAATGCTTTAGCTTCTTCGGTACTTCGTACGGCGAGCTAAAAAGTTCTATACCTCTAGAAATATAAATACAAGCACCAATGCCATACGTCGAGCTTATAATAAAATAAAGCAAGACTTAGTTATTACTTCGTAAAGGAAAGTAAAAATAACATGCGTAGACCCACAGATTTGTATTCATTGAAGAAAAAAAGTATTGCAACAAACTATTTAAGAAGAGATTAACACAACATGTGGACGGGCATTGTTGGCGGAGAACCGACAAATCGATATCGAATAATGAGAGCAGTTGAATATTTTAATTTTCAAAATTAAATATTTTAAGATACTTCATCTTATATATTTTGATATACTTAATAAAATTCTAATGTCACTAAGGGCGGATAATTTTTACTACAACTTCGGAATTATCAGAGTTATGAGATATAAAATGCGACCTACTACGACAAAATTATAAGAGTAAATTTAAGGTAAAATTTTCTTTTCGGATACGAGAATGTATAAGCCCCTAACGGAATACTGTAGCTTCTTTGTACCTAGACACGTTTACTCGATAGCCTATTTTATTAATTTCAATTATCCTGTTATTGTTGTTGAAGCTGTTCGACGATGTATTCGAATTTAATAATAGACATTTGTTTAACTGCTGTTCCTAGTGTTTTCTAGATTGATTGGATACGTTTATAACTGTAATGATTGTCATCTAAAATTGTCGCTTTGCTAATATCCTCTGATGATTGTTCTATCTTGGTGGTCTTGAAATGAATACGAATATTACAAATAATATATAGACACGCTATCTTGTAATTAATAGGAAAACTATAATATGATAGTGGAATAGACGTTTAAAATTATTGGTATTCTTCGTCTTCTTATATTATTATACAATACATGAACACTAGAAAATTGATTGCAACAAAACTAAACCAATTATTTGTATAGTCTTTTGATGTCAATAACAGCAAACCCAAGCAACCAAATAAATAACAGATGATATCTTGGTAGCAATGTGCAAGCTTACTTGACTTGACTTGGCTTGTTCACTGTTTTGTTCACCACTTGACTTCATCAATTATTATATAATTTGATTTCTTATCGAAACTAAATAAGTGAACCACAAGCCAGGTATTGAGTATCACTATCAACCGACCTGTCATCTCCAGTGTAACCAATTCCAGCGCCGAACTACGACCACGACCAACCTAAACTGTGCCGAAAAAATATAATAAATTATCCGGAAGAAGAGAAAAACTCGCACTGCTTCCAATTTCCCGAATGGTCGAATCCGTATTACCATGCAATATCGACATTTCATTATTCGTTTTTAGCTCGCCGTACGTAGTACCGAAGAGGCTAAAGCATTCGGTCGTGTGTCTGTAGCATTCTCGGATCAAAAAATTTCATTAAGAAAAAGTGTTCGTCTCGTCGCCCTGATTCCGAAAATGTATATAACTTATATACTTGGATGTTAGTCGTCGCTCGTAAGACCAAATTTGTGCCCTCTACTCCTCTGAAGGTACCGAAGCGATTCACTCCAAATTTGGTACACATATTATTTGGCATCCCATTTGAATCCGCTCGCAGTTTAAATCCAATCGCCCGTATACTTCCCGAGTTATAGGGCCCCAAAATTTGGAGCCCCCCTTAATACTGCCCTTATAAAAATAATTGAAACACTTAAAAATTCTAAGATATTTTTTGTCTACAAGATTTTTTCATTTTGTTAACCCAAAGCCCGAAAAAAATTATTAAATATTATAATTTTGAATTTTAAAATATGCACTAAATTATTTTTTTATCAATATAATCTAAATTTGGTACACATATTATTTGGCATCCCATTTGAATCCGCTCGCAGTATAAATCCAATCGCCCGTATACTTCCCTAGTTATAGGGCCCCAAAATTTAGAGCCCCCCTTAATACTGCCCTTATAAAAATAATTAATACACTTAAAAATTCTAATAAAAATTCTAAGATATTTTATGTCTACAACATTTTTCATTTTGTTAACCCAAAGCCCGAAAAAAATTATTAAATATTATAATTTTGAATTTTAAAATATGAACTAAATTTTTTTATCAATATAATTTAAAATTAAATGTAAGACTTTTTATACCTATAACATATTTTCAAATTGTTAACCAAAAGGCCATAATAATTAAAAACCACTGCTCGCAACGCATATTTTACCTAAGGGCGAGCTCTGCGCGTTGGTGCGTTCTACGCGTATCAAATCTTGTTTTTTAAGTAAATTCAATCTTATACACACATACCGCTTTCTTAAAAAATGCAATAAAAATTATTTGAAATCATCAAACATTCTTATTTTCCAACTTGTTCAAAATTGCCAAAAACAACTGACTTTTACATTATTATAAGAATTTATTATAAAAGGAAGTATTGTAAACACAATAAAATTTGAATTCGCGATTTTAACAGAAATATACGTTTTGACAATCCCTGAATCGTTCCTATTTCCAAAATAATATCTATGCGTGTGTATGTGTGTGTATGTGGTCAGTATTAGGGAGAAAGGGGGTTTGATGTTTATTAGGGTCTTATAACTCTGTAAGCAGGCCCTCGTGTACCAAATTTAGTTATAATCGGCTCTGTACGTCCAGAAAAAAGTTTATCTTACGAGCGAGCGACAATATACAACTTTCATATATGTCGCAATCCAAGTAAAAGTTATAGCAAATTTTCGGAATCAAAACAACCTGAAACGAATTACCGAGCAGAACATTTTCATTGCTGGAATTTAACTGGTGCACAATCGAATACTACAGCTCTTTGCACTATCGCACAAAAAAAAACTAAAAGTTTTAGGATTCATTCACAGCGAACCAATTAGAAATTACAATAATCCAGCTTGTATTGAGACAAACAATGCTAGCATTCACAAAAACCAAATTTATAATAAATGCATTAATTTTGCTACTGTGAATGCCAACATTCCTTGGCATAAAACAATTTGGATTGTTATTTGTAATTTATATTCTTATTTACTAATTGGCTCGCTGTGAATGCACTTATAGATTTGTTGAAATAAAGATTGTACTTGGTGAAATAGCATGTTTTCAAATGTTAAATATGATACATCAAACTAGTTTGTTGAGTGATTACAAAACTAAACTAATTAATTTTGCTTTTCAAAAACTGTAATGTGAGAGATTATTAAGGTTTACTTTAGTACGAGTGTACAGCGTTGTGCGATCAAGGTAATGAAGGTAAGGTAGAGAGACCTGTAAGTTCATTGGGCGGAGCTGGAGACAGAACACAATATCCGTGAGGAACGAGGCTATATACTAACTAGTGACGCAATTAATTGTCATTCCTACACGTTCATCTCTGACTTACTATGTCTCTTTGAATACAACCGACGATAATTAAAGAGAAATGGTGCTCGCACACTGCGACGTATTTTGTCATCCCATACGTAAATCGCGTATGTATATATACGTAGTTGATGGAGAATTTGACACATACTAGTTTGCCAAATTATGGGTTATGTGCGAGATAAATGTAGAAATGGAGAATTGAATGTAAATTCTACGAGTTTGTTCTTCAAACGAATGAACTGTATTGTTTTACAGACATAACCTAATTCGCTACAGATTATCAACGTAAGAGATATTTTATTTGTTAAGGAGCAGTAAAAATGACTTAGTTCTTCTAACACTCAACCTACGCTCTCCCGTGCCGCCACTAGTACTTTCCGTGATGTGAGTTTCTGCACAAATTTAGTATCAAAATTTACTTCTCAACTGAAGTAGCTACATACATACGTTTCGTTCTGTCGGTAGGTTGTAAAGGCGCGGGGAAACCAATCAAATAACAATGTTGTATTTAAAAAATATTATTTATTTATCTTGTTCCGGTTCAAAACATTTGAGCCCGCGTGGAATTCTTCTTCTAACTATTTCTTGCAGAATACATTCATTATAGAAATGTATTAATTTATCCTGCATTTTATTTTGCCAGCAATCACTTTCTCTCTCAATTTTTTCAATATGCAAGTCAACTTCATCATTTCTGTAAATTATAAAATAACAATATTCCCTATCTGATATTTGAAACTGACCTTGTATCTAAAAGTAAATGCGACAAAATAAAAATTTCAACAATTATGTGATTTATCTTACTTGGAAGTAATAGTCGTGGCTCTTTTTTAATTTAACTTCATTATTTCTTAATTCTAAACAAATATTTTTGTTTTTTAATTCTGCCTTCATCGGCAATTTAGAGCCGGCTAAACTATACATGCATTTAATTTCAATGATGCCATTGTCATTTATCAAGCCTGTAATATGTGTATATATATATATATATATATATATATATATATATATATATATATATATATATATATATATATATATATATATATATATATATATACATATATATATATTTATATATATATATATATATATTTATATTTATATATTTATTTATATATATATATATATATATATATATATATATATATATATATATATATATATAAATATATAAATATATATATTTATATATTTATATATTCGTACATTCGAAATTCTTCCTCCGTTCCCCACGCATTACTCAAATCATCAATTGAATCAAGTGTCATAAGTTTTGGACTAGCTTCAAATTGCGTCTCATTTCTTTTTGGACAAATTATAAGATAAACAATAATTCGAACAATGTTATTATACAAATTAACTTTAGTTTAGTTAATTTTAAGGAATAGTAGGAATACCTGTTCGAAATATCCATCGCTTCTAAAACATCAGATTCTAAATCTATAAGTGGGCGTGGTGGTGAATAAGTATTATTATTATTGTCACTGTTAGTAAGAAATTTTTTCCATCTTAATTTCGCAGCTTTCGAGGCTTTAGAACGTTTAATTCTACGATTCAAACGTCTTCGAGTCGGCGCCATAATTATTAAACTGCGCTACACTGGTCTATGCTTTGATATTAGCAAGCGGAAGAAAGTTTGATATCTAATACGTACAGCAGAGCCTCTCACGGACAAACCCTGAAACTTTTAACATTGAGTCTTATGGACGATTCTTTTATCATTGTTTTTGTCGATTATATATAATTAAGAATACAATAATTAGACTCATTTTAAAGATTATGACTACCTTAGAGCTCTGAGACATGATTCCGCTCAATTCGGTTCTATTAAACCAAATAAAATGAGGTTCAAAGTAGCAGCTAAAACATGCCATGGTTAATAAACGCTTATATTATTTATAATAATGATTTAGCAGTTCATTTTCTATTCAGAGCAATCAAGATACATCATAGAATCAGTGTACTAAAGGAATTAACATTTGATTACTTGTGTGTTGAGATAATTATGGAAATATTTCACTCATTTGTATCAAGACTTAAATTGACATTTTTACGCGACCTTAACAAAACTATATTATTTATATCATAGTACACAGTCCATATAAAATATATAATATAGTAAATGTGAATTGATTTTAAAATGAAAACTACGCATAAGAAAGTGAGAATGCCACATTTCTTTTCACTTTCTTATACGCAGTAAGAGGTCTTGTAATCATGAAAAATTTAGAATTCGAGAGTTCATCGGATATACACGTTTTGACCCTCCCTGAATCGAATAAGACAATATTCGGAATGACATCTGTGTGTCTCCGAACGTCCTAGAAACAAAACTGTCGAACCTAAAATGGTGAAACTTCAAACTTAAGACTTGTATATGGTCTAGTTGTGCACCTTCTATTTTTTTAATAATATTCAAACCGGAAGTGTATGTTTACTTCACGCATTATTTGTCCTTTTTGCAATATCACTAGAACGGTTGCACTTATGGTAAAAATAGTTAAATAGCTTTTGTTTCGCAAATTTCTTCCAAAAATGTACTACGGAAAATCTTTTTGTTGCCATAAAAATGCATGTATGGGAATTTTATTTAATAAATCCTATATAAATAGACTCATTTAAATTGATATTTGTCATTTGACATGGGTTATCATATATAGATTGACGGAGAATGTGTTTCGAGCGTATTAATTATTGAAAATCAATATTGTAAAACAGTACATATTGAATATTATATTTGATAAGGTAATTATTAAAGAAACAATCTATATTTTATATTGAAGAAACCGTATTTGATTATGTAATATAATAACAAGCTAAATGCTACAATTTCATTGAATTCCTGTGGAGTATTGGTTGATTTAACAGTTTGTTTGGGATATATGTATATTTCTAGTAAAAACAGGTCACATTTTTTTATATAGCCTTCGTGAACAATATGAAGAGGCTTTGCTTTAGAAAATAAATTAATATGTAAAATACAGTATAAAGCTAGTAATTTCAAATAATAATTACAATACATTTATCATAATATAAAACTTACCGGTGTATATTGCATCCATTTCTCTGCTAGCTTTCCCATCTGAAACAAAAAAAATCCATTTGAAAACTTCTATTTTTAACAAATTATTGAATAAGACTTTCAACTTCACACATTAATAATGCGCAATTGTGTGCAAACTATATATAACATCGCTTAGCGAACGAATTATTATAATTAATATAATAATATTTATATAATTTTATTGTTTTATTAGAAACAAAATCACATAATATTCTCAATAATACCACAACAGTAAAAAAGTATGAAATTAAACTGAAAAATTCCCAAAAGCGATTCACTTCAAAAATACAATAATAATATTGGTAAAAAAATTGAGTGAACAAATTGCAAGGTCAATTGAACCGCGACTGTACAAATTCATAGTATATTTAGCGCAATTTCATTCTGCGACTAGTTTTATTAAGTGTCTCGCTCGAGCTCTGTCTAACAAGAGGCGTCGGATGTCAGCGCGGAGACGCCTGGCGTCGATACGACAACGTTGTCGTCGTCGACATTGACTTCAACTAGCAAAGATCCCAGTCACACACAAGCACGAGATGCACATTACACAGGAATTCTGATTCAATTGGTGCTGGCTGCGCGACCGACTTTGCACTTCGGCTTCAAACAAAGCGAAAGATACATTGCGAAATTTCCATTTATTTAATTTCCTATCCATTGTCAAACAGGGGACGCGCCATTACGTATGTTAAAAAAAACAAATTTGATATTAAAACAAGATGGAAATAGGGATACGACGAGACAAATGCCACTTGGCAAGAATTTATATGATATTAAGTATATCTACTGTGGACACGAGTAAAGTTGTCTACTAGATTCATACTTATCGCTTATAACCTTTAAATAACATTCGTTTTTGTTTGTTTTTAGCCAGGGCTTCGAACCGTTATTCTTTTTTTTTTTTTCGGTTCAATTAAAGCTATATATATATAAATTTGGTTCCGGTTTACGTTCCAGAAAAAAAAAACGATTTTATCAATTTTAAATGTCATTATTTGTATTGAAAATTTATTAAGACATTCATTTTGTTCTTTTTGATGATGTATCTAACCAAAATAAACCGATCCTTTTTTCGTTCCAAGAAAAATAACGGTTTTTTTTTTTTCAATATTCGGTTCAGTTCCTGTTTGACGCCCTGGTTTTTACATTCTTTATAACAAATGCGTATATGGGAAAAGCAGTTAATCATGAAAAGTTTCGAACACGAGATTTTAACGGAAATACACGTTCTAACTATCCCTGTATCGAATCTGACTACGTTCGGAATGACGTCGTGTGTGTGAATGTTCTACCGCCAATACATAAACATAAAACATTTGTTTTGAACATAAAAGTATGTTTTGAATTTTGTATATCCCGGGAAAGAAACTTTCTATTTTTCAAAACGATATTACAACCGGAACTGCTCGTTTACTCTTGTATTTATTTGCACATCAAATATTAATAATATAAAAGTTAAAGATATTATTATTTCTAGCAACTTTTGCTTGTAAATATTATTCAAAAAATGTACCATTTATTGAAAAATCGTCTTGGAAAATAGTCATACTACATTTACGTTTCTCTAGTTACCACCAAGTATTGTTCATGACAATAGCAGAATGATTGTAAACCAAAATTACAATTATATATAGTGAAACTAAGTTTTTTAGAGGAAAAAAAAAAAAAAAAAAACAATATAAATATACGAATATACCAATAGAAATATATAAATAGAAATAATATATCTTGATTCAATGTAAGATATAGCAAGGTTCGGTAGCTTAACCCGGTATTATATTACATGCATTACCAAGTACAGTTTACTAAAAACATGTTTTCTCCGTTTTAGTAGCAAGATGGACATGGCAGCGAAGCGTGAACCCAGAATTTCGTAAAATTATAATTTATTAAGAATTCAATACTTATAATATTAAAATGTAAAGTTCTAAATTATATGATAGATAAAAAATGTTCTCATACACATTGAAACTTTTTCATCTTGCCCAAATCTCCCTGATGTCAAATATATGCAAACACAGAACAGTGTAGATGAATTGTTATTGTAATATTAGTGAACTGATATGAGGCACAAGTTGGTCTTTTCTTCCAGCAAATATTAAACGTAACGTAATTTTAACCTAGATAAAATTTATCTCAGTTCAAACATCGTGAAATGTGCTTGTTATAGTCACCCAGAAACTCAACACACACACACACACACACACACACACACACACGCGCACAGGCGAGATAATACGAATTTGCACAATTACGTTAATATTATGATAACAAACACACAGATAGATATGCAAGCTTGTTCAGCTGTTTCACCACTGCAAACACACAAGATTAAATAAAGAAAATCACTGGTTTCGCTTCTTCAACACAGATGGCCTGGTTGCAGAATTATTCCTAAACACTATCAGGGTCGTCTTAAACCACTGTCTAGTTTAACTATGGTAAAATCGTTTTACATATTGTACATTGTTTTATTAAATTATTACATTTCTAATGTATGCTTCTATGGGAACATTTCTTTGAACAAAATCAGAAAATTAATTTTCACATTTTAAACATTATTTCTTCAAAAAGTTCAGAGATTTATAACTGAATTATTGTTTAAGTAAACATAAATTATCAGCAACTTTGACAAAGGCTATTGCCGGTTATAATGGTTTAAAAAAAAGCCCCCAAGTCGATATCATAGAATCAAGCATTAGTGCACCAGTGTTTCTAGCTCGCCCAATCACATAAAATACGATAATGATAGTGATAGCAATTGTACAAAATTTATTATTGCAGTCATCCAACAAGCAATCAACATTTTAAATTTCAATAATATTATTAATCATATTTTCTTTTGAACATCCAGGTTCACATTCTGTAATAACATATAATCTTATAATTTTTTGAAGATAGTACAAAAAATGCATAGAGTAATGCACTTCCGGTTTGAATATTCTTTTCAAAAATAGACGGTTCACATCCAGAGCATATACAAGTCTTAAGTTTGAAGTTTCGTAATTTTACGTTTGACAGTTTTGCCTTTAGATCGCTCACAGATACACACACAGGCGTCATTCCGAATGTAGTCACATTCGATTGAGGAAGATCAAAACGTGTATATCCATTGAAATCTCGAGATCGAAATTTTCATGATTAGCAAGACTTACTTATTACTTCGTAAAAGTTCTATTATTGTTTTGTTGCCCCTGGGTTCACAATTTGGAAAAAACTTTGACGACATAAAATATCTTAGAATATTTAGTTAAATTACTTATTACTTCGTAAAAAGAAAAGAAAAATCTTATATTTTTAATAGTTGCCTAAGGGCAGTATTTAGGAGGGCTCCAAATTTTAGGGCCCTATAACTCCGGACCTGTACAGACGATTGGATTTAAAATACGACGGGAACTTCACGAACGTAGAAATTATATGTATATCAAATTTCATTAAAATCGACCCGGTGAGGAGATACGTCCACAAAGTTGATCTTACGAACGAGCGACCGACATAATTCAATGATATTATATATATTTTCGTAATCAGGGTGACTCGACAAAACACTTTTTGTTAATAGAATTTATGATCCGAGAATACACATGACAAAACACTATCGTACGACGAGCTAAAAATATCATATGAAAAGTATTACTATGAAACATTTTTCCCCAAAATGTTGAGGTCCTAACCTCATTTTAACCATAGTTAAGAAATAACCTTGATTTTACAGTATTTAGCTCGCCGTAAGAAGTACCGAAGATAAAGCATTCGGTCGTGTGTAGCATTCTCGGATCAAAAACTTTCATTGATAAAAGTGTTTGTCACGTTGCCTTTAATGCAAAAATATATATAACTTATATACTTGGATGTTAGTCGTTGCACGCTCGTAAGACAAAATTTGTGCCCTCTACAACTCTGCAGGTACCGGAGTGATTCACACCAAATTTGGTACACATATTATTTGAATCCGCTCGCAGTTCAAATCCAATTGCACGTATACATCACGAGTTATAGGGCCCCAAAATTTAGAGCCCCCCTTAATGAAATATTAAAACACACACAAATTCTACACAATATTCTAAAATATTTTATGTTTACAAGATTTCTTCATATTGAATACACAAAGGTATTAAAAAACACTATTAAAAATTATAATTTTGAATCTTCAAATTTGCACAAATTCGTTTGTTACTCAAAAAAAAAAATTGTAAGACTTTTTATATCTATGACATTTTTGCATATTTTCAGATTTAAGCAAAAACCGTACAAAACTACAAATAATATAGTCCATCTATTGCTGGTTAGATTAATTAATCTAGCCAGCAATAGATGGCATTACGATTTTCGTTTATGTTATACTCGCTAATTGTTTTTGCTGATTCTATCCAAAAGGCGAGCTGGACGCATAGGTGCATTGGACCTAAGCTTGTTAATTTATATCCATTGTAAAATATTGTTATATTATATCGTGTATTTCTATAACGAATGCGTAGTTCGTTGCAACATTATAATTATATGCAAGTCGATAAAAATAGTCCGTGCAATTTGAAATGTTAATTGATACTTGGTATGTGCTTGCTTAGAAATGACAATTAAAATTTCATGATGCTTAATTTGAATAATGGAACAAAAACACATTCCGTATATCAATGATATTTAAAAATTTATATTTTTCTATCGCATCTAAACAAAATAAACCTACTATTAAAACGTAAAAGAATGTTCGGTGTTGGACACAACCCATTTTTTGTAATTTGTTTCATAATGATACATTTGGAGTAGTTTTATGAAATTAAGAAATATAAGTATGAGCAAAAGTAAACCAACGTCTGAAATATCATTTTATTGTTTGACATTGGATTGTAGCGTAAAAATAGTTTATCTCCTACACTAGTTCTACGACCTCGAAGTTGATAGGTGGCGCCGCAAACAGAAATAGCCCAATTACTTCGAACTAATGAAATATGTGCCTAACGAAGCACCCTTTAGTGGCCGCTGCCCCTCCAAGCTCAGGCCTAGTGCGATTATATTGCCAAGACGGGCCTGTACACTGTGTAGTAGTGTAGTTGTGGGTGATATTATAACGGTTAAAAACATAGAGCGGTAATTTCTAGCATCGTGCATCGCAGGCGTAATGTTGCGAACGTGTTGGAGCATTTTAATTACTTATCAGCACCTTCACCAAATTGTGGAACATTTGGTCGCTTGGGTGGCTAGTATGAGCGTCATCGCACACCAGATTTATATTTTGTTAGTTCAGCCAGAACAAATGCATGGCCCTTCCAACATACGTGTGTGTGCGTGCACACACATATCATGTGTGGCAGTATGTGTATGTTGGCATGTTTTTGTTTCCGCTTGTGTTTACATTAGTTTGTTTTATTTGCAAATCGTCGTTTACGCTGCCGTTTGAAGAATTCCCCCGGAACAAATTTTATTGAAACAACGAATTATGTGTTTTGCAGTGCGCGGGTGTCTGCGGATGATATGGCCATTTTAGCATTAGGAGTTATGTAATATTATAAATGACATATGATTATTTGAATTTAATTTTTTCGGAGATTTGTCATTGTAGTATTTTTGTGACAAATGAATTTACATTCACTATTTCTATTATTTCATAAAACATGTCTTTATGTTTTCATTATTTCGTATTAGAAACTGTAAATTATATCTCTCTCTTATATTTGACAATGTCGATATAGCCCTTGAATTTTTACTTTCCTTTACGAAGTAATTAAGCAGTATAGCGATCACCAAAAAAAATCGACCTCGAGATTTTATTAGATATATCTATTTAGAGGGTCTCTGAATTGATTTTGAATATTTTCTTAATGATGTCGGTATATCTGTCGTGTCTGTCTGTGTGTGTGAATGAACGCTCTACAGCCTATCAGCCGTTCATCGTAATAATATGATGTTTTGAATTTAAGATTTGTGTACCACATCATAGAAAATCTCTTATTTTGAAAAGAATATTTCAACCGGAAGTGCACATTGACTTGAGTCATTTCTTAACTATCCTGGCAATGGCTGCATTTTGGAATACACATAATATGAGTGCCTATTTAGTATTTATATATATATATATATATATATATATATATATATATATATATATATATATATATATAAATCAGCCGATACACGGAGATCCGTTTAAAAAGTTGGGTCTCAATAGCGAACTAATTTTGAAACGAGCGAAAAACAAACTCTGCAACAATCAAATCAATTGTTTTATTGAATATATTATTATATTTCAAAATTATATTCTTGAATGATTCTTTGTCTCTTAATCTCAAGAAACTTTATATATTCGTGCAATTTAGTTCAGAGTTGAAAACATTACAGATTGCGTAGTTCAGTAGAATGGCACATATTTATGAGTAAGTACCAATAAGATCCTTACAGTTCATATTAATCTCTGTCTTAATAACGGTCACAACCACCAAAATCACAATATTTTTCCCCAAGGGCAATTAAACCATTTTAACCAAAATTAATCACTACTGTTGGGGCAATTTATAATAGGCGAGGGCTATGAATCAACAAGGCAACGACCGTGTAAGACACACCACCGCCGCGCCGAACAGAACTGCACTAGCTGCCTGTTTGCACGGCCGAGAGAATAATATAAAAATACCCAAAGCAATAATTAAACACCTTTTTTTCATTTCTGCACGAAGCACGGCAGAGAACATTAATATCGTCCATTTTAATCTCTCTAAGCGGCGAGCACTAGATGTCTGAGAATTTTTCCCCGAAAGCGCATTTTGTGACGCTCACCCGCATGCCACGCGGCGTTTCCCAACTTTACCATCACCCTACCCCCTGCCCTACCACGCCGCGCTCAAAGCACAAGTCTATTGGCCGTTGCATTCTGGGAGGAGGTTACCCAAGGACAAAAGGAGAATTTTGCGCGGGGAATATACGCAACTATAGTGTATTCCATAATATTACATTTGAGGTTAGTATTAACCGCAACATGCACTTGCAGCACATTAATTGTGTCGAATAAGCAATTGTGGCGTATGAGCAATTGTACCGAACGGTCTTCTTTATATCGAATGTAAATGTGACGAACGGTCTTTAGTCGAAAGTAAATGTGCCGAACGGTCAGTGTATCGAATGGTCAAATGTAGCGATAGGAATTGTAACGAAAACAATTGTAGTGTATTCAATATAGCGAAAGCAAATGTGTCGAATTCAATTATAACGAAAACTATTGCGCTGAATGCAGTTGTAACGATTGTTAGGCACAAATTTTCTCACTACAACTGCATTCGACACATTTAATTAAATATTCATGACCAAACACTATATTGTCGTGCACTATCGTCGACGAGCTAAATATTCCAAGATATTTTAAATGTACAAAATCAGCATTAAACATATTTTTGAGCACCGACTAGTTGAATGTCAAAAAAAAAATCACGAATATGCGGTGTATTGGGTAATAGTTATGGGAAATAAAACTCCATAAACTATTTTATGACTCTTTAATTTTTAGAATCTATATTTTTCGTAACAAATTTCTTGCTCCCTCAAGATTGTAGGTAAAACACTATTATATAAATTTAAATACACTAAATACTAATTGTTTCGTAGTATGAATCTTGAGGAAGCAAGGAATTTGTTACGAAAAATATAGATTCTAAAAATTAAGGAGTCATAAAATAGTTTATGGTAGACATAAAACATCTTAGAATTCCCAATGGTATTTTAGATAGTTTTAATTATTATCATAAGGGCAATATTAAGGGGGGCACTAAATTCTAAGGCCCTATAACTCGGGAAGTATATGGGCAATTGGATATAAACTGCGAGCGGATTCAAATGGGATGTCAAATAATATGTGTACCAAATTTGGTGTTAATCGCTCCGGTGCCTTCAGAGGAGTAGAGAACATAAACTTAGTCTTACGAGCGACGACCAACATCCAAGTATATAATATATTTGGATTCAGGGCGATGAGACAAACACTTTTTGATAAGAATTTGTTTTGATCCGAGTATCCTACAGACACACGACCGATTGCTTTAGCTCTTTTATACTTCGTAGGGCGAGCTAAAAATGCTATGCACCGTTTTCAAAAGGATTTTTTCTCTAGGGTCCTATAAGTGTTAGGGCTATTGGAGTTCATGTCGTTACGTACTAAATAGGCACTCATATTATATATGTACCAAATTTGATGAAAATCGGTCCAGAATAAAATAGTGGGCGACAAACATTCAAGTTTATGAGTTATATATAAACATATGCGGAATCAAAATCAGAACAACATGAAACGAATGTATGTGTTTCGATTTCATGCAGACATTCAACCGAACACTATATTTCTTTTCTAAAACCGTCCGAAGAGCTTAAAGTCCTGGAAAAAAGTGTTCAAACCTATTTTTTTTGGGGACACACGGTATAGTGCATTGAACACTATTTGCCCTGCAACACTTTATACAGTGGAATAGGCGGTAGCAAAAGTGAAGGTCATATGAAATTTCTTGGCGTCGAGCCATCAACACAGCGTAGAAGATTTACACGTAACGCAACGATCAGGGTTGTGCTGCTGCCACCAACTTCCCCCACTCCACTATTCTTATGAGAGGGTAGTGGGGGGTAGTAACGACGTCCCCACTAATTGTAGACACCGACGACATTACGCACGGCCTCTCTCTCTGTCGTGCCGTGCCGTGCCGTGCGTTTCTCTCTCACGTGCAGCGCTCGCTCTGATAAGTTTTCGTGTCATTCGCGCCCGTTCTTTTGGAGCAATCTTTATTTCTTTCGCTGCTCGCGTCATCTTTTAGCAGTTATCAGACCGTTGTGTCAGTTTCCTGGTTTCCGGATGGGAAAAAGCGCTTCGTTTTTCTTTTATACTTTTTCTTTGCGTACTTCACGAAACGTCAGAAATTGGGGTATTTTGCTTTTTGTCGTGAACGACTTCTAAGGATCTACATTTAACTAGATCGCTACGTGTTTGCTATACTCTATCAACATATCTACAGATATTTTATTATCCACTAGCTGTTGCCCGCGGCTCTGCTCGCCCCACCTCAACCCTGCAATCTACCCTCGACAATTCATGTCACATCTTGAAAACTACTGAGTCAATTTTTAACAAATATTAATTTTAAATGTGGTCGTCACTTTGGTGAAAACTACGTAAAAGAAAGTCAGGCCATACCAGGTTTATTTTCAAGTATACGTAAAAATATCAGTTGTAGCCAACACAGAACTTTCTTTTACGTAGTTTTCTGTCAAAAAATACTTCCACAAGAATACTCTGAAATTTTACCAATTAGCTTATTAATTCATTTTTATCAAATACTGCTTCATCAAAATGAATCGTAGACGTTGATTCTTTAAAATTCACCTTCTCAGTCGCAAAATGACATACATTTTTATATTTTGTTTATCTGTCAAACATATTTTTTATCAAAGTTGACACGAAAAATATAAAAATTAAATTGGCAAATAAATAAATATGCAGTTCTAGATGTTCTATAGCAGTTAACTCGTAACTGATAATTTTTTTAAAGAAACTTTTCAAGCAGAAATATGAATATCCTTGTTATAAACATAACTATCTTTACACGACGTCTTTCCTAAAATAGTCATATTTGATTCAGGGAAGGCGAATACGTGTATATCCGTTGAAATCTGGAGTTCGATTTTTTTGGTGACCCTACATTTCGTAAATGAAAGTAAAAATGTATAATTTATTGGAAAATTGTATTAGATATTAGTAAATATATATATATATATATGTTGTATCCACGGTTACCGTATTTTAATTTAACTTTCTTTTACGAAGTATGTCTTGGAATCATGAAAAATTTGGAACTCGAAATTTCAACGTTTTGCACGTTTTGATCTTCCCTGAATCCAATGTGACAATTTTGGAATATTCAATCCGGAAGTGCATGTATATTCTAGGCATTTTTTTTGTCCTTTCTCCAATAACATTAGAACGGCTGCACTTACGGTAAAAATAGTAAGGTTCATAAAGAATAATATTAACATTTCGCACAACTTTTGTTTGATAAGCTTCCCTTGAAAAATGTACCAGTTACGGGAAAACCGCTAAAAAATATCTTAAAATTCTTATTTATGTCGTCATGATAATGCATTTATGAAATATTTATTTTATTAAAACATATGAACTATGTCAAAAATATGTTTACAGAAACAAAATAAAAATATTTTATAAGTCATTTTCCACCGGTTAACACAAATAGATCGACTGAGAACGCGTTGCAACGTAATGTTATGAGAGATATTATAGAAATAAATTTTGAAAAGTATTACGTATTAAACAATATATTTGAATACATTTATAAAATGAATTTTAAAGAAACAACCTATATTTTATATTGAAGAAATAGGATTCAAATCCGTAATAAAACAATAAGTTAAATGGTACAATTTACTGTGGTATTTTTTGACAGTTTGTTTGTTATATATATTTTTAATGAAAATTACGTAAAAAAAAGTCGGGTATAGGTTACTTCCCATTTTTTTGCAGTATCGGAAATAAAATGGTATAATTTTCTTTAGAAAAATTTTACTTCAAAGAATTTTTACAAAAACAAAATAGAATTTTTCTGGAAATTTTTACGAAACACAATAACATAGGTTTTATATTGTATTGTTAGTATTGAATTTAAAATTTCACTAGATAAATTCGGTGTGTACACATGTGATTAAAAAGATTTTCTTAAAATCGGTTATTTACAAAAACAGGACAATCTAAAACTGATTTCTGTTGATTCTCAGAATGTTAAAAATACACGATTGAATGCCATAGATAAAATATATACCAACAATGTTTCTTTAACATGATTGTTATCACTTATTTATACAATCAATGTACGAATTAACCAGACAACAGCTTCAAATGCTTCAGTGCCAAGTTGAAATAATACAATTTGACCATGTAATTCAGAACAATGAGCTCCAAAAGCATTAGCCATTGTCTTTACATTTGTTAGAAAAGTCATTACAAGCTGACCAGTCATCCCATAACAATGGCATATTCTTAAAACCAAGTTCAACTTGGCGGCAAAAAGCTGCGCCTCAGTTTTTAGCAGCAATAACTTTGGTTGCAGCCCTTGCACAAGAAAAGGGCATTAGCATTTATTTTATAACCCCATATATTAGTTTGGAAGACCTTTCGATTTCGCAACAGCCATACAGCTGCAGAGATAACACAGCAAAAAGCAGGTACGTAACCTTCGACGGTTTTGTTCGGACCACGCCACTGCAAACTGTTCAAACTATTGCTATATTTTTTGTGCTAATATTTCGTCTGCAGAAAAAATATAATTCGCTGATAATGATGTGAAAATCATTTCATTTTGGCAACTGGATATTCAGTGGTTATCCAGCAGTGCACAAATATTGTGATACGTTCGATAAAAAAACAAAAATTATAGTTTCGCTCATGTATTGTTTAACCGCAATGTGTGACTATACTGAATTTATTTTTAATTTTCCTTTTTAAAGCGAAACATTCTGTTTGGACTATTGAATTATCAACTGTATTACATTTCCTTTTAATCACACAGCGAATTGCAACAGAGATAAAAGATAATATTACCCGAGTTCAAATATAAAGAATATTGTATGTCAATGTGAAATTCAATAATTTACCTTTGATGTTATTAAATTTATTCGCCATTTAAATTGTATTGCACTTGAATTTTGAAACAGATAATTTATATATTTTACCTAACACTGCTACTTGACACAATTAGAATCAAATTTTCTATTAGACTACATTTTTACTGTCTTGTATGAATGTTTGTACGGAACGGAAGTTATGTAATCAAAAAAAAAATTCAAACTCAATATTTTCACGGAAATACACTATATTGGACCATCGCTGAACCAAACTATACTATATTCGGCTAAGGCCCTGCAAAAATCAAGGACTAGTCCCGCTAAAAACACATCAAATGCCAAATAAAACAAGCGTAAGTCCAACGCACCTATGCGTCCAACTCGCCTTATAAGTAATATATGCGATCCGAGCTGCGGTTTTTAATTTGTTCGGTCTTTTGGTTAACAATTTGAAAAAATGTTAGACATAATTTTTTTAAATGTTTAGTAGTGCCATTGGTTGTTTTAATTATTTTTATTAGAGCAGTATTAAGGGGGGGGGGGGGGGGGGGGGTTACAAATTTTGGGACCCTATAACTCGAGAAGATTGGAATTAAAATGCGAGTGAATTCAAATGCCAAATCAGTGTAGCAAATTTGGTGTAGATCGCTCCGATACCTTCAGAGGAGTAGAGGGGCACCAATATTTGTTCTTATGAGCGAGGGAGCGACGACTAACATCCAAGTATATAAGTTATATATATATTTGGATTCAGGGTGACGAGACAAACACTTTTTGTAATGGAATTTTTGATCCGAGAATGCTACAGACATACGACCGATTGTTTTAGTTCTTTTGTACTTCGTACGGCGAGCTAATTATTATTATAGATGTTATTAATGTGCTTTGTAATGTCAAAATAGATGCAGTAAGTAAATTTATAATCCTGATTAATTTAAGAGATAAAATGTTAATATAATTGATTGACTAACAAATAATACAGAAAATAATGCAATAATAAAATTCACTTCTCGCTTACGTTTGTGTGTTTATATGTAAATCAAATGATTTATGTACATGATTAGGTCTACATATACGTTACTAGGTCCATATCATATACAGAATACACCTGTCTAATTAGTTATTTTGAAGAATATTACATGACCTATCGCCACCCTTCAAAATAACTAATTAGACAGGTGAGGAGTGGACTGTATTCTGTATATGATATGGGCCTAGTAGCGTATGTTTATTACACAAATAAAATTTAAATTATTCCATATACATTGCATTTTTGATTTTTCTCAATGTATATAAGCTGAGTCTACAACATATATCACCAGCAACACATTCTAGACGTTCTGAGACGCAAATAAATATTCGTAGAAGAGTTAGTGTAATATCTGGGCATGAATGTAATTACAAAATTCCTTAATTCCTCGTTGCAGTAGTTGTTTTATTTTTCGGTTTCTATGTCAGCCTCAGCGACTAGACTGTACTAAGTCGGTGGGATCGTGCAGTGGTTATCTTACACGTGAAGTTGTGAGTCGATCGGTATCTTTCAAGGATATGCGAGTGTATTAGGGGTAGTCGTAACCTGTACTCACACACACACACCCCCCCGTTATATTAATTGCATTAGAAAACCACATATACGTATGTACGCGATGTACGTATATGCGCGCCTCTGTCGTTGTAGATGTTAATTAACGAGCCGAGGCGGTAATGCAGTTCCGTTACTCAGTCAGTATCTAGACCACAAGACGCGTCCGCAAACTCACTTACAACCAAGCACATCTTCACCACGCGCCGCGACGCTCCCGAGAAAAACTCAACCATTACACAAATTTACTTACTTATACAAATTGTGTAATATTCTTGGCATTTTTAATAGAAAAAAATCTAGAGTGGTCTACACTCAACATACACGTTGGGAAAGTGGTCATTATACAATAATTTCTTTAATTTAAAAAGATGCACTGGAATAAATTGTAGGTTAAAGAAAATTGCATTGCTCAACACTGTAATTACTTGTATATGTACGTAGATTATGTATATTTCATAGCATATTTAATTACTTTATTAACGTTTAGGTAGGTATTAAATTAATATTAATTAAAAATTATGTTCATTTGTTGCCATGGGCAGTTCAGCGAAATTGAGAGTACACACGTACATACGAGAGAGAGAAAGATAGAACTGATATTTTAACCGAACTCTCATAATATTGTTGTATTTTGGTTTTAACTTTGGGAATAAAATTTAATAAATGTGGTAACCACAGATAAATTACAAAAACGATTTTCTATTCTAGTAAATTTTGAGCAAAATTTTCATACAAAACTTTTATGAATTTCCAATGTTTAAAGGGTGCCATTTTTAAGAAAGCAATAAATAGCATACACAGACGAAAATAGTCAATGCTAATTGTCTCTGTGTGTGTGTCTGGAGCAAAAACTGTTTAAGATAAAATCTTGAACTTCAAACTATAAACTTCAACCAAAGTCAGATGTCGTATTCAAAAATTACCGAAATTGGCGGGAAACAGGCTAGACAAAATCTGCTAGCTTAATTTACTAGCTTGCTAACTTCATTGAACGCACTACTGTATGAAGTGCCATCATGTAGTATTTCCAAATTACCACGTTTTTAACCGACTTTGTTATCAGAATGAATTGTTAGCTCATCGTACGTAGTACCGAAGAAGCTAAAGCATTCGGTCGTGTGTCTGTAGCATTCTCGGATCAAAAAATTTAATTAAGAAAAAGTGTTCGTCTCGTCGCACAGTGGTTCCAAATGTCGAAAAGGTGGCCAAAAGTCCCCAAAATCAATCTTTGATCTGTGGACTTTTTGGGGTCTAGTTATGTAGGTTGATACCTGGTCTATTAGAAACTGCGTTTCATAACCCTCAAACTTGCATGTGGAGCTCTCGACACGCATTGTTTTCCGAACGCAGCGCGCAAGAGGGTCTGAGCGCTCTATAGCCGCGAACCTAGTTTTTCGTGTGAAAGTGACCTGGAATCAAAAGAAATGGCTTCATCTAACGAAAGTGAATACTTTTCAATGTTAAAATGTGTTGACAGTAAATTGTCATGCGTATTTAACTAATGTAGCATGTAGAACTAGTTGTTCCAGTTCCAAATGTAAAGTTTAACATTAGATAACACAAAAGTCCCACGACATCCCACACTCTAACAATTTTTTTCGTATTATTTAACTATTTTTTAATAATGTGAAAATAAGGGGAGCTGCCCAAGTTTGCCCCATTTTTTTAAATTTTTGTCCGCCATATTGGAACCGCCATATTGTTTTTTGAAATTTTATATAAAGATTCTTCGTCACCGACTTCAAAATACCCTATATACGAAGGTTTATTTTTAAAAAAAATGTCCGCCATTTTGTTTTTTGAAATTTTGAGTACAGATTTTTTATCAGCGACCTCAAAATACCCTTCATACGAAATTTCACGCAATTTGAATAACGTCTTCACATTTGGGCCACCTTTTCGGCATTTGGAACCACTGTGCGTCGCCCTGAATCCAAAAATGTATATAACTTATATACTTGGATGTTAGTCGTCGCTCGTAAGACCAAATTTGTGCCCTCTACTCCTCTGAAGGTATCACTCCAAATTTGGGACACATATTATTTGGCATCTCATTTCAATCCGCTCGCAGTTTAAATTCAATCGCGCGTATACTTCCCGAGTTATAGGGCCCCAAAATTTGGAGCCCCCCTTATAAAAATAATTGAAACACTTAAAAATTTTACTAAAAATTCTAAGATATTTTTTGTCTACAAGATTTTTTCATTTTGTTAACCCAAAACCCGAAAAAAAATTTTTTATCAATATAATCTAAAATTAAATGTAAGACTTTTTACACCTATAACATATTTTCAAATTGTTAACCAAAAGGCCATAATAATTAAAAACTACTGCTCGCAACGCATATTTTACCTAAGGGCGAGCTCTACGCGTTGGTGCGTTTTACGCATACCAAATCTTATTTTAATTTCATAATTTTATCTAAATAATAATTATCAACAACTTCAATTAACCGTCTAAATTTCAGAAACTTAATATTTTTTAATATATGTATTCTATAATTTATAGGCAATTAAAATTTAATTAAATCATGCATCAAATTAATAAGTAATATTTAATGTGCAATGTACAATATATTTAACTACAAATAGATGCAGTAAATAAATTTATAATTTAAATTATATATTATATAATATACAAAAACTTGAAGAGTTAATTCAAACAAATTTAGATATTTGATTGGCTGGCAAAAATATTTCAAATTTTTTGTAGGTATGTTATCTGTCAAACTATACATACTGCAGGAAAAACCGTGTAAGGGAAATCCCTTATTTATATAATGTAACTATGATTTACAAAAAAAAATTACAATAAAACCCGCCACCCGTCAAAAGTGACCTATATTCTGTATACCATATGGGCACATGGTGCCCACGGGTGACCCTAGTATATATATATTAATATAGGGTCCTCTGATACCTTTGTTAACTTGTTTCCTTGCCAACTTGGCTCTTCTCACTTGAAAGTCTGCCGACCCCTGATCTAGTATATTAGTTTCATGGCAATATTTTCTCACAACTATGGCTTTCTAATAAAACCACAACATATTTATATTTTTCGATTATATTACAAGAAAGTCCAGTATGCAGCATTTTTGTAACTGATCTCCAAAATAGTTTAAACTGAGTATTAGTCTACAAATATTTGAAAATGTTTTTGTTCAATTAAAAATGTTGGTAATATGATTGTATTCTTCAACGATGGTGCCCCATATATCATTTGTCTAGGGGCTTAGAGTACCTTAAGACGGTCCTGCATACATCTATTGTAATGTACCATCAGGGACGGTGTTTGTTCGTATGTATGTAGTATATAGAGAGAGTACAGCACCTCCACCAAAATGGTCGGTTGTGTATAAAGGGTAAATGCGCCGCGCAAACTTATATAATCCCGCATGGATCTATAAAATGGATGGAGCTTTCACAGTGTATGTATGTCCGTATGTATGTGAGTGTGTGTGTTGTCAAATCAAAACAAGTGAAACTAATATCGAGCATCGCAGACGGCGCTCGCTGCAGACACAGCCAACTACGGCGACACGTGAGGTGTATGTAATGAACAAACCCAACATTCATATCTGCCATCATATTTCAAAAGTATTTACGTATGCGCATATCAAATCGGACCCATTATTAGTTTTGAACAGTATAAATGTATTTTAAATAAACCCAGCTGTATGCACCAATGCCTTCAGCTCTCCGTATGGCGATCTTATAATCATTGGCCAGCTTTCGGTCGGTCTTAGCAATCCTCAATTGCACTCTGATTATAACGAATTTTGATATGGAAACACGTCTATGAATTTCAAATGAGTGTTTCTTACAAATGGTAAAATTATAAAGAAAACTTTTCCAATTTGTTTAAATCCGTAATACCGTTGTTCAATTCGAATTTATATTTTTCTTTTTTAATTGCAGCCATTCTGGAGATACTGAAAAACAATAACAGTTAAGTACTTCCGGTTGAAATATTCCTTTAATAAAAAAGTGTTCTTCGAAGCATAATATTTTATGTACAACGGTATTGGCTGTAGAATATTCACATACACATCAGATATACACACAAACCCCATTGAGAAATTAATCAAAATGGATTCGTGGGCCCTAAAACGGTTATAACCATTAATATTGTTTTTACTTTCTTTTACAGAGTCATAAGTAAGTATTGTAATCATGAAAATTTTCAAACTCGAGATTTCAACGGATATACACGTTTTGACCTTTTCTGAATCGAATGTGACTATTTTCGGAATGACGTCTGTGTGTCTGTGTGTCTGTATGTCTGTGTGTCTGTGAACGCTCTAGAGCCGAAACTGTCGAACCTAAAATTATGAAATTTCAAACTTAAGACTTGTATATGCCCTAGATGTGCACCTCCTATTTTGAAAAGATTATTCAAACCGGTAGTGTATGTTTAGTCTATACATTTTTTGTTCTATCTCCAATATCACTAGAACGGCTACACTTACGGCAAAAATAGTTATGTTCATAATGAAAGATAATAATATTTCGCACAAGTTTTGTTTGAAAAGTTTCTTCATATATTGTACCAGTTATGAGATAACTGCTACGAAAAAACTCAAATATCTTATTTACATTGCCATAGTGATACCTACACTTGTGACAAATTTTATTATTTTTAAATCGGATCAACCATGAGTTACATCATTTGTTTCAAACAAACAAGCATTACTTTGACAGTTATCTGTATGAATTCATATTTAAAATATTGATTTCTTATTAGAATAAATTGTATCAGGTAAATTATTATAGAATCAATTTATATTATATATTTGCTGACATAATTAATTAACAATTTCAGAGTTTTACTGTGAAATTTGACTGTTTAAGAGTGAATACAATAAGTACTTCAAATTCAGATCCATTATAAATTGGTATAATTATCCAGTTATTTTCATTATATTATATTATATATATATATATATATATATATATATATATATATATATATATATATACATATATATATATATATATATATATATATATATATATATATATATATATATATATATATATATATATATATATATATATATATATATATGTATATTAATATTTATCTATTGCAAACTACGTAAAAGAAAGTTGAGTGCAGGCCACTCCAGATATTTTTATTTGTAACTACAATACTTTGAATTATATAATACGTATAAGAAAGTAAAAAAATATAAGTTATAACTATGTTAACCCTTTTAAATAACATTTCATGTTATCTACTAAATTAATTATACGGCGAGCTAAAGGCATTGATGCCGAATAGCTGATTAAATATTGATGTATTCTAGTATTCGAATGTATCTGTCCAGCACCTTCAGAGAAAAGATCACAAGATGTTGATTTACGAGTAAGCGATATACATCCAAATTAGATACATTTTCGAAATCAGATAGACGGAGAACGAATATCTATCTTTTGTGTTATACCGTACGACGAATTAATTTACAGAAAAATTAAAATATGAGTTTACATAACAATGCTAGATATTACCTTTGTGCTCTAAGGGACCCTAATGGAATGTTCATCAAACCGAAAATATATTTCAGAATTCTTATCATGAACGAATTTGATAACGTTTTATTTTTGGAATTTAATGAAATTATGTCACCGCGAACAATGGAGATGAAACCGGAAACCAACTTTATTTTTAAATGCAAAACTCGACCTTATTTTATTCATTAAAACACATTCCTCAAACATTTTCCCCATTTAAAGAATCTATTATTTAAATGCATATTTAATGCTCGGTTAATTTTACTAATACCTATTGTTCTGGTCAGAAAAATCAATAATATTCAAAAATTAGCCATTTCAATACACAGTAAAAATTAATTGATTATTTATATTAAATTGCAATTAAATTTTGTATAATGCTTTCAGTAAATTTACATAAATTGTAAATTTACATGCATTATAAATTCTTGAACAGCGTTTACAAGTATAGGAAACATTTGAATACAAGATTCGGTACGTACAAGGCACCGATACGTACAGCTCGCCTTTACGTAAGATATGCGATGCGAGCAGGATGGTACTTTATATTATATTTAATCATTTTTTTAGGGCCTTTGTGCTTGATATCAGAAAATATGAAAAAAATGTTTATTATATTGATAAAAATAATTGTTGGTGCAATTTTAAAATTATAATATTAAATAGTTTTTTATGGCCTTTGGATTAACAATATAAAAATATCTTGTTGGAATAAAATATCTTAGAATCTTTAGTAGAATTTTTCGGTGTTTTAATTAATTTTATAAGGGCAGTATTAAGGGGTGCTCCAAATTTCGAGGCCCTATAACTCGGGAAGTATACGAGCGATTGGATTTATAACTCGGGAAGTAATTGGATATAAACTGCGAGCGGATTCAAATGGGATGCAAAATAAAATGTGTAGCAAATTTGGTGTGAATCGCTCCAGTACCTTCAGAGTAGTCACAAATTTGGTTTTACGAGCGAGCGACGACTAACATCCAAGTATATGACATATATATTTCGGAATCAGGACGATGATCCGAAAATGCTACAGACACACGACTGATTGCTTTAGCTTCTTCGGTATATCGTAAGGCGAGCTAAAAATACGTTTTTCGTTTTAAGGTGCCCTGAATCGATATTGCTATTTCTTAAGATTACAGCAAAAACTGTTGAAGATAAAATAATTAAACAAAAATGATAAAATTTGTAAGTCACCCAGAGAAAAACAAGATTTTTTTTTCTTTTAACTAAATCTAAACCGGTAATTTAAGTACACTTTTTGATTCGAGAATGCTGCAGGCACACGACCGAATGCATTAGCTTCTTCTGTACTTCGTACGGCGAGCTAATAATTATTTTTAAATTTAAGATTTATACGCGGGCTAGAATCTGAGAATTGTTAGTGTGCACAGCTTGCATTTAATCGGCGAGCTGAAGGCATTGGTGCCTCTATGCTTGTTATTTTAAAACAATATAAATATATCAGAAAATATCAATAAATATTCTTTGATTATACGGACAAGAAACTTAAAAGCTAACATTAACAAAAATCCACAAAATATTAGAAACGCAATCATTTGTCGAGATTTTAACGGAAAAAAATTGAGCTCTTCTAAATTGATATCTTGACATCTTTCGCGAAAATGTCCATATTTTAAATCGGTGAATTTGATCTGAAAATCGTTGAAAATTGAAGGTAGACCTTACGAAAATATTACTGACAATAATTAATTATAGATAACGGAAAGAGATAAAGCGAGTATTGGGGGGGGGGGGGGGGGTGTTCATATGCGTTCTTCGTTCAAGTTAAGTTAATCTTATCAAAAATTTAATACCGAAGGCAGGCGGCTTGCTGTCATGTCACGAACGAACATTGTTCCATATTATAAGAGGCGCCATTATGGCATTATTTAATTAATTAAGGATTCCTTTTGACAGCTTACCATAATTTCGGAGCTGGCATTGGTTGGCGCAGAGCTTGATGGTTCATCAGCGTTCGCGCGTCCGTGGGCAGTGCAGTGCTGCCACTTCAAGATGGTACTTCATGTCACTGTCAACAGAGAAAAAGTTTGAAAATAAAGCACATTCATCATGTGTACAGATAACGGCGTTTATCGCAAACTTTCAACTGAATCATGTTTCATATTGCCTTCCAACTGATCGCTATACCTATATACATATAGGTACTATAATAAATGGCAACCATACACAACTTTTGCAGAGGACATAATTGCACTTGCCTAGTTGTTCGCATGCAAGCAAATTTATTTAATCACTTTGTTAAACTCCTTTTTATTTTGTTTTACAAACAATAATATTTGCCCCAAGTTCATTGAAACTCCAACTCAATTAAGGTGGAAAAGTACTTTTTAGCTCGCCGTACGAAGTACCGAAGAAGCTAATGCATTCGGTCGTGCGTCTGTAACATTCTCGGATCAATCTAATCACCATAAAGTGTTTATCTCGTCGCCCTGAATCCAAAAATATATATAACTTGTATACTTGGATGTTAGTCGTCGCTCCCTCATTCGTAAGACCAAATTTGTGCTCTCTACTACTCTGAAAGTACCGGAGCGATTTACACCAAATTTGGTACACATTTTACTTGGCATCCCATTTGAATTTGCTCGCAGTATAAATTTAATCGCCCGTATACTTCCCGAGTTATAGGGCCCCAAAATGTGGAGCCCCCCATATTACTGCCCTTATGAAAATTAACAGAACAGTCAAAAATTCTACTACACATTATAAGTTATTTTATGTCTACAAGATTATTTCATATTGTTAACCCAAAGCCCGAAAAAAAAAACTAAATATTATAATTATGAATTTTAAAATATGCACCAATTCTTTCTTACTTTTTTAATCAACAAAAAATCGTAAAACTTTTTATATCTATAACATTTTTTCAAATTGTTAACTAAAAGGCCATAATAATTAAAACCTTTGCTAGCAACGCATATCTTACCTAAAGGCGAGCTCGACGCATTGGTGCGTTTTAAGCGTAACAAATCTTGTTTATACAAGTCACGTTATGTTTTGCAGTTTCTTAAATATGAAAAAATATAGGGAAAAAAAAAATTCTAAAACCAGTACTACATAGAGCCTTTTTAAATAACTTTAGATATATAAAAGCAATTAAATTTAAAATGCGATGGGAACTTTTTACTTATGCCTTTTTCACACGAAGACTTTAAAACAGTGTCACTTAATGTTCGCTTGACGCACATATTAGATATTTAAATCACTAGTGCTGCCATCTATAATTACATATTTATTATTCGGTTGGTTACAGTTCGCGCCGTCAGAACAATGTATATTTTTAGGTTATTCATTGTTTTGATTAATTGATTTTGTATAAAATAAAAATAAATGTTATCAAACTATAAACATATTTGGTACCTTTAAATACATAGATAAGCGCAAGTTGTTTTAAAATCTGTTAATAGTATTTTCAAGGTTATATTTTAAGATGACACGAATACAACATGATCTCACTTAAAGACGCAAATTTGTCTTCAAGTAAGATCACGGGCAAACACACTCGCACTTCAAATCAGCCTCATTTGAACAGCCCATCTTAAAGTCTTGATGTGAAAAGAGCATTAGGCACTCATTTTAAATGAATATAAAATTTAAATTAAAACTGCCCGGCACGACCGACCGAATAACCAAGTATATGAGTCCTATACATTTTCGAAAACCCAAACTTTTTTAAGTTATAAGATATAAGAATGTGAAAGACACACTACCAAATACTGTAGCTCCTTTTGTACATACGTACTGTACGACGATCTAAAAATATCAGAAGTGTCATTCAGTCGACTTTTTTATACGTATACGTTTATTATTGTTTTAAATTTGACAAATAAACATCATAAAATAAATATGATTTATATGCCATGATGACGTCAGAGTACACAACTGTATATTCACAGATATGATGATGAACTCCGCCTGAGCTAATACCATATACGTTCTATATGCTATGCATACTGAGTACCTTTGCGGTAGTACCCCCTCACCACCTCCCTCACGAATAAATTATGAATGTGTGTGTGTGTCTGTCTGTCATAAACAAAACTGAAACAATTTCATTGAAATTATAAGCAGCATTCAGGTCAAATTAATTCGGTTTTCAGTGCATACGAGCGACAAATGACGTTGCTATCTCCTCTACCCACCTCCTGCCCCCTTTCATCCATAATATATAGAATTCCCTTCCATCTCTCTCCGTTATACGTATCATTTGATTTGCAATTTTGTTCGTATTCTCTACGGATTTATAAATA